>JARHVA010000362.1:3020000-3405000 GCA_037957365.1 Torreya grandis
TTGGATTGTTTTCTATGTGTGCATGAACATTATTTCATTGTGAACCTATTTAGACAATTCGCTATATTTGGGTTGATAACAACCAACTCAATAGCTTATTTAGTAGGCACTCCTTGTGCTTCTCCTAGGTTGTAGGAAGAGAGAGAGCTATGAATTGTATATTCACCTTGAGGCAATAATGAAGTGACTTTATTATGTATAATTCTTGTCTGAGCTTTGTTGTGTGCACAATGTCTGAAAACTTGAAATTGTGGTAATGGTGTGTAGGAGTGATCATGCAGTGGTATGAGTGCATATAACACTCCATTAGGGTGATTCCTTGCATCCTAATCTCCATTTGGATGTGAGTTGGTAGGTGGCTAGTTTGATGTGTTTTGTTTGGCTAAATGGTTATGTTGTGTAGGGGGTTGAGTATGTTGCAATTGTTGAATCCCAAGTTCCAACCATTGTAGATTGTTGTGTAGTAGGTGCTACCATTTGTTAAATCATGGTCAAATCTATTTGGTTGGCTTGGTTTGTCGGCGGTCAATTAGTTTGGTCATTGGTGTGAGCTAAGTTGTTGATTTTCCTTTGAGTATTTTAGCTTGCCGTTGTCTTAGTGGTTGGTAGTTGGAGGAGGCTCAAGGCAAATTTGGATTTTGTGGCTACTTATAGCCACTTGGATGTCTAGTGTGGTGAAAGGCCTTTGAGCATTGTATTGGATAGAGAATAGGACCATATGGTTAATGTATCGAGGGCTATGACCTGAAATGGATGGATCCACAACAAAGTTTGGGTCACTAGAGCTGATTTTGGCACTGTTCTTGTGCCCCAATGTAATCAATGACAGGGGTCTTGTAGAGTGGGTTCCCTGTATTAAGCCTAGAAATGGGTTTTTTCATATAAAAAGCCCCCAAATAGGTAAAGGTAGAAGACCATTCTAGATATAGCACATAAGAATGCTGGTCTACAAAATAGTTTGGGCTATAGACAAGTGCAATGTGCAAAGGACGTTGGAATGGGTCTAACAAAGGGGTCCCACACATACAATCTCTATTTAGAGGAGGGCAAGGGACTTTACTAGACACATGGGGTCATTAGATGACAAAGCAAGAGCTATGGTAATTAGGCCAACAATTGTGGTAAAGGCAGTTTTATAATAATATTGACAATGATAGTAATAAAGTTAAGAACAACAAGCATGTACTACACCATCAAATAAATGGAACATATGACATTCATGGATCGACCAGGCTCAAAAGAAAGGGAATAGGGTAGGGATACTTACCTTGAATTGACTTTTTTGTCACATTTATATTTCCCTTTGGTTTTGAGAGTTTTGAGAGATGGTTGTAGGTGAAATAAAGATGGATAGAAGAAACCTTAATTAGATCATAGTTGGGGACTCCAAAGACTTGGTATACCTTGTCGATCTAGCTCCCCTTCTTGAATCTTGAAGGCCTTCCATTTTAAACTTGTCTTCTTTTGGTTAAGCTCATAGTTCCATAGAGCTTCCTGATGGGGGGACACGGGGACGGGGGAACGGGGGGCCTAAGTTTGGGGACGGCGGCGGGGGCGAGAGGGGCGACGAGGGAGCGGTGCAAATACATATAGTACTTGAAAAATTAGTTATAAAAACATGTATAAGGAATAAGTATATTGCATTGAACATCAACAATTTAACATTTAAGTTTTAACTTTTAACAATGAAGTTTCAAGTTTGAACCATTGAACCAATGAACATTGAAAATGAAAATATCGAATTTAAAATTTTCAAATTTTCATAATGATGATTCATGATTACAATCAAGTACTAACAGTGTTAAAAAAGAAATTACTAAATGCTAATGAGCGAATGGCTAATCATACCCAAAGTTCTCACCAAACTCCTCATCATAAGAATTGCTGGACTCCATGTGCTCTACATCTCATCTGGTTGCTGGACTCTCCTTGTACACAAGTGTGTTGCGGGCAATGAGACGTAAGGCGCTATATACAATCACAAGCTTCTCTACCCTCCTAGAGGTAAGCCTATTCCTCTTAACGGAGTGGATGAAGTTATAAGTAAACCGGTTCTTTTTTATCTCACTTTCCCTCTCCGAATGCTCTCTCACTCTTGCAAACTTCTCCCTCTTAGCTCGCTGCCTCTACTTTCAGCACTCTATTTTACTCAATGAAGTTTTTGTGTGATTTGGAATGAGAGCGATGGGGCTTTTTAAAAGCTTTTGGGAGGCTTGGGGGTGGGGGTGGAACCCATTAGCAATTAGGGTAGAGGGTTCATAAACCAAAATATTTTTTAAATTTAAAAAAAATGCTTTTTTGATGTCCCCTAGCGTGGGGGACTCTTGGAAGTTTTCTGAGAGGTTGAGGGATGTCTGGGCATCCCTTGGACGTCCTAGAGTCCCCCAACGTGGGGGACGCTCGAAAGTTCCTGGGGGTTGAGGGACATTTGGGTGCCCCTAGATGTCTTGGGGACATCCCAGAGTCCCCCATATGTCCCCTTTTTGAAGAGACGTCCTGTCTTAGAGGGAAACGTCCCGAGGATGGCGGTGGTTCGGGGTGGAGGTGTAGGGATGGAAGGGGGACGTCCCCTGATGTCCCCACGTCTCGGGGATTCTCCGTTCCAGAAATGTGGGGATTTTGGGTGGGGGGCGCGTCCCTGTGGAACACTGGTTAAGCTCCTTAACCTTAATTCATCTTCTTTTTCCTTAGGGGAATTGGGAGCACAATTAAAGTAGTAGTTATTGATAAATGACTAAAGGAAATCTATAGATAGGGGTGAGGAGCCTTGAAATCAATGCTCAATTTTTGTTGACATCATGAGCCCGATTGAAGACGTGGAAATGAAAGAGACATCAACAACTTGACACATGATGTCAGCGAAAACAAAGGTGCTAAAGGGACATCATGGATGGGGTCAATGACATTTGTTGTGAGAGGAAAAATAGGAAGGGGGTTAGAGGAAGGACTAGGAGGCAGATGAAGACAAATTTGATGATATGCAGGTGGTAGTATGCGGGGCTCCCACTCTCTCATAAAGTGCTCAAAGCCAACCCGCCTTGATCCTAAATGTATCTCAATGCATGCATTTAAGGAGATTAATGCACCAACAAGCCTTGGGAAAGAAAAGTACCAGTAAAGCGAATTTAGTTTGTATACTCTCCATAGCTTGGATATTTTGGGGTTGATAGTGATCATCATCGGTGTCTTGGGTGGGTCGGCTTGGATTGTAGCCATTATTTTGGTATCATGCATAATGAAATGGGTGACCTTTTCCTTGGTCATGTTTTTTATTGATTGACCTAAGAACCGAGTCATTTGGGTATCTTGGTGATAGTTAATTTGTTGGAAAAGGATGGGAATGGAATTTCCATGAGTGTCTTGGTCATTAGTGGAGGCTTTTAGGGCTTCAGTTTCATCAATACTTGTCAATTTCAAATTATTGGTTGGAGAATGGGATTTTATGGTTGATGTATTGAGGGCTAGGAGTTGAAATGGATGGATCCACAACAAGAACTAAGATTTAGGGTTGATCTTGTGCCCAAATGTATTGACTAACAAGTTGTTGTTGGATATGGAGATTTTGCTCCCAAGCTTGGATACTCTGGGGTTAATCATTGTCAATGTCTTTGAAGCATAGTTGCCAAGAGACGGGTACAGTGCCAGGGTGCCATTTTTTGAAAAATATGAGACGGGGATACCGGGAGACGACAATATATATATATATAAACCAAAAAACGATGAACATAAAAAAAAAAAAATGGTAGTGCCATTCATGGCACTCCCTGGCATTGCCGCGAACGACAATGACATGAGCGCGTTCGCGGCAATGCCAGGGAGTGCCATGAATGGCACTACCATTTTTTTTTTTTTTTTATGTTCATTGTTTTTTGGTTTATATATATATAAACCAAAACACAATGAACATAAAAAAAAAAAAGAATGGTAGTGAAAACAATGAACATAAAAAAAAAAAGAATGGTAGTGCCATTCATAGCAGCCAAAAAACAATGAACATAAAAAAAAAAAGAATGGTAGTGCCATTCATGGCACTCCTTGGCATATATATATATATATATATATAAACCAAAAAAAAATGAACATAAAAAAAAAAAGAAAAGAATGGTAGTGCCATTCATGGCACTCCTTGGCATTGCCGTGAATGACTGCCATGAGCGCATTCGCGACACTACTTGGCATTGCTTGCTTTTCTAGTTTTGATACCTTTACTTGCAATGACCATGAAAGGGTGTAAGCAAGATGAAAACAAAGGAAAAAGGCAAAGGGAACAAAATTGATGGGAAAGCAGGAGGGGATGCCACAAAACAAGGACACTTGGTTTATGTTATAAGGTTTAACAAAAATTTATGACTGTGATTTTGATACTAAGGGATCAAGTTCCTAAGGTGTCTCACTCGCTCAAGTCACACAAAAACCTTATCGGGGTATTTGGCTTGTCTTAACGATGAGCACACCAAGGGATCATGTTTTGAAGGTGTCTCACTTGCAAGTCACACAAGGACCTTACTGAGGTAGATTGGCTTGGCCTAACAATGAGTACAAGGCAAGAAATTAAATGATAAAGGAAGAGGCTAGATCAGACAAATAGATGGTCAGTAGAGGCTATAAGGAGTGAAGAATTCAGGAGTGGTTCTACATGATTCTTGAGATAAAGCTTTCGTGCTTAATTTGGACATGCATAGGCTTTCTTGGTTAGACCATGCAAAAGATTGTTAGCAACCTACACAATTAAGGGTTGGCCACGATACCTGAAGGAAATACTCTAATAGAGATAGATCAGCAATATATGACATGCAATAAAGAAAATGCTGAAGTAAAAGGTAATCTAGGGCTGTTTAGTTCCAAAAGTGAAAATGCCTAAGCTAGGGTCATGTAGTAAAATACACTAATGGATATAGATTAGTAATATAAATTTGCAATAAAGTAAATTCTGAAATAAAAGGTAATCTAGGGCCACTTAGTTACAAAAGCAACATCACTTAAGCCAGGGCCATGTAGTTGAGATTGTCAAACATGTGCCAAAAGAAAACAAATAGCACTTACATAGCCCACGATAGGCATTGGAAAAAGAAAAAGAAAAATCGAAGCTTGAGCAACAAATAAGAGAGATCCAAGCACATAAATAGATGGATTTTGGGATGTACATGCAACCTACCATTGAGCTTTAAGCCATGTATGTGAGGGGTGAATAAGTGTTGTTATTCTCAACCCTTGCGTTGTGTCTCTACGTATGATAAAACCTAGAGGGAGGGGAAAGAGTGTTGATAGGATAATGAAATGGTAAATTATATGTTGAGCTTGAGAGGACGATAGCATGTTACCTGTTCTAGTTCTCTCTCATTGCTGTAAATAGGCTGTAGGTGAGGGAAAAATGAGTTGTGGAGAAAAAAAAGTGCAAAATCTGGAGAGAGGTCCTCAATCAAGAAGCAAATGCTTCTATTTCTAATGTTCAAAAGGGTTTGGTAGGGTTTTAGGAAGAAATATATCTTTAAAACCAGGTGTGGATTTGTTCTGTTAAGCACACAATGTGAAAAACATGCTTTATGGAAGTTGTGGATCTCCTTGGGGAATGTTTGCATCTCCACAATATTGCAGGTTGGCTTTGTATGAGGTTATAGAATTTCTGCTGCTGTGTAGATTGTTGCATCTTTGTGGTTTCGCAAGTTGTCTCTACAGCCAAGGCAGGGGTTGTCTTAGGTGTAAAACTGAAAACTTAAAATTATGCATCAGGAAATGGGTAAACACAGAAAATGACAGCTAACCTCAAAATGGAAGTCAAACTATTAGGCAAAAGTGGATGAAAAGATGTGACAATGGAAGGGCAATAAGGGTGAGGCTTAAACTAAGGGCCAAAGAAGTAAGGCAAGGCAAATTGGGGCATAATGGTGCCCAAATTAAGGTAAAAAAGTAGTGGTCAAGAAATAGTCAAAGACAAGTAACAGTTAAGAAATAGCCAAATACGACAAAGAATGACAATGGACAATGGGTAGGAAAAAGTTAAACGCTGTAAAGCAGAGGTGTGGCAGGACCCAATCTAGGTCACAGGCAGTAAGAAAGGGTAAGAATGGAAAGTGATAGTCTGAAGACAGTTGCTAATGGTCAAGTAAGGGTCAAATGAATTTAATTTGATTGTGTGCATGCAACAGCAGTTGGACTAACGAGTAACATCATCAGTTGACATTTGATTTTACCACCATTAATTCAAGTATAGGTGCATACGGTGTGTTAAGTGTTCTTGTTCAGAAGAAAATTTGGAGTAGACTATTGTAGCCTTAGAAGACATCAATAATAATTTACTAATGTTGACTTCATTTCCATGGACACCTTGTCTGTTGGTGCATCCTTTCTCTTTCCAAACACCTCAACACATTTTCTTGAAGTTAAAAGAATTCATGACAACATGCAACTATGCATTGCAATCATTGCACTTGTGAACAAATAATGGAATAATAATTATCCCATTAGTGTCTTTTCAAAATGGCAAGAAAAAGTCTCTTTATTCCACTCTTGATTGTTTTGATTTTCAGAAACCTACAATGTTACGAAGAGAAAAGGAAAAATCAACATCCAAAAAAGCACACAAAACATTTCTTCTCGAGAAATTTGGATGTATGGGGATTGTGTATGCCAGTATGACAATATATTTTGCCCCAGCTTCGGTACGATTGGCTATGGCAGTACAACAATTATAAAATATATTAAAATCCAAATAAGTAAATTTAACTATAATATGCAGAGCAATTAAAAAACTAGAAAACACTATTGATAATTTATAATTCAATGCCAAATGCAATCATAAATCAAAATAGATTAATAGTTAGCGGTCAAACTTAGACCTACATCGTGCACATGTAAACACACCATAAATCATTATATTGCTCTTCATACGATTTGGCATCATCATGTGGTTCATCAGAACAAGCAGTCTTAGTGCCACTCCCACTAGTTGCCCTATGAGGGGTTAGTAAAGAAGTCTCTTGCAGAGGCATGTGGACTAATGAAAATGGGATGATGGAAGCATCTAAGTCAGGATGTATTGGCTCTACATCCAAACACATTGTTACCTCTTTTTTGTACTCGGCTCTCTCATGTCATAAAAGGTGCAAAGTTAGAATGCACATACACTGGGTCCTCTGTTTTTTTTGCTATCAACCTGTTGCGCTTAACTGAGTGGATAAAGTAGTATGTACTCCAATTCTGCTTAAGAGGAACTCAAAACCTATTGATGCGAAGTCAACACAAAATAAAAAAATATAAAAGAAAAAACTAAAACTAAATACTAAAAATTTTTAAAAAGAAAAGAGTTAAAAGTCGTACTTGTTATAAAATTTTGCATACAAGAGGTTTTGCGTGGGTCCTTGGCCATGGAGGCACCACCACATATAAACATACTTGTACTTGTTTCAAAGAGCACTAAAATGTTTTATGCGGAGGCTTTGAAATTCCCAAACTCACCCACAAGTGTATTCTAGCTCCGGTTGGGGAAGAGTAACGATTTTTGCTTTATATCCATCACTAACTTCAATGTCCTTATTTTGATGGCACCAAATTAATGCAAAGTCTCGGACATGCATTAGGGTGGTCATTTTGTTCCACCGATCAACGAGATATGTTGCACTTGCTTGAAAAAAATTCTTGTAGGATCATTCTTTTTCAAATTTATAATGGACTTCATCTTCTCAATCATTGAGTCGATGCATCATTATTCTCGGACAAACATGGCTTATCTATGCTGGAAAATTTGATCATGCTCATGATGGGCTTGGTAAAACTTAGCAAGTAATCTACATGAGCCCACTACTTGTCATCTAGAAACAACCCTTCTGATTTTTGGGCCTTTGTGTTCTATTGCCTCCATACAACCCAAAGTTTGATAACATCCATGCTGCACAGTGCCTCTCACACCTTCATTAATCATTCAAGACGACTCTGTGCGAGGCAAATTGAGACTTAGAAACTTAGAAGGAAATTAAGATAGTTATAATTTTAAAAATGTTTGAAAATCTACAAGGTACAATATCATCTACTTTGTTTTTAAAATTTAAAAAGTAAAGTAGATAAAATAAAATCTAAATTATACATTAAAATTAAGATAAGAAAAAACAAGATTGTTTCACTTACATTTAGCAGTGCCACCTTAGAGAATGATCTGAAGATGGCCTCCAAAATGTGATGGACTTGCAGTATATGATGGTTGGCGACATATTTGGATTTTGTTGCCCTCAATATACACTTGTTTGATCAACTCAAATTTGCCGCCCAACATTTGCAACAATAGGCCGGGTGAATGAACTGCACAAGGTGTCCAAAATACGTGCTCATATGTCACTCCAACCAACATCTCTGCAACATGACAATTTTTAGTGTCTGTTATGACATGGACAACATTTTGAGGCCCCTCTGCCCCAATGGATTCATGAGGATGTTAGCATGAATTGTGCATCTTTCAATTGCCCCTTCGAATCAATGACCTTCAAAAACATCTCCCCTAGAGGACACACTACAATCACATTAATCAATTGCCTTTTATTTGAATGTGTCCATCCATTGACAACATTAGACACCTCTGTTTATATCCGCAAATCCCTAATGGGCTTCAACGAATCTACATATTTTTTCTTTTGCCTAGTAATGTGGGGCATATCTTTCCATAACCAAAGCCTTTGTACCCTTTACGGTCTTCATTGATTGATCATGACATCTCCAATGGGGAGAAAAATGATTGGTTTTATAGGTGATTGTTGCCTTTTGTCCTACGGAACTAGTGCTTGCTGCCATTGTTGCACTTGCAAATACATGTAGCTACAAGTTTAAAAACAGAACATTACTATCAGGGAAAAAAAAGAAACCCTAGGCTACCATTACTTGTTGGTAAAATGATGAAAAGAAAACAAGAACACCATATGAAGATTGAAAAAAAAAAAAAAAAAACTAAAAAGTCGCACAAAACTTGGTTAATCCAAGAATAATCTTTGTTGCAAGCTCCTCAGTCTCTTTGGCAGAAAATAGGCACATGTAGTTGCGTGGGATTACTAAAACTATTTAGTTGGAACTTGGCTTGATGGAGTTTCAGCCCTAAGAACGCATACAAGGTAAGTCTGCAAATGAGAGGTAAGAGGTTAGTGTACTGTATATTTTTTTGTAAAATGAAAGGCAAGCATTTAGGGTTTGTTTCAAGTTAATTTGGGACACATTTTAGGTTTTTTTGTTTTGTTTTTTAACATGTTAAATGATTGCAAAATCATTCAAAATTGGAAAAAAGTCAAATGGGTGTTTTTTGCTGCTGGGTATGGCCGAAGTTTGTTCTCTGATGAACCTGACGGTACATAGGCAAGTTGGGATGTACTTGGGCTGAGCCTGGGGACATGCTGACTAGCACCTTGTATATGCTGTGCTGGGACTTGTCCTCTGTAGGTGCAAAACCCAGTTTCTTAGACTTGAAGAGAGGGCAAAGGAGTTATGTAATTAATTTTTATTGTGTTGTTAAGTAGGTCGAAGTTTTAACTCATACTTTCTCGTTATCAAGTTTTATAAATAAAACATTTGTAATCCTAACATGTTAGCACTTAATGAATTAAATTATTTTGCATTGGCCATTTTGTAGGTCTTGCAAATCCAGCACCTGTAATCCAAACCTTTTATATGGATCACAAGGTTGCACATCATGTGAGGCTTGATGGAGTGGTTACTTTGGTTGATTCAAAACATGCAATGACACATTTGGAGGAGGTTAAGCCTGAGGGGCAGGTCAATGAGGCAGTTGAACAAGTTGCATATGCTGATCGCCTTATATTGAACAAGGTCAGACAATCTGTTGAAGTGCTATTATCTTCCTTGATTTTGGATCTAGATTTTTGAGTTGTATGACATTTTTGTGGCATTGCCTTCAGGATTGTGAGTAGCACAGCTCTATTTATTTTGCTTAAAAAACATATTTGAATATTTCATTTGAATTATTTTTAGTTAGCAGCTATGAGGAATCATTTTACATTTTTTTATTGTTGCAGATTGACTTAGTTGGGGAAGAAGAATTGGCAACATTGACAAAAAAAATCAGGGTAAGAATATAATTCTGGCAGTTATAAATGTCCTTGACATGTACAAGGCATGGTAGAAGGGAAAGTTTTGAAGATGGTAAATTCAATGAATACCATGTCTAATAATACACTAATATATGACTATCCAAAATGTTCATTTCAAGATACGTTTCTCTCTTAATGCTGCAAGGTAGTTCTTTTTGTTTTATTTGTGATAAGGGCCCTATGGTTATATCTTATTGATGTTCATGTCTCTAACATGGTTTTCTTGATTTAGGCACTTATCCAAACTAGCTTACATTCTTTTATGTGACTAATAAATTTGCTATCTTGGTATTTGGCAGCAAATAACATGTATTTCTTGATTCAGGCACGTATCCGAACTACCTTACATTGTTCTATGTAACTAATAAATTTGCAATCTTGGTATTTGGCAGCAAATCAATGCAATGGCTCAAATAAAACGTGCACAGTATGGGAAAGTTGACATTGATTATGTCCTTGGCGTTGGGGGCTTTGATTTGGATAGGTTTTCTCACAGCCTTTCTTTAGGATTGGAATTCTTGATTTCTTTTGATTTTGTGAGGTGTCAAAGATACTTAGTTTGATTATATGTTTGTTGAAGATCTTATTGACTTTGTAATGGCTATTGTAGGATTGAGTCTGATGTTCAAATTGAAGGCTCATCAAAGGATCATGATGATCACCACCATGACCACAAGCATGGTAAATATTATGACTGACTTGATTTTGATATTGTTAGATGTTACTGATCTTCAATAATTATATTGTTGGGCTCAATTATAAGACATTTTTAAATATTTGTGTGTTTGTAGTTGTATCGAATCAAGTACGTCTATTTAGGTCCTAGATGCCGAACATAAGAAACACAAATACTCGTTAGTGACCAAGTAATAATGCATTCATGATGTTAATTCATTCACACACACACATATAAGTATATAAACATGTATATGCACATATAGTTGGACATGTATAAATACATAAACATCTACATATACATACACATGTATATAAAGGGTGTTTTTAGGCCATGAACATGAGACCTCTCTTGTAGAAAGCCCTTATAAGGGGATATATTTCCATTACCCTTGGGGGTTTTGATCTTGTGACCAAGCTCGAGTAAACAGAACCTTTCCAATCCACTTACATCCAAAAGAATGCTTCAATCCTTAACACTGGTTTCACAATGACCCCTTTTGTTGTGTTTAATTATCAAAGAACTTCAGTTCCCAATAATTATTGTTTTTTTTTTAAAGGTCACGAGAGATGTGTTGCCATTCAACTGCCATTAACTAAGACATTATCACTGTCAACTTGACCTGTGAGGCTTCCCTAATCAATCATAGGGCTTGCAGTATGCACGTTCAACATTTTGGCTTGTACGGAGTGGTGGTGGATGCTTAATCTGTTTCTTTATATGTATTTTTTGAAGTTCTGATTAACTTTTCTCGTGTGTACAATTATACATAAGGTTCCTTTTTGTAGCCTGAATTCAATTTGCTGTTTGTTTTGATAGGTTGTAGAAATATTGTTCCAAGAGATTTAAAAGTTATTCTAGATTTTAATATTCGTCTTAGTGGGTCCAATACATATGATGGTATATGAATGAGGAAAGGGACGTGATAATGAGCATTTTTCAAAAAATTAAATGTTGTTTGTTGTCTTTTATGTGACTTCCCGGGAGAAAGTGGATGATAAACAAAGAGTGGAATTGGACATTGTAATTTTCACATGTGGGTTTAAACTTTAAACCATGATGGGCTTTGTTATTTATTTAACCAAGACTATAGTGGGAGTCCTTTTGTATGTAGACCTATGTGTAGTTGTGCCAACATACGGGTGGTATATGGTAATGGGGACTTGTGCTGGTGCGCATTGGGTGGGCGACTTTGGTAGATCGATACAAGTGTTTGATCGATCGTGAGGTCTAAGACAAAAGAAAAAAATCTGCAAACACATCCCTTTGGGACTAGGAGGGCTTTGATGATATGGTGAAATATTATTGTGGTGTGTCACCATTGGCATTGGGATGAAGTGTTTTTTGGGCAATTCTTTCTCATTATAACATTTGATACCCAGTGAAGTGTTCATGTGCATGGTCACACCTTTTGCTAGTCTGTCCGCCATTGAATTTAGGTCGTGTTTGACATAGATAAAATGGACAGCCATAAAGTTTTGGAGAAGGATAGCTATACGTCCCAAATAGTAGTAAGAGTCCATGCACAATTTGGTGGTGTTTTTTTCCTGATTAGGGTTCTTGATATCATTGTAAGACTTGCACATCTTGTTGATGATAAGTGTGGAGTCTCCTTTGATTTCCAACAGCCTTATTTGAAGGGAAGAGGCTAGATGAACACCTTTCATTAACATCCATACTTATGTGTTGTGTTGATTTTTTCTGGACAAAATTCAAAATTTGCCGTTTTTTAATCTGGCATAAAAAAGTCGTCAAAATTTCCCATTTTTTTGGTCTGCATATTTTTGCGTCTGATGTCCTTTTTTGTTCTATTGTTGCTGGTTTGTGGCGGTTTGAGGAATGCATGCTTGGGTTAAATGATAGGGCACAGGCTGAAGGCATCCACACCTAGCTGAAGGCCACAGGATTGGATGACTTGTCGTAGGGCACCTGCCATAAATAACTGCTTGCTGCGTGGGAGAATATAATTGTTGCCAGTTGGGTTGGCCACCAAAATGCATCTGCTTGCTGTAAGGGGAATCATGAATCATCCATGCCAGGTAGAAAGGGCACAAAGACACCTGCTTGCCGTAGAGATGGGATACCCCATTGACTATAGCTTTTGACAATTCCTGATATTCCTCTTGCCCGATCATTTAAACCCTAATGCATCCTCTTTGTGAGTGCCACGTGAACATTAACATATATTTTCGTCTATCTTATTTGTGTCTCCCTTTAACCGGGAAACTTTATACAAAGAAAAAACTTTTGAATATCTTAATCGATAGACTTTGAATATTTTAATTATGTTTTTTTTAATTTTATCTTTATCGTTTTTAATTAATAGATTTATATTTATTAATATTTTTTATATTTATTATTATTTTATTTATTGGTCGAATTTAATGGCGATTTTTTTTGAACTTTATCCATTGCCGAACTTGAACCGATTTCTATCCTCATCGAACTCGAACCTTGTGACTTAGCTTACGTGAAAGTGTTGGTGTTGTAGCCAATGTGTTCCTCGCATGGTTGGACTATTTGGTTCTGCATTACTTGAAGGGAAGAGGTTAGATTAACACCTTTCATTAACATCCATACTTATGCAGAAGTGTTGGTTTCGGAACCAATGCATTCCTCGCATGCTTGGACTATTCGGTTTTGTTTATTCCATAAACCTTCCCCCATATCTTCCAGAGCGGGAGCACTTAAACTTGATCCATTTAATGACTTAAGTAGCTAACTACTATTACAGTTCATAACTCTATCACCCGTATATCTCTAAAGTGCCATATGGTACATTTGACATTATACCAAACGACCAAAAACAATTCTAGACTTATGAGTGAAGGCTCCCACTGTCCATATCAATTTTTACAAAGAATTTCTGGATAACACTTGTTGAGGTTTTACAGAATCTCAACGTTTTGGGTCATATAAATCGACACATCATCAGGGGAGAAGTGTGATAATAGGAATAGAGACTTTGGATTTTATAGAGATTGTGTTCCAGGATTCTACCACCTGCCACACCCTTCAAGCTAAAGATTTAATAAATGTCTTATAGTGTGTAACATTATTAATGTTTTGATTAATTAATTGGTTATAAGACATTAATTAATCAATTAGCAAGCTTGTTAATAAGTTGCTTCCAAGTTTTTCGTTTAGGACTAAGCCATCATTCCTATAAAGGTTGCAATGATACTTAGCTATTTCCAGTGCTTCCATGATCTGCCACCTCATAAAATTATTCTCATTGGAGATCACTTAAAAATTTTCTAATAAAAAAAGACGTTTAGTTTTGTCCACATGCTCTGTGAAAGCTGATTTGTGTGATTCCTTCTTAAGCATGCACTTCAACAAAACCTGACTTCAAAAACTCATCAGAACCTTCCTTTTGTTATTTTTGTCTCTATAAGACAAGGACTTTGCATTCTTGGTAGGCTATATCACGCTGACTTAGCTTATGAGGTTACCTGATTTTTAGAAGACAGTTAAGGAGATGAAGAATGGATAGAAACGTTAAGCTTGCCAATTTTTTACCCTATTTGGGCAGGTAGTGTGAAAAGATTCCACAACGCTACTATTAATGTGTCCATGGCTGATAAGTATGATATTCTGACACCGTGTAAGGTTGTAGGTTACAGAACTCACACAATTGAATATCCAATCTTGTCTTTCTTCTCATGATTGGTGGCCATTAACCCTGGCAAAGATAGTTTGTCTGCCCAAGATCTCGTTTCATTCAAAATATAAATATTCCATCCAAGGGTTTTCTATGGGTTATTGGTATTCAGGTTTGATAGTATAGAATGTTTGAGCTGGTGCTTATTGTGCTAATATTTCACCTCATTATATACTTATTTAGCTAAGGAGGTGGTATTGAAGTAGTAATACTAGTTTTAGATAGTCATATAGTCGAACTTGACTAAAAATGGTGAAGCAGTTGCCCTTTAATATACCATCATCCTTGTCACAACAGGCTAGTGAATCTGGAAAAATAAAAATGTCCTGTTTTAAAACAAGTCCTATTTAGTTTTAGATAGTCATATAGTTGAACTTGACTAAAAATGGTGAAGTATTTGCCTTTTTGTATACGATCATCTTTGTCGCAACAGGCTAGTGAATCTTGAAAAATAAAAATGTCCTGTTTTAAAACAAGTCCTATTTTTTAAAGGTAGAGGAATTATTTAAAATAATTTTGACAGAGAAGCGAAAAAAAAAAATTAACATGGGCTTATGTTGATATGATTTTTCTGTTACTGAAAAGTGTAGTTTCCAAACTTCTATTGGACATATTTTTTTCAAAAAACAATATTGAATATCCTCAGGTAATATTCTATTTTTGGTTGTTGATTTTTAAGGTTTTTATGGGGCTTGGTGTACAATGTGTTAACAGATAGCTGTGGTTGGTTATAGGTTGTTGATCTCATGTTGCTGTTTGATACCCATCAACAGATTGGTTATAATGGGTGAGGAAACGGGTTGGAGATTGTGGATTGTAAGAACAACAATGACAGATAAGACAAGGAGAAAGTCAAGTGAATTCAAAGAAATGTTGAACAGTTTATGCAACAGAAAAAATGATCTAAACTAGTGTACGACATGTTAAGTCATGTTTATCTAAAATCTAGTGTGAATCTGCCTCATTCTGTTTTTTACAAATGATAACTGTTGTATACTAAATTTATTAGACAATGAAGGCATGATATCATGTGACCCTTGTTCGTATGTCTTAAATAGAGGGTCTCTATGAATTAGGAAATGGGCACACATACATTTCTTAACTCAAATAGATCACCAAACCAATATAAGAGGTTTTTATGGGGCTTGGTGTACAGTGTGTTAACAGATAGCTGCGGTTGGTTATAGGTTGTTGATCTCATGTTGCTGTTTGATCCCCATCAACATATTGGTGATAATGGGTGAGGAAACGGTTTGGAGATTGTGGATTGTAAGAACAACAATGACAGATAAGATGAGGAGAAAGTCAAGTGAAATTCAAAGGAATGTTGAACAATTTATGCAACAGAAAAAATGATCTAAACTAGTGTACCACATGTTAAGCCATGTTAATCTAAAATCTAGTGTGAACCTGCCTGATTCTGTTTTTTACAAATGACAACTGTTGTATGCTAAATTTATTAGACAATGAAGGCATGATATCATGCGACCCTTGTTTGTATGACTCAAATAGAGGGTCTCTTTGAATTAAGAAACGTGCACACATACATATTTTAACCCAAATAGATCACCAAACCAATATAAGAGGAAGGACTTGAATTAAGAAACACACACAAATGCCTCACGATTAGTCGACCCCATAAGCTTCCCTTAACGCAAAACCAAAAAAAGTAGCTGACTCTTGATTATCTATTTCCTTTGACCTTTAGGCTTCAATCTTTTATTTCACTACGTTTCTTACTTGCTCCTTCACATTCACATCTTATGAAAAAGTTCTACAATTGTTGAAATGGACCATTCATTTGGTTGGTTAATTACTCCAGCAGGAAGGACCAAATGCTTTATTTAAGGCTGACATATCCAAGGTCTGAGTATGGCTGCATTTCATGACTGCTCTCTATCTTTGCATCTTTCTCTACAATGGATGCTTCCTGGTGCTCTCTCTTTAACAAGCAAAAGGTCATGCTTTCCAGTGGTGTGGATCCAATGGACTGATGGACTCTTCATGAACGTGCACCTGAGTTTTAGGTGTTTCCTATCTTCTTACTCACAAAGTAGCCCTTTTGTCTTCTTGTGAGAGGATTGATTATTCATTATTACAGTTCTTTCGCTTCTTGAAGAGAATAGATTGGTGTCTAGGATGGACTTATGATTTCTGCCATATGTGGAGGTTAGGAGATTGACCCATTTGTCTAGGTAATATATACCACTGTATACACAACCACTGATTTCAAGAACGATTAGTTCACGGAGAGTATCCTGGATCTTGGAGATTTCCTTAACAAAGGACATAAGAGGATGTAGTCATTGACGATAATAAAGGTCACTGATTCGGTGGCCTGGATTAGTTTTGGTTCTTGATTTTTAATGTAATACACTGTTCCATTTATGACATAGTAGTTGACATTATCTAAAATTTAATCTCTCTCTCTGTCCCTATCTATCTATATATATATATATATATATATACACACTATATATATATATATATATCTATATATCTCTAAATTTAGATTTTATGCATATCTTTATATACGGTTACAGTTACAGATAAAGATACAACGGGTTTTCAGAGATCTCTGTATACAATTTTATATGCCTGTACAAAAATACACACATTAAAGTATAAAAACATATACATCAAGAGAAAATAGAAACGTATGTGCTCTATATATCTTTAAGAAACATATTATGTGACAGTGGTGCCATATTGAATTTCGAATCTCTTCTCCATTTTCCACATATTCATTCTTTTATACTTAATGGAAATTGTTCTTTCCTTAACTTTCTGATTTTTCTAGCGTTTTCGATGCAAATTGCAATGGATTGAAATACATTGTTGATATTCTTAGTGCTTCAAATTGAATGAATAATATCTCCGCTGCTCTCTAGTCTCTATTTGACATCAAGTTTTATTCATGTTAGAAATGAGAATTGTTATAACTAACTAGTTTTCCATCCACTATAAGTAGACGTCCTAGAATAGTAATTAGAAATTATGAGATAACTGCCAGCTTTCTCTTTACTGTATGGATAAGGTTGTGCCCATATGGATACAATCTGTGACTAAGACACTTTATTATCCGAGGCATACCCAGATACAAAACAAGTCTTGCTGTCTCAGATATGTATTTTGAAGTTGCAATATAAGGTTTGGTACCCTCTACTATAAATAGTTGGAGCAAATTTATTATTCTTAAGTTGATATGACAATACAGTTACGATGGGGTTACCTCAGAGTATTCAGTGAACTCAGCTTTGGGACTGAAGTCTATTCTCTGGCATTGTCACATTATTAAGCTTTTTATTGATGTTGACTTATATTTTAATTCATTAATATTAGTATTATTGTTAATTTGTCATGTTTAAATTAAATTTGAAATTTGCAAAACCTTACAAATCATGGCATTTTTTGGTGGGATTTTAAAATGGAATATTAGTGTCCAGATTGTTATCAACACACCTTAACATTCATGTAGTCCTTTTTCTTTGAAATTCACTTCATTGTTTTTCATTGAAGGTTTTGTCATTATATGCACTGTATTTCTTGGAAAAAACTTAAAATAGGTTCATGGGAATTAAAGGCTACACTCTCAATCTGGCTATGTTGCAAGGTCCTAACTTCTTTATCGCATTATTTGAATAGAGTTACATGAGTATTTATTTCTCTTGCCCCCAGTGACATTCGGCCTCATAAATATTTATATGACACATGAACACTTACAGTAACTGCTTAACGGACTTATCACTAACTTTGTAACTGCTGATAATTAACTTATTAACAAAGGTAGTGGGCGGCGACTAAACTCAATATGTCTGATGGTAGATGTTGCACATCAACATTGACGTATTGACCCCAAGATATTGTTTATACATAATGTATACACCTCACAATTTTTCAAAATTTCAAAATATAGTGTTCTTTTAAGTCTCTTTACTAAAATATGTTTATTTTGTATATTTTATTTTATTTTATTTTATTCACACACACATGGACTTGTCCACACCGTATTATATCTTGCGGTATCTGATAAACTGTTGTATCTACATTGGTAACTTAGTGTTGACCATTTAGCTAATGACATGGCTTCCTAACAAATATTGGCTACCTAAACATTGCTTTCATGGAAGTTTGATGTCTTGTATTTAAAATTTGTTCTTATAGCTCCGTGATATGAAATGTTACCATAGATTTCAAATCATGAGAGTTCGAAGTTGCTACATTGTTTGAACCCATGGACATGGAGAAAAGTTCCGTTGCAACTTGTTTAAACTTCTTACCTTTTTAAGGAATGTTCAATAGAATGATGGTGAAGAATTTTGGAAAGAAAGAAGCCATTCGTGATATTTTGAAGGAACCCTAACGTTTAAGGAAATAACTTTTGATGCAAAGAAAATGTGAAATGTTTAGCAATAAGATTCTCTAAATAATAGTGTTTTAGGGTGAAGATGTCTTAAATGTATAGCAAGATTTGACAAAGAGAAGCTATCCAAATTATGAATTTATGGATAGATATGTAGTTTGATACAAAAACAATTGCATAATCCACCATACTTGTGTCCAATGGATACATTGTGGAAAAGGTTAGACGGCTAGCTATGACTTGGTACGTTAATTGCATGTATATATTAAAATTATAAATCTATAAACAATAACCAATGGCAAGGATGAAAGGATACGTTAATTACATGTATGTCAAGACTAGACAAATAGAGGGCTATTAAAATTATGAATTCTCTAAGTTGCACGAAATGCCTTGGAAACGTACCAGAAGTGCTGGACTAAGTTACATGTTTGTTTTGGGTTCGTCTGTACAAAAATATATATATAAAAAATTAAAAAAATATAGAAATTCTAGCCTTGGCAGCAAATGGGCTTCTCAATCAGTGTAGCAAAATGATTAGAATGTTGTTTGATTAAGCTTCATCCCTAGACCAGCAATGGAAGGTAAGTATGCTATGAGAAAATGAGAGGCAAGTGTTTTTACTTGTGTTTTGTTTTTATCATTTGTGCTCTTTTAGTTTATGCTTTTGTCTCTCAATTGACTTCTAGGGTTAAAAAAATGTGTTTTTAATTATTTTAGGTTATTACTTTTTGAGAAAAATGATAAAAAATTATGAAAATAAAAATAAAAATGTGATTTTTACTGTTTTTCCCTGTGGGTTCTGCCCAGGTTCACCTAGGGATTGTCTTGGGCCACCCGGGTTCTTCTGGCAGAGGAACCCGGGTGGCCAAGGACAAACCCTGGGTGAAACTGGGCGCATACCGGACCAGTATCATGATCTGTTATGAACCCAACCCTGGTTCTTCTGCAAAAAGTGATGAAATGGTAATGTAAGTGCTGGAAAATTCTAAAAACCTCCCAGAAATGCCCTGGAATTTATCTAAGTTGCAGGAAATGCTTCTTGTCTCTAGAGGGTGTTCACCCTAGAAATGCTTCCTAAGTGAAACGGGGAACTGAAACGCCCTGGAAATTTACCAGAAAATTCTGGACACCTGCCAAAAATGCCCTAAAAATGGCACATGGCTGTTTCCGGCAGGTCTCTGGCAGAGGAACCTGGGTGGCCGAGGATGAACACTGGGTGAACCCGGGCACATACCGGGCCAGTACCACGATTTGTTAAGAACCCAACCCTGGTTCTTCTGCAAAAAGTGATGAAATGGTAACGTAGGTGCTGGAAAATTCTAGATGCCTCCAGGAAATGCCCTGGAATTTATCTAAGTTGCAGGAAATGCTTCTTGCCTCTAGAGGGTGTTCCCCCTAGAAATGCTTTCTAAGTGAAGCGAGGAACTGAAACACCCTGGAAATTTACCGGAAAATTCTGGAAACCTGCCGAAAATGCCCTGGAAATGGCATATGGCTGTTTCTGGCAGGTTTCTGGGCATTTCCAATGCCTCTTGAAAAAAAACTAATAATACTAAAAGAAAAACTTGTAAAATAGAAAAAAATACAATATATTTTAAAGCATTTTATCATATATATATATTTCTATTTTTTAATAATTTATTGTACAGATGTTTCTGTGCTGTTTTGTTTCCAAGTGTTCTTGGAAAATTGGCATTTCCATGTTTCGGAACTGTTTTCCATTTCCAGTTAACTTGGGAATTTATCGGTAGATATTTAGTTTGATACACAAATAAATATACATCGGAAGAAGGGTGAAAAATGCATACTCCACCATTCTTCTGACCAATGGAAGTACCCTTGGAAAAGGTTAGACCAGTTCGACAGGATACATTAATTGCATGTATGATATAATGTTGAAGATGATGTACACACAATCAAGAATGCATGCATGCACATGCTCACACACATGCACATGCTCACACACATGCAAATGTTACTGAGCTAGGGTTTTGCATCATTGCCAGACGGGCAAAATGTTTATATCTAAAACTATCTAGATCTCTTAGAATCTTCTCATTTTTGGATGAATTATGACACAGGTGTAGTCTGGGCATCGGCTTTTGTTTTGTCCATGTAGATGGATAATCCCGTCTTATCAATCTTTTTGATATTTCCTAATTTTTGTGTTTTGTCTAGAAATAACCGTTAAATTCTACTACTCAGCATCGATGGATTTAATGATTTCTATAGTATTACTGAAATGGAGAATCATTTAGATTGGTACTGGAAAAACTATATGTTGGAAGTATGGAAAATTTACATCAAAAGCCAAGGACATGGTGTTTCTGAATCAAACTAAACTTGGATAGTTATAAGGCTAGACTAACAAAAGCTCTAGAAGACTAGAACTGATCACTATAAGATATTATATTAGTTGATGGAGGGTTGCGTGAACCCCTAATCTTTACAAAGATTTTAATGATGTCAGCAGCAGGGTACCTTCTTGCCTAATGTAATAGACTTGAGGATTGATTGATTGGTAGCATTGCAGATATAGCAAGGGACTAGTGATAGCACAACTAGAAATTCTGTTTTCTGTTCATTGTTGATTTTAGTGAAATAAACCCGATATATGCCCAGTTACGAGAAAGAGAATATGATGCTGCATTTGAACTTCCTGAGTTTTTCCAGTATCTCAATTTTGTTCATATATTTACTGTAATGTGGTTTGCCTGTGATGTGTAGATGATCATGAACACAAGCACGGGCACAAGCATGGTCACCTTCATGACAGCGGTGTTTCTTCTATTAGTATTGTTTGTGATGGAACTCTAGACCTTGATGAGGTAATCTCTTTAATTTGTCTTTATGCTAAGCATAGTTTTTCGATTCATTTTGAATATAGTCACCAAGTATGTTACTAAAAATTAGGTTTCTGAAGCATGGTATTACATAAATGAAACGTTCTGTTGAGGTATACGACAATGCACAGGGTGTGAGAAAAATACAGAATCTGGTGTAATCTCATTAAAAATATCAGCAGGGAAACAGGAAAATTGATCATAATCCGATAACAAAATTGAAAAATTTCAATAAATAATGATGCCATGCTTTCTTGTAGTCTTTGTATTAATATGGGGTGACTATAAAATACGAAAGATGCGTAATATTTTCTTTCGTTTTCTGAAAAATTCAGAAATAATTTATTAATATTAGGCAGAATCAGGCAAACACTTTGTTCTCTTAGAGTATTTGAGAATTTATCCGAACATAGAGGTTCTGTTTCAGAGAAATCCATGTCTTGGTGATATGTGACGTTTTTTGGGAAATGCTTATGTGATAATCATAATATGGCACTGTGGATTTATGTTTTGTTGTGCTTTCTTAAATACAGATCAATGATTGGATGGGAAAATTAGTGAATGATCGCAGCGAGGATCTTTACCGAATGAAGGGAGTGCTGTCTGTTGAAGGATTTGATGAAAGATATGTTTTCCAGGTGAGTTGTCGAACTGTTCATTTGTCATTTATATAAGGTGGGAAAGCAAATGCCAAAGTGGTTTCATGGACTGTTTTATAATTTGTGGATGGAATAGTGCAAAGTATTTTTCAGTTTCAGAAACTATTGAGGGAATCTTATTCATGGGGCCGGTGGCAGGTAAAATGTAATGGAGACCATTGCATGAGTCAATATTGATGCAAACATTGCCTGGTGTTTGTTTGTGCTACTCTTGGCAACTAAGATAACTTTAGCTTGTTTATGGTTGGTTGTGATGTTTAATTAATTTTTTTGTGTTTGCGATTTTGTTCCAGCGTATTTACTTTTGACTTCGTGATTTTTTCCCCACATAGTATCAGATGTTACAGTGAAGTGATATTATTGCTGGTTGAAATTTTAATTAACTCCATTTCTATCCCCATTCCTATATACAAAAGAAAATAAAGCGATATTTTCTTTATAATTTTGCTTCAAATATTGTTTGTGAAATGTTTTCTTCTGGTTCTTCCGGGGACATGCATACTTCTACTCTCCGATTTCACATTCTTATGTTCTTTTGGGAAATGTTTGTATTTTCAGGGTGTGCATTCTATCATTGATGGATCTATCGGCAAACCATGGGGTACTGAAAAAAGATTCAACAAAATTGTATTCATAGGGAAAAATTTGGATGAGAAGGCCATAAGGAACGGTTTTATGTCATGCTTATTATGAACTCCAAAAATTTCACCCCCTTAGGTTTGTCCCTGTTTTTAAGAAGGGTAATGAATTTGGAATTTGGCAGTGTAGTACCAACCATATATGTATTTGCTAGTAATATGCTGTGCACTGTCAGTGCTGCTATCTAAGCAAATGCCAATCTTGTAAAGTTGTTTGCCTCCGTCTAGTGAAAAATGACTGGAGACATTCAATTTACTGTTTTTTCTCCTTTTACTCTATTTTGATAAATTTTGAGAGGTGACTTAGATGTAAGAACAGGTTCCAATGCACGGAAGAAGCAACCGAAAATTTAAACTCTTAATCAAATATGAAATCAGTTCTGAGTTTTACAGGGGTTGAATTTATTTTGGTATTACAAGCTCTGCAAAATGATCATTCCATTAATGTAGAGGTTTTTGTTCAGGCTGCATTAGTTGTTTTAACTGTTTAACATTGTGCAAATATTTAAAAAAAAATAACATGAATAAAACTCAATTCCTTATATTTTATATCTAGTGTCTAAACTACAATTATGGTAGCCTTAATAGCTTTAAAAACTCAATAGCATATACTTACGCCATAGGTGTTATGAGAAAGTGGTAATTTTTGAATTGAGGAAAGGGGCAGTCCCATAGTTACCATATTTAAAATTTAAAAGTTCGGTTTGTTAGGATTTTTTTGGGTTAAATTAAAAAAAATATAAAAATAAATAATATCATACATATTTGTAAAGAAAGTACCACTTACAAACAAACATGTGAAACCCATTAGTACCAAAAAAGAATAAATGCATAGCAAAATCCAATGATGTCAAATTTCGATATCCATACATATAATTTAATAATATTTAATAATGAGAATTAGATAAAAATGGTAATAACATTTAAAACTTTTGCAATATCAAACCCTGCGTCTCCATCAAAAATATTATTATTATTTTTATCTAATGTGACACTAGTAGATTCATAAAAACAAAATCAATATTTTTGTCATCTGCGAAGTATAGTTTGCTAAGGTGAGAGTTGCCTTCATTTGGAAGAGATTGAACAAACAATTGTAAATTATAATGGACAAACACAAGATCATAGAGTTATTTAGACTCTAGTCGATTCCTCTTATTAGTGTATAGCAAGTTGCGTGCTCTAATTTTTTCACATTAGAAGCATTGAAACAATGGTTGAAGATTCATACAACAAATTATACAACTCTGAAGTAAAAGCCCATTAAGTTTGCAACCATTTGGTTTCTATTTCATCTTACTTGCTTTTGCTTCCTTGATGCAACATTCTGAGTTGGTTTTTGAATATAGTGAGTTGTTTCATCGTTACTTTCTTTTCATCTCCATTAAGAACTATTTTGTCTATTGTTGAAAATACACCTCTCATTTTCATTTCATTTGCATCATGATTTACCTCTACTAATGCAGGATTTAAGTAGCATGATGTTGCGTAACATGAACTATTGTTTGTCTACATTTTTTTAAAATACATTTAACTTATTTAATTTTAAGTGTAAGTAAAGTTTTGAATTTCTTCCTTTGCTTTGTCTCTTTTTTCATACACTAAATCCATGCAAGATTGATTGCTATCAACCATTTTCTCAAATTGATCTTCAAACACCATTATGATCTTTTTAGACCCCTTTCAAAATGTCTCTTAAGATAATTCTTTCAATATCTTTTGAATGGACTTTTTTGGTAAGTTTTGACTCTGTGGATTTGTTAGTAACTACATTTTTTTTTCAATGTGGCCTGTGCTCCACCTCATTTTGCAAAATAATGAAGTTGGTAGCAAATCTTGTTTCAATAGAGGATATAAGTTCACACTTTGCAAAGAAACGATACACATTCAATGTTAAGTGGTGATTGAGGATAAATTTAGATTTTTTTTTTCAATTACAATATTATTTATCCATTTCAATTTTTATAAATTTTCAAGCAAAAGATCTAACATTTATTGCACATAGTGTCCAAGAGAGATGAGTGTGCCATTTTCTCTTTTATAGTTTATTGCATTATTTTCTATAACTTGAACAACATTTTCTTCTTATATTTTAAAAATCATTGATTCGATGCATTTGGAAATGAAAAGAGAAGTTTTTTGTTCATTACTTGTATCAATTGATTTTATAAACTTAACACATTCTAGTGATATTATCAAAACATTTAGGAGGGGTCATTTCTTGAATTGGACCATCCATCATTTATTGTTGTGTCTTTGTTCTTTTCAATTATTTTTCATTTCATTCAGCTCAATAGATATGGCTGCTACCTTCTCTTCAAGGAGACTAGTTCTTACTTTTTCATAGCAAGACAATCTTAATCCTTTTCAAATTCAATCGTTATATTTACGAAGGTTTTGAAATGTGGAGAACATATATATTGAAAGGACCGACCTTTACATAAAACAATTCAGTTGCAACGTTGTTTACATCATGTTTTTGTTGTGGCTTTCACATGGACTTGAATGAACCTTGTGACTTCTCAGTTTCACTTCTACTTCCACTAGGAAATAATGATGGAGAGAAAACTGAACTATTGAAGGAGTCAATTTGTGAAATTAAATGTTGGATGTTAGCATTTTTTTGCTTTTGAAACTAATGACATAACATGACTTACAATATATTTAACTTGCACTCTATTTATGAAATGTGCATTCTTTGCTTCCTTTGAATTTTCATTTGCTATGTCGCAATGTTTCACATCTAGAGATCTTTCAAGGTCATGGTATCAAACTATAGCTATCTTCTCTATGATATGACCATTGCACATCTCATTTTTATTTTTTATTTTTATCATCTCTAAACTATATATTTCATCTCTAATGGATAGCTAGACATGCTGCTAACTTTATCTTCATTGCCCAGTACTCAACCTTGCATACATTGCTCAAAACTTGCCAACTGTCCCCTTACTACCCATTGCTTATCGGAGTTGTTGCCAAAATTCGGATAATGCGAATGCAATGGAGACGTGATCACACGAGATGAAGCAAGTGCACACCACATAAATGCTAAAACAATTTGAAATTATACAAGAAGATAAATTGCACAAGACAAAATGGAGAAAACCAAAATCTGATTAACATGAGATGGCCAAAGTGAAGAATACATATAAGAGAGCATGTAAGTAACTCCACAAAAAGTGGCCAAGGCACCCTAAGAATAGACTGTAACTCCTCCATGAAAGGTGGTGACAAGGTGCTAAGAATAGAGAAGTAACTCCCATCAAAGGAGTTACTTATGACATTCTTATGACATTTATGACACATCTATGACACACATCTCCACATAAGCTAGTCTATCCCACAAATGTAGAAAAACCCATGTAAGCACAAGAAATACAATTTCCCTAATTAAAAAATAAAGAAAAATAAAAAACTATACTAATACTCTCCATAAGCGCAGCTTAGGTGGGCAGTGTGGAAATATAAAATGGGTCTCGACAACTAGGCTTGATGAGGTACCTATGTACAAATGCAATCTCCCATAAAATAGAAAAAAGGAGAAAATCCGTAGAAAAAAACTCCTCCCAAAAGAGACAAGAAAGAAGAGGCTAGTGGGCCCCCCCAAAGATGATGCTGCTGCAGATGTGGACCGCACCCCAAAAAGAGCTTGTAGATGAATGAACTTGCTCTCAGTGAAAGGTTTGGTGAAGATGTCTGCAATCTGCTCCGAAGACTGGCAAAATATCAAGTCAATGCCCTGACTATGAATAAGCTCCCGAATGAAATGCATGTGAATCTCTATGTGCTTGGTCCGCTGGTGATGAACTGGATTTTTGCAAATCTGAATGGTACTCTGGTTGTCACAATAAATAATGGTGGCTGCCTGATAGGAATGCTAAACTCAGAAAGTATCCCCTGAAGCCAAATAGCCTCAGTAGCTGCATTAACAACGCCCCTGTACTCTGCCTTTGTGGATGATATAGCAATAGCATTTTGCTTCTTGCTAGACCAACTAATAAGACCAAAACCTAGGAAAAAACTGTAACCAGAAGTGGACTTGCGAGTCTGTGAATTGCCAGCGCAGTTTGAATCTGTATATCCAACCAAGTCAACTTTTATGTCAAATCTGTAATGAATCCCGTATCTATGTGAACCCTGTATGTAATGCAAGATCCTCTTTGCTGCTTTCCAGTGCAGCTCATGAGGTTTCTGCGTGAATTTGGAGACAAGTCCCATTGTATATGATATGTCGAGCATGGTGTGAGTCAAGCAGATGAGACTACCAAGAAGTTGTCGATACCGAGTGGCATCAACCAATGGTGAAGAACAATCAGCCTCAAGCTTGACTCCTGATAGAAAGGGAGTCGGAGATGGCTTGCAATCAGCGATGTGAAATCGAGCCAATAAGTCAAGAGCATACTTAAGTTGTGTAAGAGAAATCTCTGAATCTGACTGTGAGATCTCGATGCCAAGGAAGTAGTTTAACAAACCCAAGTCTGTCATGTCAAATCTATCCTGAAGAGATGCCTTCACTGCTGCAATAGTCGATGAAGAACTCCCGGTGATCAAAAGGTCATCAACATATAGAACCAAAATCAGGAGCGAATCATCCTGCCGCAAGAAGTAGACATTGGGGTCAAAATGACACCTAGTGAAACCTGCTGTGAGAAGGAAGGAATCCATCTTGGCGTACCATGCTCGAGGGACCTGTCTGAGGCCATAGATAGATTTCCTAAGTCTGCATACTAAAGAAGAACCCTGAACAAATCTTGGCAGCTGCTTCATGTAGATCTCCTCCTCTAGGTCTCCGTGAAGAAAGACATTCTTCACATCCATTTGGTGCACATCCCAACCATGTGCTGCGGCAATAGCCAAGGTGAGTCAGATAGAAGTCATCTTTGCAACGGGTGCAAAGGTCTCTGAGTAGTCAATACCTGCCACCTGTGAGAAACCCTTGGCGACCAATCACACCTTGTATTTATCAACCGACCCCTTTGCTACAACCTTGGTCCGATATATCCACCTACATCGAACCATCTTTCTTCCCTTAGGAAGTGAAGTCAAATCCCAAGTGTGATTTTTGATTAAGGAAGAATATTCTTCTTCCATAGCACCATCCCACTCAGGTACCCCAGATGCCTCTCAAAAACTCTGTGGATCCAAAACTTAAGTAAAGAAGGCATGTGGATCTCTCTGAAAATCCCCCCTAGTACGTCTGTCATCTGCGGAATCCCCTGCCCAAGTGCCAACACTCTCAAGTGTCTGTCTGGCCCAAAGTGGCTCGAAAGTGGGGGAGTCAGGTGTTAACTCATCATCCTTTGACTGACTAGAGGTGGATGACACTGCATCACTGTCCTTGCTATCTGAACTCGAAGAAGAAGAAGATGTCTCTGGCTCAAGAACCTATTGTGGCTGATCTGAATCTGATGAGGAATCATCATGAAGAAGTAGATACGATGAGAGAGAATAAGTGTCAAGTGTTGAGTCTCTATGACTCTCTTGAAAATGGACACTTCTTTTGATGAACAACTCATGAGTGACTAGATCTAGAAGTCGATATCCCTTAATACCATCCGGATATCCTACAAAGATGCAAGGCTTGGACTGACGTTCCATAGCTTTGCGTTTCTTCTTCAGAATGCGGGCCATCGCTGGGGATCTGAAAACCCTAAGGTGCTCAACATTAGGTTTCTTGTTATGCCAAGCTTCAAAGGGTGTTATCCCTTTCAAAGCTTTGTGAGGAACCCTGTTGTGAATGTAACAAGCACAATTGATGGCTTCGGCCCAGTACTGTGGTGCTAAGAATTTGGAGTGAATCATACAGCTACCCATCTCTTTCAAAAACTTATTTTTGCGTTCAACAACCTTATTCTGTGAAGGACTGTAAGTGATTATGCGCTGTAAATCAATCCCCTTTGTGGTGCAAAATTGCTCAATCCTGTTGTTGACATACTCCCCTCCATTATCAATTCGAAGAACCTTGATGGATTTCTCATTCTGTTTCTCAACAAGAGCCTTGAAGTCTAGAAAATTTTCAAACACTTCAGACTTTTGTTTGAGAAAATATATCCAAGTGTACCTATAGAAATCATCAATGAAAGTGAGGATGTACTTGGCCCTTGTGAAAGATGGTTTGGGAAAGGGTCTCGATACATCACTGTGGACTAACTCCAAAGGTTGCGAAGCCCTCCAAGCTTTGCCTTTGTCAAATTTTGCTTCGAGATACTTTTCAAGGGAGCACCCCTCGCAAAGTCCTTTTGAGAATTGGACACGAGGCAAGCCAATGACCATGTCATTTTTGTAAAGTTGTTCAAGGTAGCGGTAGTTAAGGTGGCCAAACCGCTCATGCCATAATTTGCTAACTCCATCTAAATGAGTTAGCAATGCTGTTGGAGAAGAATTTGATGCAAAATGTGAGGTGTATAACCTTGCTTGGTGATCTGCCCTACCCACTGCCACTATAGTATCACTATGCAACTTTCTGATAGCCATTGAATCTGGTGAAAACTCAACTCTCATGCCCTGACCAATGTGAGTGATTTGGTACATTGATAGGAGATTGGTTGAAAGAGAAGGAACACTTAGAACATTATTGAATGTTCTTCCTTCCATTTCAACTGACCCTCTCCCTGCAATAGAAATTGATGTGTCATCACCCAAACTAATTGAAGTCATGTTACAAGGCTCTAAAGATGAAAACTCGACTAGTGAAGAGCCCATGTGGTGAGAAGCACCTGAATCAATGACCCATGATGTTGTAGAAGCTATAGTAGCTACAAGGGCCTTGCCCTTTTCTTTCTCCTTACGCTTGCCTTTTGCCTTGGTAGAATCTTGGGTAGATAAATTCTGCTTGATGGACTCAAGAACACCTATGTTGTGCTTCTCTAGAAGATGAGTTAGGTGATCTATTTATTTCTTCATGCATTTGTGTTCATCATGCCCCGTCTTTTTACAATAGGCACACTTAACCTTCTCTTTTTTAGGTTTAGCATTGGAGGATGAAGACTCAGTGTTGTTTTTGGCAGGATTGTTGTTTTCTTTCTTCTTCACCTGGTCCTTATTTTTTTTCTTCTTCTCCTTTGTTGAAGTCTTATCCTTACCATTTCCAGCTATCAAAGCTTGGGGTTGAGTAGACTTCATTGTGCCCATTTGAATTAGCTTATCTTGCTACCTAGTCAAGTCGGCAATTAATGAATCCAAAGAAGGCATTTTCCATGTAGTGCCAAGGGCACTTTTTGTGGCATGGAAAGTGGAGACAAAGACTGAATAGCTTGGACTTAACTTTGTGAGAATATAAATGATGAGTTGATCATCTTTCTTCTCTATTCCGCATTTTTTCAATCGCAATCTAAGAGCCTTAAATTTAGTGAAGAAGCCCTGTAGGGTGTCAAAGTTGCTAGGACTTAGACTTATGAGATCGTTTTCAAGCTCATGTCCTCTTATCTCATTAAGCTTCCCAAATAAGAGTTCTAAGGTGTCGCATGTCTTTGGGAGTCTTGGAGGTTTCTAAATGGAAGAGAAGTTCTGAAGACACAGACAAGCTCAGTAATCCATAGGCTTCATCACTACGGTTGTACCACTTGACTTTTTCAACATCAGTGTTGGGTTCTACTTCAGTACCCATGATGATCTTATACAACCCTTTGCTTCTAAGAATGATTGACATTTTAACCTTCTATTCATGATAGTTGAAAGGTGTTAGGGGTTTAAGTTGAAAAGAATCTATTTTAAGCTGCATTTAGGTGAAGTTGTGTTGATTGCAAGTTGTGAAATTATGCAGAAAGGAGAATGAAAACAAAGATTTGCAAGTTGTGAAAATCAATCACACCCCCTCGAAATGTTGAGCCCCTCCAAATATGCAAGTGCACGCTCAAAAGATGTCGGGCTCAGTCGAGAATGCGTCTTAGAGCAATCAGTGCAAGACTTAAGCAAATAGGACGTCGGACTTAGCCGAAAATGCGTCTTGAGAGACCCAAATTTTAGGCACTTTATAAAATAGTACATTTTTAACAAATAACAAGTCTACATTGTGGAGAATTGAAATACAAACACTTTTGCAAAAAACGGCACCCAAATCCGAGCTGCTGTTTGCATGATATTAAAGATTCAATTTTCTCGTAAACTAGTGTTTTTGCAAAAATAAAGCACTAAAACATTAAAAAATTCCTATTTTGAGAGAGAAAGTGGCCTTCCAACCACTCGTTGGATTTGACACAGAGCGAGGAATCCAAAGGAGGTCTTTGTGAGGGGGAATTGGCTGCTTGCCAATCCGGGCCTCACCCTTCGTCTTCGACAGGGGAATATACAAGTTTAAATCTAAACCCCCAAATTATCAAATTGTCTAAAAAACTTAATATTCAGTTAAATTGACTGATTTTTTTTTTGACAAGTCAATTTTAACTAAAAAATTAAAGTTGAAGACATAATTAACAGAATGGCCAAGTATCTAAGGGTCCACATGGGACGCTAAACAAGAAAAAAAGCGCCATTTTCAAAAACACTGTTGGCAGAGTTCTCTCACCAAAAAAAGGGCGCAGTTCTGATTTGCTGGGCAAAGAAAAGTTATGAATCTGCAGACTTCAACGCACAGCAGGTCTGGTGTGCAGAATAAGACCAAAATAAGGCACCATTTTCAGAAAAAAATAGTTCTGATTTCGCTGGATGCTGGACGCCGGACGCTGTACAGCGGCTTGGCGTCGCTGATGCTTGGCGTGGCTGTCTGATGGCATCGCTGACGCTGCTCCTCCCTTTGCTCCCTGCACACAACAATGACGCCCGAGCTGAAGCAAAACCAACCCCTGACGTTGCTACTGCCCCTATAAAGACTGAAGAGAAGACAACAAAGACACCCAAATGCCAAGGATCCCAAGGAAAAGATACAAGAAATGATATTGAAAGTTTTTTATTTATTTTAGATCAGATCTAGAAATAAAAAAAATAAAGAGAATTTCACTCCTCTTGATTTCAAAATAAACTAATAGCATAACCATACACACGATTACCAGAGTTGCTCTGATACCATATTGGAGTTGTTGCCATAATTCAGAGAATGCGAATGCAATGGAGACGCGATCACACGAGATGAAGCAAGTGCACACCACATAGATGCTAAAACAATTTGAAATTATACAAGAAGATAAACTGCACAAGACAAAATGGAGAGAACAAAAATCTGATTAACATAAGATGGTCAAAGTAAAGAATACATATATGAGAGCACGTAAGTAATTCCTCCACAAAAAGTGGCCAAGGCACCCCAATAATACACTGTAACTCCTTCATGAAAGGTGGTGACAAGGTGCTAAGAATAGAGAAATAACTCCCATCAAGGGAGTTACTTATGACATTCTTATGACACCTATGACACATCTATGACACACATCTCCACATAAGCTAGCCTATCCCATAAATGTAGGAAAACCCATGTAAACACAAGAAATACAATTTCTCTAATTAAAAAATAGGAAAAAAAAAAAAACTACACTAATATTGCTCACCCTTGCATGCACCTTTGAACTTTTGATCTCAATGTTGAAATTTAATGAAACCTCTATACTTACAAATATATATATTTTTAATAAATATAATATTTATATATTAAAAATTAAAAATTAAATGATCATTTACTTTAATAATGAGTCTCTCTCTCTATATATATATGAAACAAAGATTTAAATATAAATTTAAAAAATAAAATAATATAAATATTAAAATAAAATAAAAAAATAAAACAAACTAGTTACTAAACACAAATAAAAAAAAAAAATCAAAAAAATCATATAGTAAGCATATATGTAATTGCAAAATTGTAAATACAAATCATTTAACAAACTAATGAAGACAACACTTAATAAATAAGTATATTATAAAAAATAAATATGAATTATAAACAAATTAACAAAAAAAAATTTAACATACTTGATTCGATGATCCCCAATGGTGTCTCCTTAGGGTTTGATGGGGGTTTGTAGGGCAGGTCAAAGTTCCTTGTTTAGGTAGGTTGAAGTTTAAAGCCAACCGAACCAAAAGTCCAAAACGCTAATGCCAATCCTTGAATCCACATAAGTGCAAGTGGTAGTTCGAACGAAATGGGAAAATGACATGAGGGCAAGTCAAATGGGCATAGGGCAATAGAGTTCGGCCTGCAAACACACAACATACTACCAAACAATGTCGATCGATTGAAGCTTTCATTTTCACATTACCAGTTTCTTGCATTTTCTTTTCTATTTTCCTTTGTTTTATTTTTGCTTTCTTACATTTTCAACTTTTCCTTTAGTTATGCTTTGCTTTTTTCTTTTGTTATCCCAATCGCTGCACGATTTAGGGTTTAAGACTTTAGACATCGTTTTATGTTTTAATTGTTATGATTTAGGGTTTATGAGTTAGTGCCATGACTTAATGTTAATTATATATATATTTTTATTTAAAAAAAAATGATGTATCGAATTTAACTGAACTTGTTCTATCAGGGAGGAAATTTTAGTTTAAACTAAACATGCAACATGTTTAGACGAACATGGTAATAATGGGCTTTCACATCGATATTCAATTAATTCTGAGCATTGAATGCGTTGTAGACATTGAAGGAAGAACAATGGTGTGCACTTGGAATGTTGACCAAGGAAGTTGTGCAAGCCATAAGTAAACATCTTGAGGTGAATCAACAAGCTATTATATGAAACTGAATAGTCCTCCATTGATCTTGAAGCAACACTTGATCTAAGAGTATTTAAGACTTAAAAACCTCCTCAAGTGAATCAATAGTTTACCATAGATGATACACTGAATGGGCAACCTCATCCTCCATTGACTTGAAGTATTTAGGACTCATATTAACTATTACAACTTTGATAGAACAAGCCAACAAAAGCACAAAGAAAAATTGTAGCTAACAAAATTGTATCAAATAACTTAAAGCATTACATTTCTTTTTCTATTTAGAAGCCCATGTCTTTTTAAAATAAAATTATAAGAATCCACCATCCCACCCTCGCCTCCGCCTCTCTCCCACCCCTTAAAAAAAAACAATAAACAAGTTGTAAAAGTTTCCCAAGTCTAGTTTACACACAACTTTAAACAAATAGACAAATGCATCTTTAATTTAAAATTTAAAATTACCATTGTTTAATTAATTAAATACTAAGAAAGAAATAACTAATACAACTTTAAACAAACAAGCATTTACAAGTCTGGTTTACACACAACTTTAAACAAATAGACAAATGCATCTTTGATTTAAAATTTAAAATTACAATTGTTTAATTAATTAAATACTAAGAAGGAAATAACTAATACAACTTTAAACAAACAAGCAAATTCATCTTTATTTTAAAATTATAATTGTTTAATTAATTAAATACTAAGAAGTAAATAACTAATAATACTTGTATCTTTTGTAAAATTGACTTAAAGAAAAGGGGATTGGAGGAAACATATTCTTTCACCCCCAAATGAGAGCGTCTATCAATCCTAGCAAGAATGGAAGATGAAGTTTGGGTTCTTAAACTAAGAAACATTATTGAATATCTCCCATTATTTAAGACTTGGGTCAAGATAATTTAGTACAATTATTTGTGTCGATAACATTCTTTCAATTGGGAAGAGGTACAAACTATGCTTCATGCATAACATTCTCGTGTCCATAACATTCTTTCCCTTGGGAAGAGGTACACAATATGCTTCATGCATAACAATCTTTTGTGTGCATGGCCTTATTCAAAAGATTGAGGATCATGAGGTCATCACATGGGGCACAAGCATTTTTGTTATGACTATATATTGTGAAGGCCAACAAAATCACAAGTGACTCTTGAAGCTAGTTTTAGGGGCAACAAAGGAGGGGTACAAGGAGGATTAGAAGATGTTTGATAGGGACTTTCATCCACAAAATAAATACCATACTAAAAAGTGTCAACACTAACACAGTGGAGTGTCATGATCATACAGAGTAGAAATTAGGAAGAGCATGGAGTGTCATGAGCATCTAAAGTAGAAATTGTTGGAGGTTAAAAAGACTCGAGCGATGTGATGCTTCTTCTATGATTCTTACATACAATGTATTGTGATTCTTACATACAATAAAAGTATTTAGGGGTGGTTAGACCAAATAGTTTCCTGAGTTCAACTATGTTATAATAGACCAATCAATATTTATAATGTGGAATTGTTGGACAAATTGTACATGCCCACAAAACCAAAAGATGAATTACATTTGTCAAGCCACTTGCTCATCTTGTACTTATGCAAGGGTGTACTCATCACCACAAACAAATCCCGACAATCCTTAATGTTAAAGTAGGTTTGCCATATAGGTTTTATAGGGGCATTGATTGGAATGAGTCAACTACATCATATTTTGACACCACAAACAAATCCTTACAATCTCGTGATGTTAAAGTAGGTTTGCCATATAAGATTTATAGGGGGATTGGTTGGAATGAGTCAACTACATCATATTTTGATAAAGATCTATAATTCAAATAAAAAAAAGAAATTAGGATAAATAAAAATGTTTGACACCAAATAGAAATTAGGTGAACAAGTATACACATTGAAAAAATAATTATAAAATGTGCTTGTATTACTAAGTTTGCACATGGAAACCCAAATTACAATTTAGAGGTTGAAGTAATCATTATCACATAAAAATGATTAATTTTAGTGCATACAAAATGCAAAACTTTGTAGAATAAGTAACTTTGACTTTTGGCACACTTTCTAAGACAAATTGAAAACTATAATCTAGAGATTGAATAATTTTGTGATAGAAGACTTAGAAGCAACATATATGTCTTCAATCCAAATTGAAACCATTATTTTTGGAGTAATTTTTAAGGCATCCAAAAACTATTATTTGGCATTGAATTGAGTCTTGGTGCAGAAGTAAAAAATGTTTAGGGTAGCAATCTAAATATTTTTTTCCTTTGTTTTTTTAATAAAAATATAACAAAAAAACATCTATCACAAAAGGTTGAAATTTGTGGTGGTATTTTGCCTAAATTTGGAGTAAACAAAGGCTATTTTTAGCAAAATGATCATTGTTTATGATTAACTTGATTGCTTCAAATGCAATACATAACCAAAATCATTCGATGATGAATCAATAATGCAAATAATAATATTTTGATATCATATAAGGAATCAAAGTAGTCTCAAGAGCATAAAATTACAACCTATTAGAACAAGTTTGTAAAAACACAAAGTAAAATTGCATTAACTACTTTTTTTTTGCATATTTCAAACCAAAAAGTTATGTTGTTATAAAGGGAAGTTAATGAGCCTAAATTTAAAATAAAATTAAGAAAATAATAAATTAATAGAAAAGTTGTAAAACCTTCGTCAAGTTAAATTTAGAATGAAAATAAAGACATATTTTATATAAAAATTACAATTACAAGTTACACAATTAACTAAATACTAAAAACAAAGACATTTTTTATATTGATAGCCACACATATTGTCCTCAACATGATAATGCCTATGCCATGTTTGTCAGTGCCTTCAAGCAAATAATGCTCAAATCCTCAAGAAAGATGTCAGTGGTTGAAGCTCCACCATGTTCTTGGGATGACTCTCCCAAAACTAACACTCCAACTATAGGTTATTCCTCAACCTACCTTCAAACCAAGGGTTTATTATGAATAAAACAACCATCCCCCTTATTATACTTATGGAAAAAATGGAGATAATGATATGACAAGGGGTTTCACAAAAAACAAGCTTAGTTTATAGATTTAATTTGGAAAAAATGGAAATAATGATATAACAAGGGGTTTCACAAAAAACAAGCTTAGTTTATAGATTTAATTTGGAAAAAATGGAAATAATGATATGACAAGGGGTTTCACAAAAAACAAGCTTAGTTTATAGATTTAATTGCTAATGGCTAAATCTTCCATCTCTTCTCAATTTGTTTTCTTAGAATTGGAGTTTTCTCAATTAAGGTGACATTGATATTTTTATTATGCCAAGGATATTTCATTGTTGTTTTATTAAGATGAGAAATAACAAAATGAATTGGGAGGGTTTGTGCTTTTGTAAAGGGGCAAGGTTAATTTTCAATTCTTACTATGTTTTTGATGAAACGACAAAAAAAACTTGTCTTTTGTTCTAAATTGGGTGAGGCTACGAAACCTTATTCATATTTTTTGCACCTCAAAAACTTTGGCAAATTGGTGTCAGTTATAAATTTAAACACTTTAATACAGTCAAAAAAGTTACATTTTATAAACACATGTGCTTGACTATTTGTGGACTTGGACCTTAGCAGATGACTCCAAATGAAAGTATCTTGGAATGATAAAGTTTAACAAGGATCCATGAAGTGGATTGTGAGAAAATAACATCTAGATGTTGTATGCAAGAAAAATAATATAGATCTACAACTTATCCTATTTAGAAATATCAAGCTCGGAGAAGGAAATCAACTAACAATTCGCTTAGAAATATTTTGTTATATTAGGGTCATGACTAATTATGGATCCACTAAACCTAACTAAAGGATCTCTCACTACACAATAACAAAGGAGAGGTTTCCAAGACCTCTAGTCAAATGTCATAATGTAATAACCTTAATTAGGTCTTATAAATAAATTAAAATTAGCCACTCTACTAAACAAACATACAAGCTAATCTAGTAAATAAACACATAAGCTAATCTAGTGCTCATCAAAGCTTGTTGCACAAATGGGGTAGATAATAAACAAGCAAAGATAATTCTATTTAGATAATATAGAAGTAATCTAAGGAATGAGAGATACAATTCAATCCATTAGTTATGCAACATCTAATTATCAAAATGAAGAGCTAGGAGTATACTTACCTTGTTGAAGTGAACCCGTCATGCCACAATCTCTCCCTTGGCTAATTGTGTTTTACAAGAGGTGGTTTTAGTTTTTAAGGATCATAAGGAGAAATCAACTCTAGGCTATAAGATTTTTCCTATGCATCCAATACCTCCATAGGACAAATGCTACTACTCCAAAGAAAAATCCTAATTAATGAAACCTTCAAATGATAATATAAGTAAATTTGTGAGTTATAATGATGCACAATTGAATGATCCTCTCTTTAGAAATGAAGTTAAGGGGGCATTTATATCTAATGATTGACCCTAAACTCTCCCAAGAATTTAACTGACAAAGTTATCCACGTCGATCTTATTTGGTGGGAAATGCCTCGAACTAGGTTGGTTGGGTTGACGAAGTTCCATAACGTGCGCTAGATTCCCAACAAGTTTGACTAGGCCGACATAGTAAGAAAAATGAATAAAAGGGGTGTTTGCTTAGGTAGGGGCTATTTTGGATGGTGAATTGCTTAGGGGAGTGTATAAGCAATTTTTATTGTTTAGCAAATTATATAAGGGTAGCTTGCAGTGATTTTAGGTAATGGTATAAGAGCCAACAATCCTGTGAAGCACCAAAAGTCTACCAACCCCTTTTCTGGTGCACCCTTTAAGGTGTGCACTCAGAGATATAGAGACTCGATAAGTTCCTACAAGAGATAAAACATCAGTAAATAATAAAGTTAAAAATATTGTTTGTATATAGATGTAACTAGTGTTATGAATATGAATATTTTGCTTTATCTTGTTTGTGGCTAGTGCAACCAAAATGTAATACTTCCATTACTAATGGTTCAACTAATGATGATTCTTAGGTTATAGTAAGAAGCAAAAACATAAGGCCGCATGGAAGAAGAATGGCACCAATGCTCACTTGGGTTGAAACAAGCCTAATTCCTTATGAGAAGGAAGCACCATAAGAGAAACAACACTATCCTTTGTTGGATTCATTATGCCAAAATGTGTCTGGGAATGATAGAACATAAACTCAACTGATATCAGAGGGCTCATTGATTGACTACCTAGATAAATATCCCTCAATGTAAACCTTAATGGATGCATGACAATTGAATCCTTATTGGTATGTTAATAAGTGAACAAAAGAGTATAAGTCTCCATTATATTTTGTAGATGACACCTTTAGAATGAAATGGATATCATGGATATGACAATAGAGTATTGGGAAGTGTTTTGGTTTGAAAATCTATGCACATTGCATTTCCCTACTTCACGTATATCTTATGCTGGAATCTAGATGAATTAGAAGAATTGTCCATTTTTAAAAAAAAAAATCCTAGCTTCCCCATATATTTATTTGTTAATGTTTGTTGTAATTGGTGTGAGTGTGGAACAATTTATTGACATTCAACTCTTGAGGTGCATGTGTAACATGTGTTGTACATGCATGTGTACACTACTTGATATAAAAACACCCTTGGATCCCATAGCTATAATGTATTGAGGATTGAAGGAGTTTCACAAGGCTTGGAAAACTTCACAAGTCTATTAAGACATGTTTCAACAAGGCCATTTTTAATGACGATGGGTGAGGTGCCCGTAGATGGTCTTTGGTACTTTAGCAACATGCTTCAAGGTTCACAATACTCTTCATTATCATCAAAACATCACCAATGAAGTTGTGCATCTTCTTTAGTGGTGAAAAAGCATATAGGAAATGATGAAATGGAATCATCCATGAGCGCATTGATCCTTACGTGGTGTTCATAGTTGGTTTATAAATCACCTCAAGCACCTGCAAGTTAAGCTGTGAATGCCATCTCATATTATATCACTAGGTGTTGATAACATCCTGACGTCCGTTCCAAGGTTACAGAGTTAAAAAAATACCAAGTGTTTAGGCTAGGTAGGGTCTTTCAAAGAGGTGTTGTCTTCATCTTGGACACCTAAGGAAGAAACACCATCCACTACTTGTTGGATGTGTTCTCAACAAGATGTTGACATCTATGATTTGTCATAATTGTTGGACTTGTAACCATAAAGCATGCCGAAACCATTATAACTAGTAGGAATCTAATGCCATGCATTTTATTTCTTTACAGTTGATCGATTGCTTCCAAATATTCATGTAATGTGTGTTTTCAATGTTTGAGTGGTAAATTTACATCTACACTTATAACTTCTTAAGGCTAATACAAGGTAAGGGCAAGATCAATGGAAGGGGTTCCACAATAGTTTCACATAGATAAAAGACACCCTCTTCAATAGAAAAAGGGGTTCTTGGTTGGAAAAGTCTTCCAATAGTGTCACGTGTTCCAATAGAGTTGAGTGTGAAATAGTTATAAGATAATTTTATCTTGTAGTGAGTAGGTGTTGGAAGTGAGTGTGCACACGAGTTTATAGAAAATAAGGTTGAGTTGACCAATTAGTGGTTGAAGGTTGTTTGCAAGTTTCATAGAGCTAAGTATGAAGACAATATCTTTGTTTTCTTTTCAAAATCAATAACTAATTATGTTGTGTGTATATTCCTGTGTCACTATTGTAAGTTGCACACTTTAATATGGTTTTGAATTTTCAGTCATTTATTCATCCTACAAAGTACTTTACCATCACTGATCATATATACATAAACACTTACAATGTTGATCAAGCACATCATGCATGTGGAACACTTTGTCTGTAAAGGTGATGGGCACTAGTCATATGAATTGTAACCATGGCCATGCATACACGAGAACTTTTCATAATTTAGAAACTTCATATTTTCTTAGTCAACAAATTAATCATCATTATTTACAAATTGAAGAGTTATATTAAAAAAAATCCACTTAATAATTATATTCATTGTTCCTTCCTTCTATTAACAAATATTCTTTACGATGCTTGTGTGTTAAAGTAAATCCCCTTACTTTATAACTATTACCAAAAATACATGGACAAGATATCAATTAAATAATGATTACTCATGAAGATAATTTAAGTAATGACTAATATACACAAAAAATAAAATCTCTTAAAAATTAATATCTAACAAGCCAACTGGTTATTGAATAGATTAAACCTTAGAGGTATAATGTTTAGGTGTATTTAGGTGGCAAGGTCTTATAATTTGTTTTTTCAAACCATCATTTGCAATCGAAACCACATTTTCTGAGAAAAGCTAATCAATTACAAGTCACTTCATTTTTATGTTTTCTCCTATTTTCAACTTTTTTTTGGTTTATAATTTTGCTATTATTTAAGCCCTAAACCTTAGTTCTTAAAAACCAATGTTCAATCTTGTTCTCTTTCACTCCCATGTGTGATTTCAACACTAAAGTGTTTATTATTTGGGTTGTTTGTTCTTCTCAACTTTTGCCTTCAAAACTTGCTCATTCATTTTTTCGAATCTTCTTTTCAAACTTTTGTCTTCAAAACTCTCATTGTATTCTTCCAAGCATATTTTTATTTATGTTTTTGGGTTACTTTCCCATTCATCACTCTCCCCACAAGAAAGGCACATACAAATGATCTCACATAAAGAGTCGATAGGTTCAACAGGTCAACACTGACTCATAGGCTGTTTACTTCACCATATGTAAATGTGGTAAACATTTGGTATATTCAATGTTAACTTGAGTGAACATACCGGATCTATAAGGTTTACCCATACCACAACACAATAGGTTTTTAAAAATTCATGCATTGAGACTTTAAATCAAAGCAAGTGGAAGGAATTGAGAACCAAACTAGCTCATATTTCAATTCACCCTCTCACTATCATTCATTATAAAGAATCATTTGATTATTGACTAAAACAAATGTATAGCCTTCTACCAAATCCATGTTAGGTTGTGGAGCTAAAAGCTTCAACTCTTTGCAAACAGTAGGAACAGAAGGTTGCTGAGATCCAAGAGCACCGGCGTCGGCATCAGGACCGACGTCGGTCGTGACCAGTGCAAAAGGCCACCGACGACGGCAGGAAGTCGGTCGATGTCGGCAGAACCAGGCAAGCAGGGACCGGCGTTGGTCGCCTGTGTGTTCCAGAACTGTTCGTTGCACAGACAGTTAGTTAAGTGAATGAAGCGTTTGCATGTAAAGACCAGTTAGAGTCTTGAGCTGCGAGGATAATTGTCTAAATTAAGAGTCTAAGTTATTGTTTAAGTCTGGGATCTATTTATAGACCCATTGGCATGTATTGTAAAAGTATGAGATAGAAAGGAAGGCAAGGAAGAGTTCCTTCCATTTTTAAGATCATTGAGTTGTAGGTTGTTGCAAGCTCATAGGGGATCTACATGTAAGTTTGGTCTGTTGAATTGCAGGTTGCAGGTTCATGGGAGATCAACTTGAAGTGCTATAGAGTGCTTGGTGTATCGACAGGGTTATTACTGACTGGTTGGAGAGGTGAACACCAATTCTGTGTGTGAGTTGGTTGTTGGGACCGTTTTTTGTGTAAGAGAGTGTTGTGAAGAAGAATTACTGTACACTTGAGGTGTAGGAAACCTCTGTAAGGTGGAAGAGTGTGGCGGCTCTTTGTAGTATTCTTTTATGTAAAGTGTTAATACAAGATAGTGTATTGTCTCTCATATTCTGTGCTATTGGTGAATTCTAGTTACTTGTGTTTCTAGTTATTTCCGCATATTTAATTGCTTATATTTGGTAATCATATTGTGCTCTTTCTGAGGAACAAGATCATAACAAGAGGAATCAGAACATGTGTGTTTGTTCTTGGATTCTCTCTAAAATTGGTATCAGAGCTTTTGGTTGGGATACTAACAGATTGGTTTAGATCTGGGTAGTGTGTTTTGATTACAGGTTACTCACAGGGTTTCTGTTTGAGTGGGAGTTGAGCAATGGCAGAAGACAGTAAGCTACGAATGGAAAAATTTAATGACAAGAACTACCAATTATGGAGGATGCAGATTGAGGACTATCTGTATCAGAAAGATTTATACTTACCGTTGGGTGGGGTTGGTTGCAAACCCTTGAATATGAAGGATGAAGAATGGGAGGTTCTTGATCGGAAGGCTCTGGAATCTATTAGATTGAGTCTTGCATCATCTGTGATTTCCAGCTTATCACAGTGTAAGACAACGGTGGAGTTGATGGAATCTTTGGCAAATTTATATGAAAAACCCTCAGCTTTTAATAAGGTATTTCTTATGAAGCATTTATTTAATTTGCAAATGTTGGAAGGTGGATCTGTTCATAGCCATTTTAGTGATTTCAATGGTTTGGTAAACCAGTTAAGTTCAGTCAATATTGTATTTGATGATGAAATTAGAGCTCTCTTAATCTTGTGTTCATTACCTGAAAGTTGGAAAGGTTTGGTAATGGCAGTTTCTAACACTGTGTCTGCTTCAAAAGTCTTAAAAGTGGATGATGTTGTGAGTGTGATCTTGAATGAAGAGATACGCAGGAAAATCACAGGTGAATCATCAGGAGATGCTTTGAGTGTTGAAGGCAGAGGAAGGCCAAGAGAGAAAATAGAGCGTGGGAGATCAAAGTCGAAGATAGGCAGTAGATCCAAGTCCAGGTATGGCAGAATAACCTGCTGGAAATGTAGAAAGCAAGGGCACTTAAAAAGAGATTGCAGATCGGGTGAAGATCAGCATGAAGGACATGGAGAAGAAGCAGATGTTGCGAATTACCTTGCACAGGATGCTCTGGTATGTTCTTTGGATAAAGTAGAATCTTGGGTTTTAGATTCTGGTGTCTCTTTTCATGCATCCCCACATAGGAAATTTTTTCATGAGTATGTCTAGGGAGACTTTAGAGAAATTTGTGTAGGGGATGGTAAGCCTTGCCAGATTGTTGGCAAAGGAAAAGTGAAGCTAAAATTGCAGACATGTGACACATGGGTGTTAAAGGAGGTCATGCATGTCCAAGTTCTGGAGCGGAATTTGATTTCTGTTAGAAGTTTGGGTGATGAGAGTTGCACAGTAACTCTCACAGCGGACTCTTGGAAGGTTACCAAGGGTACACTTGTTGTAGCTAGAGGTAAAAAAGTAGGTACACTTTATCTATCTACTTGTATTACTGATTCTCTTTCTGGGTTATCTATTTCAGCTGTAGATTCGGAGATGTGGCTTAATAGGCTTGGTCACATAGATAAGAAGGAGATGCTTGTTCTTGAGTCAAAGAGTATGCTTTCGGATTTGGAAGGCATGGATCGTGGTTTCTGTATGCAGAAGAAGAAGGTGATGTTTCTTGAGGAATCCGATGTTAGTGACAAGAACAAGAAAGCCTTGGTTTTCAAGGAGAAGATGACGGACAGAGTTCAGCACAAGATGCAGAGGAATTCTGAGCAGAGCAAGGGTGATTTGGACAAGGGTTTGATCCAAAAGGAGCTCGCGGGAAAAAGTCAGGTCTCACTAGAAAAACACAGAGACCGACGTCGACAGGAAAATCAACGTCGGCGTCCAGACAGGGACCGACGTCGGCTATGTTCAGCCCGACGTCGGTGACTCGGGGCAGATAACGACCGGCGTCGGCCAGGGAAAACTAACATCGGCAAGGTGGCAGTCGCAGGGAACCGACATCGGTCGGCTGCAGACTGAGATGTGACCGGCATCGGTCACTGAGACGAATTTTGGGTGGACAACTAGCTGTCATGGAGTCTCAAGCGCCCATATGGAGGACTGAAGGCACAAGTAAGTTCTTAAATTCGTCATTTCCCTTCTTTACACTACTTGTTGCTCACTTATGGTATAGAACCAGGAAGTTGTTAAAGAAGTAGAACAGGTAGATCCAGGAAACAGTGGGAGCTTGGCATGGATAAAGATGTGATTCCTTGGAGGAGAACCAAATAGGTGTTTTGGGTAGAGTTGCTAGCTGGAAGTAAGCACCGAGAGACGAATGGATGTTCAGGATGAAGAAGAGCGAAAATGGATATGTGAGATGGAAGATCAGGGTATATGGTCTTATATTAGCTGTAGGGCAATGGAAGTTTGATCATTGTGTTTCTCTTTACCAGGTTGGATAATATTAACTACATTATCCTATTTTTATATGATGTGCTTGTTGCAGGGTTACATATACAGGTATTGCTGAACTAAAGGTAAAGCTAGTTCAGGGATGTGTCATGGAGAAGCTGGGAGCAGCAAGATTCTTTGGCATGAGTGTGTTCTAGAGACATGGAGGTCTTGTTGACTTTGTTTCAGAATGATTGTGTGAGACCGGTTAGCACGCCGATGGTTGGACAGTTCACAGAACAGGTTCTTGATTCACATAATGAGGTTAAGTGCATGGTATGTACTAAACCTGAGTTTTCCCAAGCAGTGGGAGTTGTCACAAGTTTGGAGTCAATTCGAGAAAGTAATACTGAAGGGCAGTTCAGTGGGACCAGTAGCAGGTGCACATGCTATGCAGGGTCAAGTTCTTTTTCTACATGGTTTGTAGATGCGGATGTGGCAGGTAATTTGGATGACAGGTTTTGCACTACATGATTTGTGGTGGTTGGTCTTCAAGAGTGATCTTGAGGAGGGATACAAAGCCAAGGGAACAAACTAGATGGAGTACAGGTACAGGTACAGATTGCAGCTGTTTATCTCCAAGTGAGAGATTGTTAGGTTGTGGAGCTAAAAGCTTCAACTCTTTGCAAACAGTAGGAACATAAGGTTGCTGAGATCCAGGAGCACCGGTGTCGACATCAGGACCGACGTCGGTCGTGACCAGTGCAGAAGGCCACCGGCGACGACAGGAAGTCGGTCGACATCGGCAGAACCAGGCAAGCAGGGACCGGTGTCGATCGCCTGTGTGTTTCAAAACTGTTCGTTGCACGGACAGTTAGTTAAGTGAACGAAGCGTTTGCATGTAAAGACCAGTTAGAGTCTTGAGCTGCGAGGATAATTGTCTAAATTAAGAGTCTAAGTTATTGTTTAAGTCTGGGATCTATTTATAGACCCATTGGCATGTATTGTAAAAGTATGAGATAGAAAGGAAGGCAAGGAAGAGTTCCTTCCATTTGTAAGATCATTGAGTTGCAGGTTGTTGCAAGCTCATAGGGGATCTACATGTAAGTTTGGTCTGTTGAATTGCAGGTTGCAGGTTCATGGGAGATCAACTTAAAGTGCTATAGAGTGCTTGGTGTACCGGCAGGGTTATTACTGACTGGTTGGAGAGGTGAACACCAATTCTGTGTGTGAGTTGGTTGTTGGGACCCTTTTTTGTGTAGGAGAGTGTTGTGAAGAAGAATTACTGTACACTTGAGGTGTGGGAAACCTCTGTAAGGTGGAAGAGTGTGGTGGCTCTTTGTAGTATTCTTTTCTGTAAAGTGTTAATATAAGATAGTGTATTGTCTCTCATATTCTGTGCTATTGGTGAATTCTAGTTACTTGTGTTTCTGGTTATTTCCGCATATTTAATTGCTTATATTTGGTAATCATATTGTGCTCTTTCTGAGGAGCAAGATCCTAACAAGAGGAATCAGAACAGGTGTGTTTGTTCTTGGATTATCCCTACAATCCACAGATAGGTCGAGGGCTACAAACCATTCCGATGAGAAAGACCACTTCTATCCATTATATTTCCTCTTAAATAATCTATTCCACATCCTTTTAGCTTACCTATTCGAAACCATATAAGTTTTTGCTTGTACTTGCATTCTCTCACTAAGGTAGTAAAAAAGAGTTGAATAAATCATTATCAGCACATTAGAGACAAAATCTTTATCCATCTATAAACTATAGGCCTAAAAGAGTAGGTTCACGGAATCCATAATGAATGCAGTTGAAAAATTATATATGTATATATTTTTTTTCTTATTTTGACCTCATTGCACTGAAATGAATTCAGATGAAAAAATATAAGAATTTAATGTTAGCCATGTATTCTTTCTATGCCGCTTTCCATGGCTAGCTCCTTCACACAATCTCTTACACTCTCAAGATACTTAGTTGACACACTTGCTTTAACAATTCTATTCAATCCAATTTCCATCCTTACGGAGAGAGAAGAAAAACAAGGTTTCTTAATGAGTCATCATGACATACTCTATCAAAAGTATAGTTTCAACATGACTATTTAAACTAAGAGTCGATTTAGGATAAACAAGGGCACGAAGAGCCAAGTCCCTGCGGGGCAGATTGGAGAGTAGTAGTTTGAAGTTTAAAAAATGATTTCGCATAAACATTAGGAAGACAAATTTGAATTGCCTGCTCTTATTCTTATTCTTGCGACCAGGACTCCCTAATTGGAATGGCTAGAAGTTTAGAGGGGGTTGTTCATAGTTAGTTATACCTTACAGCCAAGAGAGCAGAACTGGAATATGACAGGAAGATCCTCGTATATGTTTATAACAGGAAAACATTTCGAAAATGAAAACGGCTGTATAACTATAAACAAATCATCAAATTAAGAATCTTATACATCATAACTTTTATAGTTGGGAGTTTTCTTTGCAAGGAGCTAAAATTACCATTTTTCAAACTTAAATGATTTTGTGCAGTGAATATTGTACGTAAACAATATGATGATCCCTGTGGTGTTCGAGGCAATAGGCGCACAATCCGCCTGGCACGCAATCAAGGCAATACATGTTGCACTCGCTCTGTTGGAGTCTCCATGGATTTTGCAGGGAATGAAGAAGCTTGCCTGCAGCAGAGGCTTCAACCATGGAGGCCCAATTTCATTTTCATGTGAAGGCAGCATCCGTCGAACCTGCACAGTATATTATGAAGAAAATTTAGAAAACAGAAACAAATGACAGCCTAGCAAACTGTAGAGAAACAGGTTACAATTATAGAACCCCTAAAACCAAAAGCAGGAAACAGGCGTGAAGCAGCTCGCACTCCCAGAAAGAACGACGCCCACAGTACATATACATTATATATATGTCATGTTCAGCCATGGAGATAAATGCATATTTGTAGTCTGTTGAAAGCGCAGCGGGGCTTTCTGAGTCCGTTGAAATCCTTGACTGAAATGGAATGTGGTTCCGCTTGAGTTGAAACAGCTGAGATAAAAAGAATGGTGGCGGTGTTGCTCTTGGGCTGAGTTAAAGAAAAGAAAAGAACAGAACTTGATATGGCAATCGCGTTAATGCTGTTGGACGAGAAGGCTGCTTCGGGAGGTTCGAACCCTGGACGTGATGATAATAAGTATGGCGGTGTTGTACAGGTAGCGCGTGCATGCGTGCGTGGTGAAACAATAGGCAGAGTGACTGGCGGGTCTGACACCCTCAAAACCTGCAATTATCTTGATATGTGCATCGGAATTTAGTATTCACTGCAGTGCACATTTTGAATTGGCTGACCGCTGGGAGCAGGTGGGTAGATCTCCGCTGCCAAAATCAATAATGAAAACAGTCATTATTATTGCTACCTCAATCTACGTGAAGTTTGTAAATAAAAAAAATTATCTTACCCAATCAATGTTTATGAAATAATATTTTTTAATAAGTTTTGCTAAATAGTTTGCAAGTCACAGTTAGGAAAGAGTTACATATTTCTCTTGCACAGCTATCAATGCCATTTCATTGGAGAGCAATAGGGATTAATTCGGAGTTAAAAGGAAAATGAATGCATTAGATCCCTCCGGGATTAATAACCTAAACACAATAAGCTAAAAACAAATGCATAAGGGAGGTCACTGATATGACAATCCAAAATAATAACTTTTATATCTTAAAGTACAACCGAAACAATAACAAGGCATGAATAAACAAACCTATGTAAAGCAATGCTAAAAGACTGAAATATGACATACTCGAGTAGAATATTTGGATTTTGAAAATGGATTTGGGGTGTGGAGGCATCTATTTAGTTTTGTGCAAACTTTAGAGGCCTCCTTCTATAAGGATGAATTTGGCCTCTGAATTATGCTACTGAATATGTACTAACTATGCTTTTTTTAAATATGTTTTTGGGTATTGAATTTGTATTTAGGTGACTTTATGATTATGAGATATTTTTGACATATACATATAGTGAATCTATACAGTGATGTGTCTTTTATTTCAATAATTTGTTGGTATAATTATATGATTTATTTTATTTTATTTTTTTGACTTAATTTGTTATAAATGTTTGCAAGAGGAAAAAAGAAAGGTTAGTTGGATTGGAAAACCATTAAGGAGTCACAACTACATAACCTTCATGCTCAAAACTATACCCTATGTAGTTTTAATGTAATGTGAATAGAGATTTCAAGTAAGAACTTTCATCTTCTCTTCCTAGGTGAAGTACAATTACATGCACGATTCCCCTGTCCTTATTTTGTTACAATATGTAGCTAAACCCTGTTGCAAATCCTTAAGAACTGAAATAAATATTTTAAAAGTCTACTTAAACTTTAAATGATAGATAATTCCCCTCGATACTTGTTATTAAAATTCATCTAAGAGGCATTGTACATATAACCTTATAAAAATTGAATTAAGGTTTTAATAACATGCAATTTGACCCAAGGAGTAAGAAAGACGTTGACAAAATAGGCCCCCACAATAAAAATAAAAGGGAAGGGGTCTAAGAGCTCAAAGGACAAAATTGATACCTCACCAAATCCTCCCAAGGTAGATTGGGAAAACTGTTGTATTATGCCTTAATGGAAAAACAATGAAAAATGGAGAGGAAGAAGAGAGGAGAAAGAAATAGAAATGAGAGGTCCCATAAGCCATAAAACACAAAAGAAAGAGTAAATAAAATAAAGAGGGTAAGATGAGACCGCACATAGAAGAAAGAAAGAAATAAAAAACGTGGGAAAGTTGCCAATAAGCACCTAAACCAAACTAATGAACTATATGCACAAATGACATTAAAAGTATTGCATTAAAAAGTCATGTACCAAACTTATATGTCTATGTAATTCCCCTAATTTGATGTGCGTATGTAAGTGAATGCATGAATGTGTCAAAGTAAAAAAAAACATATAATTAAAGCATATACCTGACATGCTTAGGAAGGATGGATGGAATGTTTACATGTGTCCATCTACATTTTAATTGTTCTCAAAACTCTAGTATGGTTGCAATCAATGTATACATACACACATGTAATTAATGTTGTATTGAATGAACACAAAATATAGTAATTTTTGAATAATATAAATTGAAAAGTGAACACATGAATGACTACACCTAGTGATAATCAAACCGTTCTGTTGTCGTTTGAAAAAAAATAATATTCTGATTAGTTTTATTAGATTTTTTTAGAAAAATCCTAGACATAGCTTGTACTTATTAGGGATTTATGAAAATCCAATCCACTTCTTGATCAAGGAAGTAAAAAATTTTGACTATTTATGGTGCTCTTAGTTTGCTCAAGTTTGCTCGAATTCCCTCAATCTTGTTTACTCAATTCAATTTGATTGATTATTTTGCTCAATCTTGTTTCATCTTGAAAAATATTCATCAAATATTTGGTTATATGCCCTCCTTTTGAGGTGAAGGATTGCCAAACCTACTCATGTAATCACTCATCTCAAAAGATAGATTTAAATACATCATGTGTTATAATAATATATATCGAAAGCTTTGGAAATCCTTCAAAATTTGTACAAGCTCATGTATGTAACTATAGACATCTAAATTTAGTATAAGACACTTAAAAACATCAACTTTGACATACTTTGACATACTTGGACTTTGTGTACTCCTTTGAATCTTGTGCACACTTTCCCCTATCTGTCTATCCACTTATTGTCTTAACTAACCGAATTTACCAAATACACATATTCTTGATCACCCTAGTCTTTTCAATAACCTTATAAAGTCTTAAATAAACTGTCGCCTTATCTCATATCACTAATTTTCTCTCCTAGGATGGTATTAATAACAATCAAACAATTGAAGTTTCTTGTAGGTGTCTGCTTCTGTTGGTAGCATCCATGAATAATCCATGGTTGATTTTAAAATTGGGACATATCCATAGAGACGTTTCATGGGTTGGTCATAGCAAGAAATATCAAGGAGTCATTTATTAAAAAAATCAATCCTAGGTCATACTCACTAGCTAACTTGGTCCTTAAGTGGCAATCATTTTGATAAATCCATTAGAACTCTATTGAGATATTATCAAAAAATCATACACATATTAAAAGCCATAAAAGGAGTATCCTTAGATCCAAGTCTAAATAAAAATGTAGGTCAAAGCTGCATAGTGCAAGTGTCAAAAGCCAAACATTGCATTGAATTCTAGCAGGATCACATGGTGCACACACACATCTAGGTGGGACAATTATGTGCATTTTGAGCCTTCTTCAGAGTATTAAAATGTGTGAAATGATTATTCACTTAGTGGGGAGTGGTTGGATTTTGTAGGAAATGATCAGTGAATCAATGGGGAGTGGTTGGGGTTATACAAACCATATTTATAATCCTGTTTTCAATGTCCATATTATGTAAAAAATATAATTAGGGTTTTTAAATAAGGAGAGTCAAAACATGGACCAACACACAATACCAAGAATGAGAAAACAAATAGGAACTATTTACAGGTGTAGGCACAATGGTTTGAGGTAACAATCACTGTAGTGGTCTGAGCTTCACTGTCAGTGTTGGTTTAGGGTTTGAACTCCTATTTCATGATATGAGTGGTTATAGAGCATATATATAGCCTTATTAGAGACTATGATGAATGCATTGAGCAATAAAAAATTGAAATTAATTAATTTCATCTCTTTACCATTACTTTGTCAATTCTAAAAATAGTAAGTATGATATCAATCTACTCTTTTACAATCATATTTATACAATTATTTCCATATTTTAAAGAATTTAAATATTTATTTTACTCTATTTTTGATTTAATAGTGTCAAGTAGGTATAAAACATCGAAAGATTATTCAGAGTATAATATATAAAATTTAAGCATATATATGAATGTAAAGTACAATTAATTAAAATTGAGATTGATTAAGAAGTGGAAAATGTTAATTTTATTAAGTTCAACTAATGATGAGATACTTATTTTTTATTGTTTTTGGTTGACTGTAACAAAGGTTTGACTATAGAAAATAGGATAAAATAGGCCTACAACAACTCGAATTTGGGAATAAGGTCTTTGGCCATGTTTGGACAAGTCTGCACTTCTTGCATAGCTATGTAGCGTGGCCTTGTCAGTTGATTGTAGATTTGTCTATTGTGAAAATGATGAAATTGTGATTATTCTACCACCTATGCCTGTATTCACTGAGGGTGTTAAGACACTAATACATATGAAATACTATGCAAAGATACCTATAATATAAAACCCTAGTTCCTACACAAAATTGATTTCATATCAAATAGGGGGTGTCAAGCAAAATGGATTGAGTTGCACTGACCTTGACCAATCCTTGTTGACTGACCAAGTGTTGCACTACATTACCATAATTTTGAAGAGGGCTCAAACTGAAATGTAGTTATTTCGCTTATGTGTATTTGTGAATGCAAGCCTAGATGCTCTTTCTCTTATTTTACCCCTGGCACAAGTATGCAAATAAGGATTAACCTTTGTAACTTTCAAATTTAACTTTATTAATTATATAAATGAAATATTATAATCTTTGTCTAGCTCTTGATAGTCTAGAGTGTCATCCCTAAATGTCTTACAGTAGTTTTGTATTTATAGAGATATTGATTTCAAATTAGGAGACTTATTGGCGTGCAAAATCTGATCCAACAAGATTCAAATAGGAAAAAAGAATGACCTAAATGAAATGTGACCCAAAATAATTATATAAGTTATGCATAGACAATTTCGTATTTTATGAATAGGTCTATGGGCCCTTGAAATTGTGGACTTTTCTATTCAGATTTGGGGATCCCCATGACAATATTAAAAGGATGAATCAACAGTGATCAAGTGACCACACAAATGTATGAAATAAAGAGGAAAGACACCATAAAATGCACCAATAGATATTTTCATTCATCGTTATTAGTTTATACATGTAAAGTTGTATTAAAAATAGACTTGTACAAAATTTGGATGTCTATATTTTCTCCCTTTTATTCTAGTAATGAAATTGCTAGAGTAAAGGAGGAAAATATACTTGAGTTTGTATGAAAAAATTTATTGTTGTCATAAAATTCCAATTGTGCAAGACACTCAATAGGAAAACTTAAAATAACACATGTAGTAGTTAATGTCCATATATGAAATATAGAAGTTTGAAATGGAGATTGAGGGGAAAAGAGTAAGGAAAGAGTAAAATTGCATGCATGCAACATTATTCTGCCTATCGAAAATGCTCATGATGTGAAGAGTGGAGATGCCATGGGTCACTAGTTGAACCAACCAAGTGGAGAAGGGATGCTTTCAATTCTTCTCATTTCCTGGATAGGAAAATGAAAAATCATTCAAGCATTAATGGGAGAGTGGTAGGCCATTATGTGTCACTAAACCATAACGATACCAACTCAAATAACTAATCTAGCTCTAATATTGTACCCCAAGATAAAATGTTAGAACACATAATGGATTAACTAGAAGTAATACCAAGGCTATTGAGTGTCTTTAGCCTCTAACATACTTTACCTATAACAAAATTAATCACATTGCTATATATAGATTTAGAATCTATTTTCATGATCGAAAAAGAATGAATAATATTCATGCCCCCATCATGACCATAGTGCCAATAGTTTTGAAGTGAAATAACAACCATTTTACATTGAATACATAAATTGTATTGTAGTGTATATGTGCATGAACCAATATCATGCCTCTTAAATGTAAAAAAAAAAAATGTACATGAACCAATATCATGTCTTTTGAATTTGAGAAATGTATATATTTACATCAACCACCATCATGATTTTTGAATTTGATAAATGCATATATGTGCATGAACCAACATCATGCTATTTGAATATGTGCCCAAATGATATAGAATGCCATGCATCTATATGCTTAATTGTAACTATATGTGAAACCAATATTTTTTGTTCCTGTAACTATTATTGTATATGCCCATGCCTATGCATCCAAGTGTGTCTGAATATGTACTCAAGTATATGTAGAGTGAGTACACATGCATGAAATCTGCCCCCATAATTTATACCAATATCTGTCTCAAATATGATTTCTAAATCATTCCAAATTTTTAAAATTTGTATTTTGTATGTTCTTATGCATTACATATGCCTATGAATGTCTATAATGCTAATGACATCTAGTAATGTATAGTTATTGTATTTACCCATTAGAGTGCACTTGCATGGCATATGCCCCCAATTTTTTTAGCAATGTGTATAATCTGTCAAAAATATGTAAAACCCATGTCTCAAGTCTCTAATGTGCAAATAATTTAAACCATTCTAATCCATGTATAATGTGCCAAAATTGAGTGATCCCATACATATTATTTGTGCAGGGTTTACTTATATAATAAGCCAAATATATGCCCCCATTTGATGTGAGGGATGATATTATTGAATGAACTATTTGAAATAAATGTAAGATTAAATAAAATTGACCATTTTTAATTTACTGGATTAAGTAGCTTTTGAATTTGATCGTTTTGACACATTAGAATTAAACCACTTTAAAGTTTGTGAATGTTTTAGTGTAAGTTGATAAATATGCTTGATGGGTGTTATACAATGATTGTCAAAGGCAATAGTACAGAGAAAGGATCTAGAGGTACTAATAAATATGTAACATAATCAATGTATAGGAAAGTAAGCACTAAATTTGGAATTTTTGAAATGTTTGGTATGAGTGATGGAAATATTACCATGCAAAAGATCACATTGCTTATATTCCATTATATCCAATGGGGAGTAATTTCAATAAGTACTACTTGAGATATTGCACACACAAATTTAAGAGATATTAATAATGTAAAGTTTGAAAAATAAAGGTCAACCCAAATAAATAGGTTAGGTGAATATAATTTTGCAATTCACTTACATAGTGCTAATTATTATTTTGAGTTCTAATTAATAAAAGTGCCACAAATATGAGATCTTGGGTTGATCTAATTTGAGCAACTGGAGGCCACCTTATAGTTTGAAGATGCATCACCATTGATATGTTGAGAAAACCCATTTTTTGACATATTTTTTAAATTGAAAAAATTGTATTTTTATGATTTTTAGGTTTTTATTAATCTTATTACCATCTGTCAGAGTTATCTTTATTTGATTTTTTCATATTTTTTAAAGTTTTAATTGGATGCCGAGCTTTTGCGATTATAGGTCAACATGTGAACAAGAGAGTTTAGGTGTGGTATTGTGATGGAGACCATGAAAACATTGGCATTAAATGATGTGGAGAGAGCCACTCTTGATGCGGATGGGTTAGGTTATGTTAGAGGGCTAGATATGATGCTATATGATATGCATATGATGATGACATTGATAGAGCGGTAAAACTCATATACTTTTAAATCTTAGATCCCCATAGGGGAGATGAATGTTACACATGAGGATGTGTGGAAATTTTTATGACCTCCCACAATTGGCACATTTGTGACCGTGCAAGGTGGTAGTGGACAGGAGTAGTTAAGACATGACTAGTAATATATGACTAGGCATGTTAGGGGGATTGCTATCCAACCAACAATACCACTCTATTATTGTTTGAGATTGTACTATCAAATGTTCCACATGTGCATAAGTTTGTGTATTAGTAACATCCTTTATTGCTATTGATGGTGGAAATATGTCTATTTGAAACATGATGCATTATTGTGTCCATGATATTTAAGATCACAATACCATGTATTCCTAGGGACAAATGATGTTTCCTCATATATATAGGGACTTGAATCACTTTACGTTAGAGGGGTTTGGTGGTGGATTAAGATTAATGACATTGTTACACTATTGGGCATATAAGCACATTTATGTGATATGTCTTGTGGGTATGCTCTGTGGTGACTAGGCACATCCATAGATGTTTGATTAGAGATGGGTCAACACTGCATGTGTTGTACAAAGTAGGACCGTGGAGTATCATCGACTTCTTGATCAACTATTAATGGACTCTATTTTATGGAGACCATAATGAGGGTTTGTAGGACGGGTTGAAAAAATATTGTAGCTATATCATATTCATGATAGTTATTAGTTTCATGATCATTGGCCTTATGTTTATGAACAATTTTAGTTTGAGAACATTATACACCAATTTGGTATTAAATAGGATGTGCCCTTGACAGTAGTTATATGGAGTCGATCTATTAGAGATCTTAGACATGATGGTGAGTGAGGTTGACCTAGTGCGATTGAGATGTCATCCATTCTTTTGACTGAGGTGGACCTAGTGATTGAGATCCTGATGTTGATGACAATGGGTGTACTACAACATGCACATGATTGTGGATAGTACACTGGTGGCCTACCTTATTTCCTGTTATGGTATAGGGTGACACTGAGGCACATGGTGGAGGAGGACATGCAGGTGAGGCAACAACTACTGAGCTTAATGTTCCTCTTCTGGCTGTGAGTATGTATATATGTTCTAAAAATATTTTGCATCATTATTATTTTATTTGATATATTTATCATTGATATCATGTATTTTTTTTAATAGGATGCAATAATTATTGGATATAGTTCATAGAGGTATAACTTTTAGTTTTGATTAAACATGTGTTACATGAGGCAATTCCTGGGGGTTTAGTTAAGTGTGCTAAATAAATAGTTGGTGAGCAGGTTTCATTGTTTGATCGAGCTGCTATAGCCACTGCTGCATATGTGGTAGTTACATTAGACCAGGATGATTTGAGAGTTAAGTTTGATGCGGTCATAGCTAAGTAGGACTAGATTAGAGCCGAGTTGACAAGGCAATAGATTCCTCCCACTTCTAGCTGTAGATTATGTCAAAGTTTATTATCTGATTACGTATGATTTCAACATGAACATACAACTTTGTAGGCACAAGTGGCTATCTATGAGGATTAAGAGAGGAGAATTTAGTCCCGATCAAGGTCTCAACATGATAGTGGGGAATCTACATCATAAACCCCAATCTTAATTGATAGGGAAGTTGATAGAGATGTAGATGGATAGGGGCCAATCATTGAATGACTTTATATGTGTTGTGCTTTCATTAACATGTTGAACATTTGATTTATATATGAAATTTTAGTATTCTTGCTTATATTTTGCTTATGTGGAATGGATATTTCATATGATTTAAGAGTTATTATATTTTAAAATTGTAATCATGTGATTGTATTATTAATTAGAACCTTGATATATTTTATTGTGTTTTTGTATATGAAGGAATGTGTTAATCACGTATTAGTTAAATTGTGACAAATGTATAAATGAACTAATTAAGAAACTATAGACACATAAATCTGGTCATAAGTATATGACTGATAATTATTGACATATTCTAAACCACATAGTTTGCACCCAATTACATGGCTCTTATTCACCATTCCTCTAAGCCATTTATCTATATGCAGGACTCGAACCTTTTTTTTCTATTATTACTATATAGAACCATCATTGTCAAATTCTCAAGCTATCTAAAATCACATTTAGACTATCCCTAATAGAAGACAACTATCTCTGATATTTTTAGATAGGTTCATGCTAAGCATATAAGAGTACAATGCACCTTTGTCCACTTATAGTGGCCTTGTCTCACATTAAATAATGTCTAGAATCCAAATTAAAAATATACTTTTGGGTCTTCCCATACGTTTCACGTGGTTATCTAAATACAAATGTTAAAATATTTTCTTCTAAACACATGTAAGGAGTCACTCATTCTCCCCACTTTCTAATCACTTGGTTCAAGCTTATACACTTCCACACATTAATAAAATCTACCCTATTCTTCCCAAATTATAAATCATTCATAAGGAACAACCATAATCTAAGTTAAAATCCCTCTAAATCAAGTCAAGAGCTATCATTGTCAAGTATCAAATCTATTTTCCAGCTGCATGTAAATAGTCAATAGAGAACAATTGCACATTCACTTTAGGTGGGGAATTATGTGGGCTTTATTTTCATCCTTGGATATTGGATACATAGGCAACAATCAATTATCAAGGGGCGATTGATGTTAGATTAACGTATTACACTTTCCTATTTTATTACAGGGTTAGAAGCTATCAAAATTTCCTAAGGGTTTCAAATAAAAGAGAAAAAACAATGATTTTTGTGTGCCCAAACCCTAATTATAATATCTTAGATTTCTTAGCATCCATAGGCATTGTAGTTCCATCACAATAAGGACAAGTTTTTGGTCAATGAAATTAGACACACTAATGATGTCCACTTACAACATTCATGTCCACATATATCTTCTACTTCTACCTCTAATATGTCATTTACATAATTTTTCTCAATAAATTGTCATAGTCCACTAAGACAAGTCTACGCCAATGGACATGAATGCACTGCACCGCTATCCACTTATATTGAACCTATCTAAGTTTCGTTTCTATCTCTGATTTTGATCTTGAACATGTATTATCACCTCTTCTTCTGATTTTCACTGCTAAATAATTATAAAAATAAAAACTTAGTGTGCAAGATAAGTATATTTCTTCTTAGTATTTATCCTAAATAACAACTTTCCATACTTAGCAATTTTTTAAAATCAAAATGGTTGAATGTTGTACATATTTAGCATTATGATATTTCCAATTTTACACCTATATAATCCCATAAACATTTATTTATTTTATAAAAAATAAATTAAAACATATTGGTGAATCTAACCTATAAATTTCGAGCCTTTGCTTTTTCGATTTGGGTTTTCAATTTCTTTTTTCTTTGTTTTCCTAAAGACTATGTTCTGATAGTTTTAAAACTTGTAAGAGTTGTCATTTTAGGTAGAGTGATCATTAGTTTTAATTGAGCTATGGTGTGAGGGGTAGTACTATTAGTATAAGTTTTTTTATACTATTATATGATTTTTACTACACATTTTGTTTAACTTGCTTAGGTGTTATAATAGGTCATTATGAAAATATGGCTTAACCTATTTTCTAATTTTGAGTTGCTTTTTAGCTTCTCTATAAATATACTTTTCCTAAAGTTGTTTTGGCTAATGAAAATACTCATATTTAAAAATTTGATTGTTGAATACAAGTTTCTTATTGTTCATGTTTGATTTCTCTTTTACAACAGGTTATCTCTTCTGTATATTTATTTTTTACATGTTACAGAGATTTTTGCATTTGTGTCTATTTAGTTCTCGATCCTTAATTGTGCCCCACTCTAACATGGTATCAAAGTGATTCTAGTTATTGAATTCTATAGATTCTATAGTGGAATCTTGATTTTTTATCTTTCATGTCACATATCTGGCATTCTTTGACCTTGCATATTTTCTCAAAATTTGATCTTCTTTTAGGGTCCTTTGTTGATCCAAATGTAGAAAAAAATAAGAAAAAATATTTTTTTAGTTTTTATTTTATCCAGTGGTTTTCATGAAAAATGACATGTGCCATTGAACATAAAAGTTGCCCAAACCCTAGAAACAATTGTAAACATGACCTAGTTTCGTAATAGTTGATTTTAGCCTTTTTGGAGGGTTCGTTAGGATTTTCTTGGTACTTGAACAAATTCACATGACATAGGACTTGAAGGAAAAACCATTTTTGGTTTTTTTAATAATCTTAGTGGGTCCTCAATATTTTTTCATTACAGTACTAGATCTAAAGTTTTTGTGCATTTACAAGGTTTATATTACTATTTTATAACAATCACAATTTATCACATTTTTTATTTTATTAATTAATGTTTATATTTATCTAATGTCATTTTAAATTATTTTAATATATTACTATTTTATACCATGAATCCATTTTTATTATTTATTTTAGTTGTATAACATTGATTTAAAATATTCATAGTTCCATGTCATATTCACAATTGCCATTGCCAATTGAATCTTTCTCTTAATTAGTTACTATTGATATATAGCTTATAATGGTTTTCACATTTTTTTTGATATGATATAATGAGTAATGCTTGTCTAAATTATTTACAGTTAATAACAATAATTTAATGTTACTCATGTTTGTTAATGGTTGCATAAAAAATTGAATGTTTACTTTAGCTATTAAATGATACTAATTGTATGTTTTTTTGGTCACATCCTTACAATTGGACTAGGATTCCAATGGCAAGGGAAAAGAAGTGGACATGTATATTTAATTATTTAATATGCAAGATTTTTTGAAACCATGGAAACCAAACAAACTAAGAGTGGATTTATGGTTTCAAATTATAATTTTTTTTTTGATGGAACTGCTTCATCAAGTTTTTGTGTTCAAAATCTAGACAAAATTTAATCAAATTGGAATAAAAAATGATTTATATTATGAAATTATTTTAGAGAGTCTTGATTTGATTTAATATGACAACATACATTCTAAAGTTCTAAGAGTTCAATATGTAGACTTCTATGAAACTCCATAAACCACACAATCCTATAGTGGATATACATTTTCATGTAGGAAATTTCGTTATACAATGGAACTTCTTCCTCAAGTTCTTCACAAAATTTATTTGATTTTTTTGAACATCTTGATGAATTTGTCTAAATTTGAATTTGTGAACATATTAATGATTTTATTATTATTTTGAGTTTAAAGTGGCCACACAAATGGTTTTTATTATAACATAGAGATTTCAGACTTACATGTCATGGTTAGATTTATTGTAATCCAACTATAGACATACCAAAGTGGCCAAGTTCACCAAAAAAATTACAAAGTGAATTCAAGTCTTAGGGATATAAAAGAGACCATAAGTAGACTTGAATTTTTCAAAGTTATGGTGTGGATAATTTAAATTATTACTAAGTCACATCCTGAGTACACTGAGATCACAACATGGATTAGGCTTGTAATGCACTGTGACACAAAATTGAACTAGATGGGGATTTTTTTAAAATATGGCCCAGAGGAAAAAATGACCAATGAAGCAAGGACATAAGGAACCATACCAAAGGAACCACAAATAAATTCTAAAATCTATATGAAACCTAATAATAGTGGATAAAATAATTTCTCAACTTATGTGAACCTATTGAATATTACTATTTTCACATAAGAAGCCCAAAATGTTATGGGGTCATTTTGGGATTTGATTGTTGGATAGATTCCCCCTATGGGTTTATAGAGATATTAAAATCCTCATGGTCGAAGTAGACTTATTATTGAGCTCAAATATTCCCTGAATCTCTCAATTCAAATTGGGCCAAACTAAATGAAAGTGTTTGTGAAAGTTATATAAAATTGTGATAACACATCACCTATTAAAACAAATGACAACACCAATAAATAAGGAAGAAGATTATGAAAGGAAAGGAAGAATAATTGCATAGCATCTAGTCCAAAATGAATGTAATTTTCCCTTTTAGGGATGATTTTGGAAGAACAAAAATATCCACAAATCCCAATTAGTTATAAACTAAAAATTCACAAAAAAATATGCCAAAAATATGAATTTGTAGCCATAGGAACAAATCGTCCCACTTGGCCTTAGTGCTAGGGTTAGGGGACTAAAATAAATATTTTTTCACTCAAAAAATACTCAAAAAATTATCAAATAAAATTTAAAAAATTGAAATTATTCTCCCAAATGTGCCAAAGTACTTATTTTTCAAATAAAAAATAATTATTTTTTACCATATTTTCTAAAAACTAAAAAATTGCATAACTTCTTCAAAATTGAATGTATTGAGCCAAATAAATATTCAAAATGATCATAAAAATATGATAGATCAGATATAAATTTTAGATTTTTATGAGCAAGATAAACCCTCAGAAAATGTAGAAGTCACCCAAGAAGGGTCACATCACACCCTAGGGAGGTTTGACAGAGATGGAAATGATTTGAAAGTGCCTCAAAACTGATCAAAACCCTTCAAATTTGATATTTGCTTAATCTTGCCTAGAAATGACGACCTAAAATGTGGAAAACTAGAAAATACTTGACCAAATCATCAATCAACAAACAAAAAAATGTTTTCAATATGATTTCAGAATGAAATCACCCTTCAAACAGTAGTAACGTTCATTGGGCATCCATCCCAATCATTCTTCAAGCATGAAGATTCAATATATAATTTCAGGATATCTAAAATATAAACCCTCGTGTCCATATATATTATTTAAAGTGGGGTAAACCACTTTTGGAGGCAAAATATATTTTTAAAATCACTTAACCACTTTTCAAAATATCTTTTCTTCTTTTATTTTCACTCCAAGCTGACATTTACTCTTTTTCTCACTTATAATATTAAATTAATTACCAAAATAGAATAAGTAATTAAAATTAATTTAAGGAAATAATTTAATAAATAATTAATCAATTTACCCAATTTACGAGTGATTAAATCACTTTTGGGCAAACAATTAACTAAAATACCTTATCCTATTATTATTCAAACTCTCACGTGCAATAATAGTTAAAACCAATTTTATAAAATGTTTTGGTAGTAAGAACTACTTTTTAATAATATTTATTTAACTTAAATAAAATTGGCTTATATGGTCAAATGATCAAAATCACTATTCAGGTAATCTTAATAAATTAATAAAATAAAATCCCCAAAAGTTATCCCTTAGTCTATGGGGAAAAGTAGACTAAATGTCTTCAATACTTGTTTACTTGTGAACCGGAAATGGGGACATTACAATTCTCTCTTCCCAAAATTGCTTGCCATCAAGCAATTCCAAACAAGGCTGATCCTTCTCTTCCACATAATCATTTGGATTTCTTGATAGTGCATTTACCAACACATTGTTTTTACCTTTTACATATTCAATGTCAAGATCATAAGCTTGTACTTTGATTACCCATTTTTGTTACCAGCCATTCAATTCATTTTGACTGAGAAAGAACCTCAAACTTTATAATCAAATTTCACCATAAATTTGCCACAATCCAATTATTACCTAAATTTACTCAAAGCATGTATGATTTCCAACATCTCTTTATCATAAATTGAATACCCTTTTTCAAAATCTTTGAGTTGCCTACTCTCAAAATTAATAGGGTGTTTATTTTGCATTAGGGCAACCCCTATTCCTTCACTTTAAGCATCACATTCAACCACAAAAGGAGCATAAAAATTTGAGACAACAAATATAGGACAAGAACACATTACCTCCTTGAGTTTTTCAATTGCTATTTGGACTATTTTGGACCATCTGAAGGCCCCTTTCTTATTCAAATCAGTTAAGGGGGCAACAAGTTATGAGAAACCTTTCAATTTTTTTTTGTAGTAGCTACAAAGACCATAAAAACCTCTCAATTATGTGAGTGTAGTGGGAGTAGGCCAATCCATGATTGCTTCAATTTTGTTTTTATCACTTGCACACCTTGAGCATTTATGACATGCCCCAAATACAATTTTTTTGTCAAACCAAACTCACACTTATATCTTTTTGCAAAGAAAGAATGCTGCCCCAAAGTGCCCAAAACCATATCCAAGTGTTTCAAGTGATCCTCCAACATTTTTCTATACATAAGAATGCCATCAAATAAAATTAGCACAAACTTTCTTAGATATTTGTTAAACATGTTGTTCATACATGACTAAAAAGTAGTTGAGACATTAATCAATCTAAAGGGCATAACTAAAAATTCAAAATGCCTAAAATGACATCTAAAAATAGTCTTATGAACATCCTCTTATTTTACCTTGGTTTGGTGGTAACCGGATCTCAAATCAATCTTGGAAAATTAGGTATCACCATGCAACTCATTATTAAATTCATCAATCCTAGGTATTGGATACCTATTCTTGATGGTCTTCTTATTCAACAACTTATAATCAATGCACATCCTCATAGTGCCATCCTTTTTCTTTACTAGAATAACTGAAGAAGCAAAGGGGCTTGAGTTAGGCCTTATGTGTCCCATGTCAAGTAACTCTTTGATGGTATTTTCAATTTTATCTTTGAATGCTCTTGGATGATGGTATAGAGTGGCAATAACCAATTTGGCACCCACTTCTAGCTCAATGTTATGCTTAAAACATCTATCTGGTGGCAACCCATAAGGTAAATCATTAAAAACATGAACATGATTGTCGAAAATAACTTGTAACTCACCATGAGGGAGCTGATGTTCTATTTTTTTTAATTTTACTATGATAAAGTAGCTTGCTACCCATGCAATCTGGCCTCTCCTAAAATCTCTTTCAATCCTCTTCATGGACACTTCTTGTGGAACACCATTAGCTAGACCCTTAAGGACTACTTCCTTGCCTTTTTTGAATAATTTTAGCTCCGTAGTCTTATAATTTTGAGTGAATTCACCTAATGAATGCAACCATTGAACAACCAACACAATATCAATCTCACCCATGCTGCCAACAACATAAAAATCATCCCTTGTGCTTCCCGAGAGTGAGTTGAAGTTGTTATATCTTTTTGGAACATGGAATGGTGAAACCATCTACCATAGTCACATTGAAGCCCTTGTAATCCATGGTTTTCAATGCCATATTTACCAAGTCCTCATAAATTAAGTTATGAGTGGCTTCACTATCAACCATGGTAGTCACTCTTTGTCCTCTCAATGTGCCTCTCATTCGGAATACATGATACTTAGGAGCTCCAAAAAGAGAAAAAAATATGCTACCCACTTTTTTGATGTCATCCTCATGCACATGATCATCATCAAGAATTTCATTTTTTTCAACATTAGAATCAACAATATAAAAATTTGAATCATCATATATTACCTTAATGTAGTGGACATGTTATTTTCCCTTGCAATGGTGGCCTCTAATCCATGGTTGTTTGCATGTGAAACACAAAATTTTTCTCCTCAATTCATCTCTTGCATCTTTCTCATTACTGCTATATGGCAATGCTCTATGTGGTGTTACATATGGTGAAGATGGATTATTTTGTTGCTCATTTGGTGATGCCCTAGGTTGCCCAATAGGTACCCTTGGCTGTCCACCAAAATCAAACCTTTATTGCCTTGAATTTCCTATTTTTGGCAGCAAGTTAGTGACTGCCCCTTGCTATCCTCTTGGCCACATATTACTCTTGTAAGCTAAACACTCCAGATCCAATGCTTTACTAATGGAATCTTGCAAGGAAAGTGGGTTAAAATATTTTACCAAACCTCTCAAAGGCTCAATAAAAACCTCAATAAATAGAACAACCAACCTTATTTCACTTATATCTAGTACCATGATTGAAATCTTCTAAAAATATGCCACATACCTCTCTACATCATGGATTTATTTGAGTTGTGCTAACTCACAAAAGTGGATCTCTAGATCTTTCCTATCAAATATTTCCATTACCCTCTTGATGAATTCCTCCAAGGTGGTAATAGATTCGTGGCCTTGTGTGATCAAGCCATGAAACCACCACTCATGAGTAATGCCCTCCAAGTGTAGTTTAACAAACTTGAGAGCCTCATCCTCAAACATGGGGTTGAGTGATAAATAGGTCTCTAATTTCTACAACCATGATCTCATTGGAAGTTTAATAGTGCTATCAAAAATAGGAAGATAAATATTACCCAACCTTTGTTACAAATCTCTATGGGGTTGCATACTTGGTATTCTTGGTTTTGATCCATCCTTCATCTCACAATAATCACGAAATGACAAGAGTGCTTGCATGTAAAAAATTAAGGCTGTATACTCTTATTGATGTGTATCAAGTGGATCACACATCGGTGTCTCAATCTCAGCTATTGGTTCTCTATGCAAAAACGTATACTTGAAGAAATTATGAGTGGGGTCGATAGAAACCCTCTCATTGCCATTTGAACATTCCTCTCCTAGGTAGCGATGGATTTTATTTAGATCTTGTGTGGTCTTCAACATGGTTGTAAATTGCACACTCAAGGTATGGTGAAGATCACTTTGGCTCTCCTTGATCAAATCTTATAAAAACTTTACTTGTTCTAAAGTAAACCCTTGATCACCCATAATTTTTTCTCTTCTCTGATAACACAAAATATTTTTATCTGCTTGCATCTGAATCTGTACACATAAGATCTCACAGGTGCTCTGATACCACTGTAATGTTCCCTTTTAGGGTTGAATATGTAAAAAAATAAATATTCACAAATTATAATTAGTTCTAAACTGAAAATCCATAAAAAATATGCAAAAAATCTAAATTTTCAGCCCTAGGAACAAATCATCCCACTTGGCCTTGGTGCTAGGGTCTGGGGACTAAAATTAATACTTTTTTACTCTAAAAATACTCAAAAAATTTCCAAATAAAATTCATAAAATTAAAATTATTCTACCAATTCTTAATGTGCCAAAGTACTTATTTTTCAACTCATAAATAATTAATTTTCACCATATTTTTTGAAAACTAAATAATTGCATAACTCCTTCAAAACTGAATGTATTGAGCCAAATAAATACTCAAAATTATTATAAAAATATGAAAAATAAGATTACATAAGTTTTAGATTTTTTTGAGCAAGATAAAACCTAAAAAAATGTATAAGTCACCCAAGAACGCTGATTTCACACCCTAGGGAGGTTCTCCACACTTGGAGATGATTCAAAAGTGCCCCAAAATTGATCAAAACCCTTTAGATATGATATTTGCTCAATCTTGCCTAGAAATAATGACCTAAAATGTAGAAAACTAGAAAATACTTGACAAAATCAATAACCAAAATATAACATGTCTTTAATGTGATTTCAGAATGAAATCGTCCTTCAAACAACAATATCATTCCTTGGGCATCCATCCCAATCATTCTTCAAGCATGAAGATTCAATATATAATTTCAACATATCCAAAATAGAAGTCCTCATGTTCATATATAGTCTTCAAAGTGGGGTGAACCAATTTTGGAGGCAAAATATCTTTTTAAAATCACTTAACCACTTTTCAAAATATCTTTTCTTCTTTTATTTTCCCTCCAAGCTGATATTTACTTTTTTTCCCACTTATAATATTAAATTAATTACCAAAATAAAATTAGTAATTAAAATTACTCTAAGGCAATAATTTAATAATTAATTAATTAATTAACCTAATTTACGAGTGATTAAATCACTTTTGGGAAAATAATTAATTAAAATACCTTCTCCCATTATTATTCAAACTCTCAAGTGTAATAGTGGTTAAAGCCACTTTTATAAAATGCTTTAGTGGTAAAATCTAATTTTTAATAATATTTTATTAACTTAACTAAAATTGATTTATATGGTCAAATGATAAAAATTATTATTTGAGAAATCTTAATCAATTAATAAAATAAAATCCCCAAAAGTTATCCCTTAATCTATGGGAAAAATTAGACTAAAGGTCTTCAATACATGTTTACTTGTGAATCGTAAATGGGAACATTACAATTAATCAAAATTTTCATGCTTACCTTTTTCCTTGTCTACTTTCCATGAGCAATACAAAATCACCCAACTGAAAATCCCTTACTATTACCATTTTATCAAACAACATATTCAATTTTTCATTGAAATTCAGGCACTTATCATGTGAATTGCTTATGATTTCGTCCAATTAAATGATCTAATTTATCCTTTAAGCATAGGTATCAATTTATTATTCATTTATCTCTTGTTAAAACTAAAACTTAAGAAGCTTCAAATTATCTGGTAGTGTCACATAAATCCCATACACTAATTCAAATGTAATTTTTCCTATGGAATTCTTTGTAGATATTCTATCTACCCATACACAAAACCTCAACTTTTATTCCCACTTTCTCTTTTTAATTTCAAGAGTCATTTTAAGATATCGATCAAACTAGACTCAACCTATTCATTTGATTGGAGTTAATAATTTGAGGATTAAGTTAGGACAATGCTAAAATTTTCACACATCTTCAATAGTCCTTGATATAAAGTGCATATAATTATCAACAAAAATCTTTCCAGGCACCCCAAACCTTGTAATAATATTATTTTTCAATAAATACATAATTATTTTATAGTGTCCAATATTATTAGTATTCCTTGTTATAATATAGACAAGCCAATAAAGGGGCTTGTTGAAAAGCTTATTTGATGTTAGCGAATGACTGATCAAATTCAATAGTCCACTTAATTTTATAATCTTTATTCAACATCCTTGTGATTGAGATTGTGATCTCTCCAAAGTTAGAGACAAAATGTCTAATCTACCCAAAAAATGACTAAATTCTTTTTTTAGAGCATGGAATGGGGATGCCATATATAAATTTTACTCTTTTAGGATTAAACATAACTTTTTATTTTGAAATAATGTGTCCCAATAACTTCCACCTTTCCACACTAAAAATATATTTTTTTGGGACTGAGGGATATCCCATATTCTATAGATTATTGAAAATATCTTTCTAGGTGATACATGTGGTCTTATCTCTTCTTTGAAAAAATAATAATATCATTTTGATAGATCGCCATGATCTCATTAATTAGACATGTGAATACATATTACATCACTCTTTGGAATGTTTTCTTGGCATTAATGAGCTTGAATGACATCTTAAAATATACATAAACTCCCCAAGTTATCATGAACAGTGTCTTATGTCTCTTTGATTCCTTCACAAAACTTGATTGTATCAAAAAAAAAACCATCCAACATTGACACCATTTATGATCCTATCACATTTTTTAGAAATTGATCCATGTTTGGTAGGGGATAGTTTTATTTTAAAGAATTTTTATTTAAATTTATAGAATCCATGCATACCCTGACATCACCATTCTTATTTATAATTGGAACAAGGTTTGAAACCCAAGATTATTATCTCATAGATTGAATAATCCCACACTCTTTTAAACTTTGAAAATTCACTCTCCATATTTGTTGTCAAAGTGGGGTTAATGGGCTTCTTTTTTTTCTTGAAAAGTTTTGTATTGGGCTACAAGGGGATCACATGCTGAAAAACATATTATACATATACTTTTAACTCATCATATGACCATGCAAGGTAACTCTATACTTCCTTAACATTTTTATGAATGTATTATCTTCACCTTCTTTCAATAATTTACCAACAAATATAAGTCTCGGTGTAGTGGATGTACTCTAAATCACATCTATGACATTTTACAATGTTAAGACTATTTTTTGATATATTTAGTTAGCATTGTTAACATACCTTTCAAAAGTCACCAACCCCATTGGATTGTTTTAGTCTTTAATTAAATTACTTCCTAGACCAAGAGAATTTATTTTCCTTCATTTTTCAACTAAAGCTCCAAATAAACTACCCAATCTTCAAATTCAACCACACTATTCATGAAACTGAAAATCTAATTATCATACAAAAACACCTACTGGCGATAACTATTATTAGGTATTAATGGTCTCTTTAGTACTTCCACATCATGCATAGAAAAGGGCATGGCCACATTATTTTGATAAAATGATGTATTCACAACCAACCGATCAACCATGGAATCGAATGACCTTTACATGTGGATGATATTAAATGAATAAAAAAATCTAACAAATCCAAAACAACATTTCTATATTGTTTGAGTCTCTTATTTTTGGCTATATATATTTTTCTCACCTGATGCACCACTAATTTTGAATCACATTTCACGATGATATTTTTAATATTAAATTTTGAGGATATGTTGACACCCAAAAACAAAGGCTCATACTCTACCACATTATATATGCATTTAGAATATAATTTGTATGAAAATTTGAAAGAGGATAGTCTAGGAGAACATAATACAATACATGCCCCTAAAAATTATTTAGAACATGATTCGTAAAAGGATGTGGCAATGATCAGATAAATTTGCATCATTAACTTATAGACACTAACAAGGATCAATTTGATTTTAAGTGAAAATAGTATTTCCCATAATTTTTAAACATCCACATCCACATTAACATACAACACTCTATTCAATGCTCTTTGGGGGATCTTCAATTAAATGAAACATTCTTTGTTCTCCATAAAGCCTCCCACATTCTCCTTCTAATAGGATTGTGGCATATGACGTGTCCATTTAAACATTGCCTCTAACTGAAGCAATGGACTTTTGTGAATATAACATTCCCCATTTAAGAGGAAAGGCTACCAATAAAACATATATGACAAGGAAATTCCTAGGATAAACATCAAATTGAACCAGTAAGCCCCTCACAAATCCCACCATTGGCATTTCATGTGAATCTAAGGTGTAAAATTTTCCATATGATTTAGAGATTCTCACACCGAGCTCATTCATCACAACCATATGTATAATACTGTAGAATAAAATATGTAATTATGGAACAACTACCCATTTACAAGAAAAGTGGTATGAAATAGTTCTACACAAAGTTGGATTTCCACCAATGACATCCCCAAATATATGTCAAGCATTGATTATTTCTCTTCATATAATTTTTTGACTTCTACAATAGTGGTGGGTAGAGGGCTGACTAGAGAATTAGACTTTTAGATGCCAAGTTAGGCAAAATCTCTATCCATTTGCTTTGGTATCTTAAACGTTTTAACCTCAAGGACATTAGTTTTTAATTGGCTCAACACTAAGGCCATATCACACATATTATATTTGGGCATTGAGGTGTTTGGAGGAAAAGTGAAATTATTCACATGATCAATATATGAGGCTAAAGCTTGGGCTAGTGATTATGTTTTATTAGAGGAATGAGATAAAATATTTTTATTTGGCACAACAAGTATATCTTCAATTCTTTGCCTCTTTTTTTCAACTGAATTTTTATAAGGGAAAAGATATTAAAAAAACTAGTGAGGAGTGGCATTTTACCTCTTATTTTTTGCAAACTTTATTTGATTAGAAAATTTTGGTGAATAAATATTCTTTATGAAACAAAAATAGTCTCTTTACTTGTGTTGACATTTTTTTTAGCAACACCGCTCTTGACAACTTCTATTTTCTATTTTACTTCTTTCTATTCTTACTTCTAAAATTATAATCAATTTTTACTTGAAATTTTGAAACATTCACAAAAGCTTGAATATCTTTATCAGATGTTCTATTACCATCATATTTACTAATCCTTTTAATTCAAATATACTCAAAATTATGAGCAAGAATCTTATAAATCTACACCATGTCAAAACAATCTTTATTGAAATTAAACATGTGAACAAATTCATCACCCTCCAATTCACTATCACTATTATTTTCAACTTAGGCCATAAATACAACAATACCACAAGAATTATGTGGCATGAACATTCATCACACCATTCAAATTCATCATTTCATCAATCTTATTGACATTAACAACATGTGGGTCATATGTTTCTCTTTCAATAGTCTTGTGATAAGTCCTCATTTGTTGGTGAAATGGCCTCTTTCTTTTATCATGTGATGGTCATTTATCTTGAATGTGTGGCTGCTCTTGGATTTTTTTTTGTTTATTTTGTATTAGAAGCAAATCTCTTTCACTGCGTGCCATTATATAAGACAAATATTTGAAAGCTCCCATGAACTTATCCAACTTTTCTTCTACACTCATTGATTTATTTTTTAGATTATTATCAAGTGCCAAAAAAAAATTCACTTATCCTCTTTTCATAGGATTCCATGTTTCTCTTATATTGTTTTTAATTTGAATGGCCATGGCACAGGCTTGCCTCAAATTATTTGGCCCTTTGTCTCTAAGATATAAATTATCTTTGGCATAAAGTACTTAAAAATATTTAACTAATCATGTAATTTAATTGGGCCTCATAGTTTTAGGAACTTTGAGCATAACCTTATTAAATATATCGTTAAAATCTTACATAAATTTATTATCATGTTTTTTTATATTTTTAATTTCACCGATTAAAACTATTTTTTCAATTATTTCTTCATATTAGAACATAAATGCTTGCTTTTGAAGCCATGAATCAACAATGCTATCAATAAAGGAATTAAATCAATCCTTAAAATCTTCCTATAAAATATGAATAAATAGCTTAATAATAATATATTCATATATAATTTCATAATCATTAATAATATTAATAAAATTTCTCAAATATTGTTCACCTGAAACCATCTATATTTTTATTAGTAAGAACCTCATTTGGATATCCTTGTATCGTTTATATATATATATATGTATGTATGTATGTATATAAATATATAAATATAAGATCCAAGAAAAGGATGAGGAGGTCTCACATTCTGATTAGAATTAACTGTATTATTATTGAACATATTGCCAACTCTTTGTTGATTTAACATTATGGCAGGGCTATGTTGATTAATGGAGAAATTATTATGATTAAAGGCATATAATTTTGATCAATAGTTGGAGTGTTAGGATTAAGGGTTTATATCTTAAAATTTGATTCAATGAATAAAAGAAAATATTGTGAAAATCTTTACATCTTAAACAAGGGAGAAAAGAAAAGGTTTAAATCCTGTTCATGGGTTGTGAACTCCAGATCACTACCAAATTTGAATGGGGATTAACCTATAGGAATGGATGGTTTATCAAAAGGCTTAGAATAGTCAAGGGAATATGAGTTTCTTTCATTTAAATTTTTATTGCTATTTAAGGTGGCACCAATAATAATCATAACAATAAGACATTTCAGATGTAGTGATAAAACTTACTTGAGACATCAAAGGCATCCACACTTGTTTCCATTTGGATGAAAATTTTATGATTGGAAAATTTGAGCTTAACCTCTTAGTAAGATTTAACTTGGAAGCATAAAATGAGCCCTATAACTTTACAAAATTTAGACCACAAGAAAACAAAATGCTACAATGGATCAAAATTAAGCTAAATTTTACAATTTCACGAGTTGAATTAGTTCAAGAACTCAAAGGAGTTTCAAATACTGTAAATGTATACCCAAACATGAGTGATGGATCTCAGATATAAGCTCTTAGTAATGATTTTGATGGAATATTGGACATGGCACAATGAATCACTTTGCCCACAATACACATGAATTAATACTAAAAAAGTATATTATGAAATAAATAACAATAACAAGTATCTTCTTCAAATGATAAAAACCAAATATTCCCTGACAATGGCACATATTTTTTGGTAGAGTCGACATGAAAACAAATAATAATAATATATATATATATATATATATATATATATATATATATATATATATACCAAAAATCCATGGCAAAGTCTCCAATTTGTTGGTTCTCAAGTTTGCACCTAAAACATCCCCATGAAAATAAGATAAATGGTGCCAATTTAATTGTAGTGTGACTCCAATGACTTACATGAAAAGGAAAATACAACCCGAGTCAAAAAAATATGAGAGGTGGCCTACTCTATACTATTTTGGCTATGCTAGACCAAGTGGATAAACCCTAAAGAGATATGGAACATAAAAACAATTCATAATAATATGCAAATAAAACAAATCTAAATATAGGAATTAGACACTATGATCACTCCACCTAATTTATTGTCACTAGAAAAGTAATTTCAAATCACTTAAAATTTAGTAAATGGATGCAAATAACAAAATTTATGACTTGCAATCCTAGGATTCACAATTTTACATATAATAACAAATACAAATTAACTAATAGGAATTAGAATGCATGATAATGGATACCTCTATAGAATATATAAAGTGAAGACATATTTTAAAGAAAAAGATTTTGAAAAGAGATATAATTTTTTTGATCAATCAATTTTCATTAGTACCTTCCTTCCAATGGGTTGTAGAGTCTTCTTAGAGCTTAAATGAACAAAGTAATGACTATTAAAAAAGACAATAATTTACACAATTAATACAACCTCTTTCACAATTCAAACAAATAAAAAAAAACCCTACACATAGATCTTATTATTCATCATAATGATGCATCACAGGCCACTGAGAACAAAGAAATAACAAAATATAGTTAATATTTACACAATAATCTACAAAATTACTATGAATCCTTGAATGACTTTAAATAGATAATAAGAAATCATACACTAAAACCTTATTATTTGTCAAAAATATTCATCATAGACCATTGAGAATAAGAGACAATGAAAATGCATACACATTTTTACAAATCCATTAATTAGTGAGATTTTACATTGAACCTCATAGCTTCATGACCAAATGATATTTCCAATACCCACAAATTAATCTAGTTGCAACACTTTACTCAACATTTTGAAGGTACATCACTCATTAAATCATGCAAGGCTAACCTACTAGAACACTAAACTTAGATTCATGCCTTTAGAGACTAGATGTTTTTTCCACAACCAAAAGATTAGGATGAAGGAAACATTCATAGATTTATAGATTTTTACCTCTCTTAAGAAATTTATATAGAATTTTTCTAAACTTAGACTCATGCCTTTAGAGACTAGATGTTTTTTCCACAACCAAAGATTAGGATGAAGGAAACATTCATAGATTTATAGATTTTTACCTCTCTTAGGAAATTTATATAGAATTTTTCATCATTGGCATAAGAGAATTAAAGTGGTAAATCACACTTTCAACCAATCATTTTTAATATTTGTCCAAGCATAGATTACTCTTACAAATCCATGAGACATCAGGTGATAAATTGCCATAGATTTTAGGTTAATGAAATATTAATTCACTTTTGATCATATGAAATTGGAGAAAACACAAAATCTACCTAATAATAAGCCATTCATAGTGTAAATTTGAACCTCAAAGAAACATAAAATCACTTTGAGAACTAAGATAATGCCTCATGTAGCATGTGTCATTACATGAAATTAGGAGACTAGATAAAGAAGAGCCTCTCCATTGACACTTGACATAATATCCTAGTTTAGTCCCTAGGAACCAATCACCAATATCTTAAGAGAGTGTAGGGATCAATAAAACATTCTTAGTGGGGAAACTTACGACACCTGGGATCCTCTACAACTTGTTGTGAGTTGTTATTTGAGAGGTAAATGAGTTGAGACATTCATTTAAAAATAAGTTTTTATATATGAATTAATTACCACCAAACTTAAGGCCATTGTGTAGCCACTGACTAGACCTTTCCAATGTGATAACCCATGCTCAAAATAGATCTGTATAACTCAAGTTATGGGTGAAAAACTAGTTCCCTATAATTATACCTTCAAGTGTTCACTATTGCTATATGACAAACAAATGATGGATAGATTCCATTAATTTTTTTTCCTCTATAATTTTAATAAATAATGATCATTGTGACCATTCACATGGTGCAATCCTATAGCTTAATGGAAAATGAGTTTAGAAGCTTACTTCATATTTTACTTTACTATGTTCAATCATGTTGAGACTATGGTTACCTTTTATTGGATATGTGACATGGAGTTCATAGAGACCCTTTTGTAGATATGAAAATCTGGGATGAAATACTTGACATTGAAATTTTTTTCTTATATTTACCCTACATGAATTGTGCACATATATTCAACTCCTAGTCACCATTTTCTCACATTCACATGTCCATTATGAGTCTCAACCTTCCCAAGTTGTTAACAATCACCTACAAGAAACCCACAGTCTATGCTAAACCAACTATCTATATTACTATGACATCTCCAGGTCATCAGATTAGTGTTCCTATTTCCTAGATGAAAATTCTAGATTCATAACATATTGTCTGGATAGTTCTATCTGAATCTGATGGTTTCATCCTGTACCAAGAAATGGTCATATTTTAAATTTAAATCATTCTTATGGGTTACCCTATATGTCCATCATGTTAGTGGCATGATAAATTACCCAAGGAGTCTCTTTTAAATACAAAATAGACATATAAATATTAACTATTTGACATTTATCTAACACTTATCAAGCACACATCTACAAGATACTGCACATACAAGAGGATTGACCTATTTCTCCCAATTTTAGAATTAGTCACTAAGAGTAGGTCTTTACCAAGTTTGAAACATTTTAAGAATCAAACCAAGATTTCCGTTTTTCAAGTATTAAGTGTTGGGAATAGTTTTCACATTAGGTGAAAATAGGTATTTACGGGATGGTAAAAAGTAAATAGTAAATTGGTTGATTTACCCAGAGCTAAATATTAATTACTAGATTGTTATAACGTTATGATTAATAGGGTAAATTTGTATAGATCAAAATATTATGTTGTTAGATTTATTATTACATGTTATAACAATATATCATATTTAGGTGTGTGCTTAAGATTTAAGTATGAGAGATTTTAAGAGAGAAGTTATAAGAAGTACATTTCCTATAAATATGTAACATGTCCGGAATGAATTAATCAGAATTAAAGTGTGAAATATATTATTGTGTTGAAAGAATTTATCTGTGTATTCTTCTGCATGAATTGAATCTGTTTGGCTCTGCTCCAATTCCCATCATTGGTATCATAGCAGGTATGGGTTAGACTAGAACTCCAGACTGGTGATCAGTCATTTGGTTTCTGAATTAGTAGTCAACGTTCCATAGCTGATAGTAACACATTCATGTTCATATGCATGTCAGCTTCCACGCATCTGTCAGATCCCTGTGTGATATACCTGTAGGCTCTTGAAGCACGTAACTTGGGCAATTAGTTCTTTAACCAATGGATTATTATGATCTAGCTTCATGTAGGTGTATGTGAATCTGTATGCAAGCTATTCACATTGTCCAAACGTTGAGCTCCTGATCCAAGCGTACCTGCTCAGCTCTCTCTCAGGTGAGCTATCTTCTTGTATGTTCTTTATTCTCTCAAGGATACAAATGCCCCACATATCGCTGCAGTTTACACGGTGGAATTCCACATTGACAACAAAGATCATTGGAATGATCCTTTCGAGCACATGCAGACTTGGGCGTTCCATCCAACTTGACAACGGTGGCGTTGCTATTTCTAAGAATCATTTTTGAACTAGTGGATGTGGTGATTTCCATTCATTGCAGCACAATCAAATCCCGACGAATAGTTTTTTGTGAGGTGAATCTAAAAGCGTCCAACTCTGCACATAAAGCTCAAGCTTTGTGATTTATGTCATTTATGGTCTGTATATCACCCAATTAAAATTTGCCAGTTGTCATTAGGTAATGTCGTCAATGTTTAAGAAGCAAGTCGTTTAGTTCTTTATTTAGGTCGATTCTCTATTTAATAGTGTTATGTCAAAGTCCACCGTAGTTTACCAAACATAATAGTGAATGAATGAATGAGTTTTAATAACGTCCACGAGACCAAAGAGTCTATGGGACTAAGTGTCAAGATTATTAGGAGTTCTTCAGATTCTTTTTGATGTCATCTCGTTTTTTATGAATCTTTACTAACAGTTGGGCTGTGTTGTGTAGCCTCTCTTCCTCAAATAACTCACTAAAACTGCTCACATTCACGTTGTTATCCTGCTGCATACTTATATCCTTGTACGCATCGCACTCCCTAATGAAATGTTGTTCAGTTTCAACCGCTCTATCACTGTAGAAAATGCAAGTCCTATCTTCCCATCTTTCCTTGGGAACCGTCCATCTATCAGTTACCAAAAATCTCAAGTCATTATTTTATGCCTAACCGTGCTTCGTGCAAGTCTCTCTTGCTCAACTGCGTGTTACCAACTGGTGAGGAGTTCCATGCAAATTTTGGATAATTGTGTAACTCTGAGTTTAGCATGTCTTTGAGTATTAGATTTAAAAAGTAATCAAGTTAAATTACTTAAAAAAAAAAACCTTCTATTTAGTATGGTTTTTTTCATTAATAAAATCAAGAGTTAAAAGTCAGTCGTTTAGAAAAAGAGTCATTTTTAAAGATTTTCGTTAAAGTCTTTTTTTGAGTTATTATCATTTAAGAGAATTAGAGAAAAAAATTATTATTGTGTTATTGTGTCAAAATTTAGCACGAGTCAAGTTGTTTTGAGTAGTTATCGTCATAATTAAAAATTTATCAAAAATATCAAAAGTTGTAATAGTTTATAGTCATGTCATTTGGGTCTATGTTAATAGGTTGTGTCAAGTTTTTTTTAGTGTCAAAGATTCATAATTTTTTTTCCAAAAGTATAAGAACGTATTTTCGTTTGTATGTGACATCCAAAAAATGAGGAGGTTCTAATTTCTATGGAAGAAACCAATAGAGACCCTGCTGGAACCATCAGAGAGTCTCAAAGACAAATTTGCTGAGTGAGCAGTAATATACTGGAGGATGGAGGATACATAGAGGATGGAGGTCTTTCAACGACCTTTCGTCAGTCACCAATGACGGGGTCACATCATGTTTTGGTGATGTGTGTGGGGTGTTTTTCATTTCAGTTATTTTAATGTGGTAGTTACATTTATTTTTCAACATGTGTGAAAAATAAGAACAATTGTACCTATTCACTTGTGTGTGATATTCCCATGTAACCCTTTTTGTATTTACATTGGAGAATGCTGATCTAAAAAAACATTGTAGCAATCATGATGAAATGTTAGTGGTAAACCTGGTAAAACCATGTTGTAAGAGTAGTGGTCAACCTGAGAAAACTATTCTGTAAGGTTAGTGGTGAACATGAGAAAACCACTCTATAAGGTTAGTGGTGAACCTGAGAAAACCATTTTATAAGGTTATTTTTTGACCTGTGAAAATCATTTTGGAAGGTTATTGGTGACCCTGTGAAAACCAATTGCAGATGAGTGTGACGGAAGAGATGTGCGATGACATGTATGAAAATCATGAGCACATGGAGGTAGAGCACGCTATAATAAAAAAACAAAGATATATTGTACCATGTAAAAACTATGGAGGGGAGTGTTGGGAATATTTTTTACATTAGGTGAAAATATGTATTTATGGGATGGTAAAAAGTAAATAGTAAATTGGTTGATTTACCTAGATGTAAATATTTGTTACTAGATTGTTATAACCGTATGGTTAACACAATAAATTTGTATAGGTCAGAATATTATGTTGTTAGATATATTGTTACATGTTATAAAAATATATCATATTTAGGTGTGTGCTTAGGATTTGGGTATGAGAGATTTTAGGAGAAAAGTTATAGGAAATACATTTCCTATAAATATGTAACATGTCTCAAATGAATTAATCAGAGAGAATTATTCAAAATTAAAGTGTGAAATATATTATTGTGTTGAAGTAATTTATCTGTGTATTCTTCTCCATGAATTGAATACGTTTGGCTCTCTCCAATTCCCATCATTTAGTGTAAAGATTCATAGGTTGCATTTATTGAATGAGAACTTGCACACAAGAACCTAACATGGAGAACTAGATGCAGTTTGATCCCATATTAGAGTATTATGTATGTAGATAGTGCTTAAACATTCAATAGGGGTTAGTTGAGGTCAACTCAACCCACATTTATATTAGTTTTGTAGGCATTAAAACAATACATACAAGTGGACCTAGGGTTACTAGTGAAGGATAGATATTTCTATGAGTCGTGCAAATAATTAGACCTTAGGATTATACGCAAAGCCAAAAGAGAAGAAGACACCCCTGCTTGTGTCAAAAGAAAGAGAAAAATACACACACATATAACTATCCAATATAAAATGTACCATTTGAATATTTTGACCTAAGATTGATGTTATTATTTGGGAATATACAAAGATCCATAACTTGATCCGAGTGATTTGTAGTCTCACTTATAACCTTTCCTACCAACTCCCTATAATCTCAGTCTTCCACATAGCAGTCAAATGCAAAGTATCTTATCCCTTTGCATTAATTTATATATTTAGAAAAAACTAGTGTTATATCAACTTCAACTATTTTACATTCATATTACATATATTGGTACATCATTACAATCTAAATTCTTTTCCAATAATTCTATATACTTAAAGTCAATTAATCACCTTAATCCAAAATAAATAAAACAAGTAAAAAATAAGTTCTGTGTAATCTTTCCTTCTAGTGTTCACTATGGCTATATGACATATAAGAAAATTCCCTTCAAATTTTTGCCTTTATAATTTTAATAAACAATGATCATCACGACCATATGTGGTGCAGTCCCATAGCTTCATGGAAATGAAGTTCACAAGCATGCTTCATATTTTACTTTATTGTGTTCAATCATGTTAAGACATTTGGATCCCTCCTATTAGTTACGTATCATGTAGGTCCATAGACTTGTGCCTTTATTACTCTCCCTCCATGTTGTTTGGCATCTTCACCCTTTATTTTGTATATGATTTGGCCTCAATATGTCTCCAACCTATGTAATGTAGGCATTGAGACTTCATATCCTTCTGAATTTATTGTGGCCATGTGGCAACACTCAATTAAAAAATGTCGCACCAAGTAAAGAATAAAACACATGGAATAACTTCACTCGGATAGATGTGAGACATGTGGAAATTGTCAATCGGTCATGTAACATGAAATTCACAAAATTTAATCAAGCCTTCAAAAACCTTTCTATGCATAGTTCATAGATTTGTGACATCCTAATATTCAAAATAAGACACGTGGCTACCATTGGTTGCTCATAGGTTCATTAGGTCACCGACCAATGGAGTGCCTTTTACTTTCAAACTTATCTATACACATTCCATGGATCCGTTGGAGTGAACCATTTAGTGCAGTGCATATGGAATCTTATGATAGGTCCATGGTCCCGAGGTTCATATAGTTATATTTTATCTTTGAGTGACTACTATGATATTTTTGGATTCATGAGATTGTCCAATCTGGGTCTACACTCTAAACCTTTATAACCAAAATTTTATAAATTACAAATTTCACCTTTTCCCTATGCCAAGTTTTAAACTAAAAACCTCTTATGTGGAAGACTAACCCAATGGCCAATTGCACCATGACCTATCGATAAACTTTTTTGGGGCCACAAGTGATATATGTGAGACTCAAGGGAGCCTTTGAAGCTTTTAAATCCATGGGTGAAGTGTTTAAGTGGCCTTGCAAATGGTTTTTGCTATATCATACTGAATTAAGACTTAGTGGTTACAGGGGATTTGATTGAAAACCAACCATGTATATACTAAAGTGGCCATGCTTATAAATAATCTTTCAAAGTGAACCTATGTCTTATGGACATAAAAGTGACCATAGCTAGACTTCAATTTTGCAAAGTTATGGTGTGGATATTTTAAATCATTACCAATTCACAACCTAGGTAGACTGAGATCACAACATGGATTATATCTAAAATGAATGGAGACATAAAATTGAGCCATAGGGGGAATAATTTTAAGTGTGGATTAGAGAAAATGATGACCAATGAAGCAAGGGCATAAGGAACCATCCCAGATGGATCATATATGAATATTGAAAGCCACAAAAAATCTAATGAAAACAACTAAAATAATTTCTCAAATTCTGAGAGCCCTATGAATATTTTCATTTTTCACACAAGGATCCTAAAATGTCATGGGATCAGTTTTGGCTCCAATATTAAATTTATAGATCATTGTATAGATTTATGTTAATCTACATTTTATCTTCACTTCAATGATCAGACGGGTAGACTTGTTGGCTCTGATTCTCTTTTGATATTGACCTAATCCTTAACAATGTATATATAAAATATTTTTCAAGCTATTTGGTTTGATAAAACTCTTGAGGAGTTGTAACTACATATCCCATACACTTAGAATCAGAGCTTTAAGTAGTTTTAGGGAATTCAATTCAAACCAATCCAATGAGAGTGAAATATTCACATCTTCTCCCTAGATTATCAAATACAACTATTTTATTTGATATGACCTTATTTTGGTAGAATATATGATGACACAAGACTTGGATTGATGTTGACACAATGTAGGCTTAGTGTGTAGGCTCTTGGGACAAATGCACAAAAATCTTGATAAGGATTGATGATTTTAGTCTAGGAAAATGGATTATAAAAGATCCATGTTTATTTTAAGTTTCATACATTATGAATGACTAAGGGTAGATTTTTATATATAGGGATCCCTATGACACTTTAAACATAGGCAAACCCTATAAAATAGTGAGAAGTGTAAAATCATGGAACTTGAAATCAGGCCAAGGTGAAAAGGAACTACAAAAGGGATAAGGTTAAAATTAGTACTTGGATGATTCCGACCCAAAGGGAAGGAAGGATAAAAATGGAGAATAGGCTAAGCAAACTATGTTTGATTAGGATCATGATGTTAAAAAATTAAAATTTTGAGGTGTTCCTAAAAAAATATAGATGAATCAAGGTTAATGGTGTCTTAAAATAATGAAATATTAAAAATGGACCAAGTGTTATAAAACATGACAACTACGCTATAGAAAAGACTCTAGTACAAAAAATAGGTGCATGCATGATTTCCCACTCTTATATGCATGTATGTGAATGCATGTGTGCATCAAATTAAATAATTTTTTAAAGAACATGCCTGAACATTACATGAGTGATGGAAAGACAAATATTTTGGATGTTTGGGATAAGGTTCATTCATGTCCTAGAAAATATGGTGTACTTGCAAACAATCATGAATGCATGTTAGTAGTCAATATATTTATAAATCAATGGGAATATAGTAATTTTAGACACAACATTTGGTATAAGCCTTGTGTGTGCAATGATTTTTATGTGAAATTACATGTATAGACTCTGTATGGAAAATATGGAATTTATTAGTTCATTTGTCTTAGTTTTATTTCTTCTTGTCTACTTTATTTGATTGTGCAATATTCTATTGAGTTATATTGATATTTATTCACCCTATCCTAGGGATCCCTAATCATGTTCTCCTAGTTCTAAATTTTTTGTGGCTTCAGGATAGTTCTAGTAAAACTGACAGGGATGCTTATTGGAAGTTTATGTACTTACCATAAGTTTCCTAGCATATATTTTGGGTCCGTTAGGGGACACCTTTTGAGGCACTTTATTTCACTCTTTTGGGTTTTGTTTTGTTAGCTTGTTCATGTTAATAGTTCAAAAATTTATAAGTTGATAACCATATATATACAAATCCCTTAGGATAATTTTAAGAGAAATAACTCACTGATTAACAAAGGCATATAAAGAGTACATATATATCTAACTTAGGCTATTCAAACTTTAAAGTTTATAAATACATAATTGTATGTTTGTACCAAAGGAGGACCTAAGTGAAATTTCATTTAGACTTGAATTCACATGATTTGACACACAAACATAAGACTGGGATAACTAAATGCAGTTTGAGTCCTCTTAGGAGTATTGGAAATTTAGAAAATACTTAGTTATTTAATAAGAAGTGGCAAAGGTCAACCTAATTGAACACTACTAACCCCTTTTTCAGGTCACATTGGTTTCAAGAGTGCATTATAAAGCTTTGGAGCAAATATAAGGAAAATAAAACTATTTGAATAGGGATGAAGGTAATTAAATTCACATAAGTCACTTGAAAAAACAGATGTGATTTGAACTATCATTAATTGATGCATGCATCCTAGAAGTTTCCAATAAACAATATATGAATCTTGCTATTGAAGTGTCTTGAGATGCTTCAACTATATTTTTTTAAGTTGAGCCAACATAAAACCATTATAGAGCATATTCAATGACTATGATATAAATATTACGTATAAAAAAATTAAAATAAGCTAAGTACCCTACCTTATTGGTCATTTCTATAAATATTAAGTGCAAACAATCATAGTTTACATTTATATTTGTGTAGTTTAGACATACATTATACAATTTAAATATTCAAATGTTTTAGCTTGTTTAGATAATAAAAATCCAAAATAATATAAAAAATTAATATGAAATAGAAATTGATAAATTAGCATAGGAATGAGTACACCTAGTGGGACACATGCCATGTTGTCACCCTTAGAAACTCTTAGTACTGAAATTGAAAACTTGAAACTAGGCACTAATGATTTTTAAAGAGAACTCTAAAACCTCAAGTATTTTAGAGTGAATTTCAAAACTAAAGTTCACTTATTGATAAGGGAAAAAAATATCTGGCATTTTTTGGTAAATCATAGTCCATATAAATTTGAATATAGGTAATATAATAGCTAGATGTATGCCAAATTTTCAAGTGAGGGATTGGTACTTGTTCCTACAAATCACTCATCTTAAAAGAAAGAGTCATGTACATTATGTAGTATCATAAAAATACAGATTAATCTATTAGAATATTTAAAAAGATATTTGTAAACACATTCATGTCGATATATAAATTTATACTCATATAAATCTTGATAGAAAGATGTAACCTCATGTGACAACGAGATAGTGAGGGGAAAGCAATATGTCACGATATAACCTAGTGAGGGGGGAAAATATATGGCCCCAGTGTGGTAGGATATATGGAAGTACCTAATATATTGATGCAGTTCCTTTATGTGACTACATGTAAGTATAATAATGTAACCTCTTTATATAATAAATGTAAGAACAATAGGAACATAGGTGTAGTAAGTGTTGTATGCATAAAAGATGGATGATAAACACTAGGAGTGTGTAGGTATGGTTCCCTCAATGTCACGATAAGGTGTAGATAGTATTAATGAAGTTCATGATATAGGCAATGGTAATATATCCATAATGAAATGATAAGGTAGGTACAAGTATATGCCCCAATATAGTAACGTTCCCTTAAGCAGGGTAAGTATAAAAATTAAGCATATACATAGTAGCAGTATGAAAAAATATATGTATTGTAGAAACCATGGAAAATTAGGAAACAATGATATTACACCAAAATTATTATAATTAATGATATTAATCATGACACCAAACATAATATATCACATGGCATAGGCAATGAAATAAGACACAATCAAACAATAAAACATATGGCAAGAAACAATTGAGCAAGATATATGACCCAAATGCAATTAATGAAATGAAATGATGACTAGAGGATAATATATGGATAATATTGGGTAATACATTAATAGGAAACATGCACAAACACACACAAGTACAAGCACATATATGCAAGCAATTGAACAATCATAGGGCATGCTAGCGAATATACAATATATCCATGTAACACAAGATGTAGGTAAGATTAAGGTATTCATAATTGATATAATTATCTCTATATGATAAATGAAATTTAGGAAGGAAATCATTTGAGAACCACTACAAATATATTCCCTTAGTATAATTCATGCCACCAATGTGAGAATGACCCTAGTTATAAGGTTAAATATATCCACATAGCATCTCTAAGTCCATGATCATTTTTAACCCACATATATTGCATCTCATCCACTCTAAAAATACTTATATATGTCAACCTATATCATAGTTAGATAATAATGATTTATATCCATCAACAAAAATAAAGGAAAATAAATTTATTATTTTTTATGTTTTTCAATGTTTTGCATTTTTGTGAATTTTTAGGATAAGGAGATCAAAAAAGGAGGAAGATAAGAGGCACAATATGGAATAAGTGAGGAGAGATAAATCAAGAAATAAGATAAGTAAAGAGGTGCAATCACGATAAAACATAGATAAGGCAAATAATAAATATAAGGGGATAAAATATGGAAGGATAAAAAAGAGGAGGATTCTAAACAACCTATACATTCCCTTAGAAACTAGTGCATGCTAGGATGAAATGTATTGATAAATATGCTTTCCTCATTGATAAATATATGTATATATTTGGAATGGGATAAAAATTAAAGGGGTAAAGGACACAATAATATAAAAAACAACATAAACCAAATGCCTCGAAGAGCGTCAATGTAAACCATGCAAAAACATGAGGCTAGGAAAAATATAAAAGGAGGAAGGCACATGAAAGTAAAAACACAGAGTGGAGGGGGTTAAATTAATATATGTATAATAATTTGTATCGATGAATCTCAAGAAAAAGGCTAACATGGCTAACAAATGATCTTGTTTATTTGTCTATATAGGGATGCTGACATTTGTGGGGAGTTAAATGCATCAATAAAAGTATCATAAGATGCAAGAACAATCTTATAATCATGGATTGTGTGTTAACATGAATCATCATCATTAAGATAATCATTTTGATAATGATATATAAGAGCTACCTTAACCTTTTGAAACAAAGCAATTGTATTAATTTAGATATTTCTTTGTACAAATGAACTCTATGCAGGTGATTTGGTAGGAATCTATAATAATAATGTCTTAGGACATGGATTGGTAGGTAATATATTTCTTGGTGGTGCAATTTTAAGAGTTGTAACTCTAAGATTTGTGATGGAAGCAACCAAAATTATAAGATTTATAACTCAAGGAATCAAAATAATAGATGTAATAGTTAAATAAAAACCATAACTTTAAGTGGTGAATCATAGTATATGCCATATAAGGTTGAATGATTTAATTTTTGGGAAACACTTTATGTAATATACCATATTATTTCTAAGGTTGGATGGGTAATTCATAAGGTGAAATGTGAACAATATATACTTTGTTATCATGCAAAAACTTGAGACATCAACATAATGTGTAAGGGGTTTCTATCATTTATATTAGCCATGAGCATTCAAGTAATATATTGTAAGTTCCACTATGTGAAAATATGTATAACTAAACTTATTGTTTAATATTTTAACATGGATATTGTGAGGGTTTAACAAAAATCCTAGTGTTTTATGCCTTCTTAATAAAAATGAGTGTATGGGTTACCAAAGCCTTTTAAATACACAAAAATTAAACAAATATACTACAATTGATTCTAATACTGAAACTATTCTAACATATTTATTTACATTAATAAAATGAGGTTAAATAAATAATAAAATAATATCATTTATTATTTGAATAAGTTTCTTTTTTAAAAATGATTCAAATTTAAATCAACTAATGATATTATTCTTAGATTAATACAATTCTCATGAAATTAAACCAATCTTTTGTGAAAACAACATGAAATCCAATCCATAAAAGATAGTGCAAAACTTATTTTTGAGAATTTAATTAAACAAATAAAATATGTTCAAATAACTTTCAATCATCCATAAACCCAATCAAATTTGATAATTAAAAACCATAGAAAAATAATTTAAATGAATATTAACTAACAAAATAAGATTCACTAATATATAGAACTCAAAATATATTCCTAAAATAACAAAGCTAAACATAAACATAAACAAACACAATCTCAAATGTTAAATATCAAAAAATTATTAAATAAAATTACCTTCATTCTTTAAAAATAACATTTGAAGTTTTCAATCAATTTCTTATAAGTTTTATTCTTACTTCAAAGTTTTTAGCACAGATATAAAAGTGAAGAAAATAACAAAACATTTTCTCAAATATCTCAAAATATTTTTCTTAAGCAATAAAAAAGATCCTTCAAGTTATTGTTAAAAATATTTTAAATAAATGACACTGTAAAATCTTAAACCAATAAATAATTTACAACCAATAATATTTTTAGAGATACCCATCTAAAAACTAATAATAAAATAATAATAATATAAAATTCCTCAGATAACAAATTTTCTTGTAAGTAAATTCCTAACTGGCCTCAACATAATAATGCCAACTAACCACATTTTACCAATCATATGATATATATTTCTAAGTATAATTTGATATATAGTATCATGTTCTCTAGTTATTTAATGAGAACCTTGAAATATTCCAGCTTTTGTGTAGGGATGGTGACATGATCATCAATGAATTTTCCATGGAACTTTAGAGACCAGCTACTTATTTTAAGATTGAGTCATTTGCATTTTTTAAGACTTTTAGGGATAACCAATTTACTTTAAGTATTTATAGAGTTGATATTTAAAATAATTGTTCAAACTTTGCAATTTTTTAAAATAATCTATCCATGTTTTCAACTTTTTTTGTGACCATTTCTAAACTTTTTAAATTATTGTTAGTAAAACCATCTTCTATATTTGATTAATTTTTCTGATAAATTAATGACTTTAAAAGTATTAGGCCATAATTTATTCATATGATATTTAATGAAATCAATGATGGTGTTAACTTTCATTAAATTTTATTTATTTTTACAAATAATATTTTGCACATGTTTCACTTGTAACAACTAATTTTTAACCTCAAAAAAATATTAAAATAAATCATTAATAATTATTTAAAATTTAAAGAAAACTTTCCACATAACACATTTTACCATAATTATATTCTTTACATATTTTTTGATTTCTTTAGTTCTTTATCAATCTCTTTAATCTTATTGAAATATTAAGTATATTTATATGACATTTGATCATAGGCGATATTACAAAATGCTTTGATAAGAAAGAGAGAAGTTGGTTTTTTTATTTTGTCAAATATACCATAATATGTGTTTGTGTGATATCGTAGTTGCCAACCATTTTAATTGACCTGTCATCATATTTCAAAACAACCTATTGTTCTTCAATGATGACCATATCAATTTTTTTTTTCTTCTTTCACACTCAAATTGATTCCACCAATCCTACGAATATGGAATTGGAATACTCCTTATGGTATCCAATTGTAAACTTTAATTGAAAACCTATGAAAGTATTTGAAACTTATCCAATATTATTTAATTCAATTAATATGGTCATTACTAATGCTATCTTATTTGGAATGATTGTATCTAATTCTCCAACTATCACAACAAAAGGTTGACTAACAAAATTTTGAAATATGGGTAGGTTTGAAACATGAAATTTGAATTTTCAAGGGTAAAAAAGGGTGCATCCTCATTACTTAGATGAGATCTAATACTACAACTCCCTAACTTAAATGAAAACACCATGACTTGAACACTCTGATTCATGAGTATATTCATAACTTCATATTTATTTTTCTTAAGAACCTTTATGTATTTATACTTCTTTCCTCTTCCAACTTTACCATGGTTTTTTTTGATATCTACAACATCTCTACCAAATCCCTAAAATTATCATGATTTGGGTGGGGTTCATGTGGGTAGATGATGTTAGCCCTTGGTCTAAGAGAGTAAAAATAGTATTTTACATGTCTCATAAAATGTCAAATCTAGTGATATGCTTCAAAAAGCTTATATTTGTAGGCCTATTTTCATTTCATTTACGAAAACATGTTCCCATATGACAATTAGAAACTTTGGAAAAATACACAAACCTTTATGTTTAAGAATTGCAACTACTAGTATAAAATTGAAAAACAATTTCCATGACAACTAATCAGTTAAGCACATGAAATGGTAGTCCATGGGAGATTCCATTTCTCCCTCAATTGTGATGAGTGTCCCCTCTTAGTAAAAGAACCAATTGCTTATGTTACTTACGGTTTCTCTTATGGATACAAAAATATTTGGGCAATATTCATCATGAACTTATTTATAGACTATCGAGATATTTTTTTCATAAATGAGAGTATAATATTTAAAATGTTTGAGGTGATACAACATATTTAAAATTATATGGATAAGCTTATTATTTAATGGATTTCATTAGAAAAGTAAATTTTTATCAAATTTGAATGTATAATATATGAAATTTAATATAAATATGATACACAAAATTCCCTCTCTGCTTTATAATTAATAAAATATTTGATCAAATATAAATATATTAAATCACCGCAGATTGGTATCTTTCATTCTTCAAAAGATTATGAAGTGAGGGAACACACACGACATCCAGAAGATTAATTCAGTCCCATCCATCTATGTAATTAAAATAATCAAGCTTTTTTTACTGTAATTCAAAATATTTACACTTAATATGATATCCATTTTATTTTTTCATGAAATGGGATTGGCTATTGAATCCTTGAAAACATAATAAATTTTGTGTTTAGATCTAATTTTTTTAATCAACTCATCATTGTAGTTGAATGTATATTATGATAATCATAAATTTTTTAGAAAGCCTAAGATATTCACTACCATTTAGTCACTAGGTGTTATTATTCTCCTCATAAAAATGATGCACATCCTATATCAACTATATAGGAAATGAGAAAACTATGACTTGTCCGTCACTCTATGTCTATATGAACGTAAAATTTTCCACTTATCCTCAATTTATTCATCGTTATACTCATCTATGTTTATTGAAGCAAAATTATAATTCATTAAAATTGGTATTTTTGCACATTTGAGGAGTAAATGTCATGTCTCTAAGTTATCTACTAAATGTAGATTGTGATTTATTAGTGGCCATGGAAAATAATAAAATTTATCTTTGCTTTATTTATTTTTCTACTTATTCTTCCATTGCAACATTAATGGAAAATATCCATAGTTTTTGAAAAGTCGTGAATAAATGAAATGGCCTGTTTTGATATTAAAATATCTAAATATTCAATTGTAATGTATCACTTGAGATTTAAATACCATTTATTTCCTTTAAAAAAAATGATTTTCATATTTTTTTTCATTTGATCCTTTTAAGATAATTAATAACTATCAATTAGTTAAGTTTTAAAATAATAAATAAATTAGAAAAAACACAAAAAGGGTGGTTGTGAGATGCAAATACATGGTTACAAAATCCTTACTGTGTGTTTACAAAATTATTATACATAGAAAAATCTTATAAATATGAACATATAAGATAAAGAACACATAATGATTGATATATAGAGCAATATATTTAAGCAAAGAAAAATTAAGCAGAGAAAAATAAACCAAAGACAAAAAATTATACTTAAGGTTCTATGAAACGACATGCCATTATCTCATATCATAGAGAGAAAAATAAAGGTGATTATCTATTAGACTTCACAACATAATGTAAATCCAAGACTATTTTACTTAAGGCATAATATTTTAGTAAATCATCGAATAAAATAAAGATAAAATTTAAACCTTCGAAGAGAAAGATCATATTTTAATTAAAATAAAATGTGGGTTTGATTTTGTCTAGATCCAATGTATAAATAATTATCCCAAAATTTGAATTACTTTTATTTTCATCTCAAGGTTTCAAAATAATTAGCACTAACTTAAATTTAAGAATTAAGGTTTTTTGGTGACAAAAAATAAAAAAAATATAATAAAAATACTCTTGAGTATTTTCATAATCTAGATTTCATTGTTTTGTATCAAGTGTGAATAGACTTAACGCAACCTAAAAAATGGAAAAATCCAATGTATTATCATTAGCTCAACATTAACTTATTTAATGAGTATGTTAATTTTCAAAGAGTAAGTATATTAATGAATATGTTTAATTTTTAGTTAAGACATAATTTTTGACTCAGGGTTTAGATATAAATTCTTCTTTGATTAAAAAAATTCTATTTTAAGTAAACATATTATCTATTCACTTGAGCATAGCTCTACTGTCAACTAGGCGATTATAGGCTTGGTAGAGATACTTTTGATTCCTTTCTAAGCATTACTCTACTACAAATAAGAGTTCATAGCCTCAGTAACGATTACATGAATATCATCTCTACATATATGTGTGTGTGTGTGTATTTTTATCAATAAATATATTTTAAGAGGTTTCAAACCAATTTTGTGAACATTGGTTGAATAAGTCTTTATATTTTACTATGTCAATTATACTCTTGATCTCTCATTTCTTTAATTTTCTTTTTTTTAAGAGACATTCAAGAGATAAATGAATAATCATGACATATGTTTGGGAATAAATTTTAGTTTTTTTGGGTTTAACTATTCATGATTAGTGCTCAACCTTGACTCCTCATTCTGAATCTTACTTCTAAAACACTTCCTATCAATGTAGTTATCTAACTTGGTTAAAAATTTGAAAGTAATTTTTTAAAAAATAAATTATAATCTACCAAAAATGTGGGAAAAACCCATTTATGAATGAAAACCTACCTCAAATACATACTAACTAAAAAAACAAGATAAAATAAAGCCTCTCCCCTTATTTTATATATATTAAAATGATCAAATATGTTTAAATGAGACAACTTAAAGTAATATTTTAAGTACCTCCCATTTATTAGAAATGAAAATATCCTTCCTTCATGTGTCTAAAATTTTAATGTGTTATCCACTAGAATCTCTAAAACTTGATATGATCCTAGCCATAAGGATTCCAACATGCAACGTCATCCCTTATTTTCAGAAGCATTTCCCACATCAATAACAATATTGAAAGCTTTAGTGGTCGCTCTCTTATTAAAACTTATTTTAGCCCCATCTTGGTGATTATTGAATAATTCTAAAATTTTTAAAATATCATTTAACCTATATTTCACCAGCTTAGACATGCCATATTCTTACATGATTTGGTAAGTAGGGAAAAGAAGGTTCATGGGTAGGATGGGATCCTTGCCACATGTACTAACATGTATGAAAGAAGTTTTCAAGGATATTTTAACTTTGATTGTATCTTTTGACAACATGTATTTCAACAAAATTTGTCATCTACAAATATTTTTACCTACTAATTTTTTTTTGATGACTTTTAGTTAGATGTAAATTTCAACATAATATAATTATTATATGTTCATTTTATGAATTCTATTGATTTGAAATCTATTTCATTGTCATATATTAAATATATAATAGCACCAAATTTGAGTCACAATATTCTTCTCAAACAATTTGATAATTATTTTTATGATATATTTTTTTACCTTATATTTTGTCTATCAAATACAGTGTTCCCTAATAATTAGTAAAAAAATGTGCTTTAATAAAAATTTGAGAATAATCACTCTAAATTTTTTAAACCAATAATTAAATATCATCATTATGTCAATAAGCTTAAGCATGGAGACTTCTTTTCTCTTCCAACATATATTTGGGATTGCCACATTCTCACATGTTTGTGAGCATATTTAAAACTATGGGCCAACTTTTACCCAATTTTAGAATATTATATGAAGTGGTGTGTTCAGATGAATTCCCACTTCATAATACTTCATGATATTTTTGTATGACTAGTTATGTTTCATCCTTATTCACACATTTGAAATACACTTCATAGTTATTTATATATATGACATCATTTGTGAACATGTAATTTGATATTTTCAACTTTAGGGTTCTGTGACAAGTTAAATTTAAACTTGATACATAAGTACCTTAGAGATGATATGAGAAGATATCTATATACCATTAATTTTTCTCACATTCTACTATGGATATGAAAATTATGTCTTGGTATTATACTTTAAACTTTTCCTTTTTTGGTTCTTTAGTGAATTTTCCTTCTACAATCATTTGGCATATCCCTTAGAATTTGAATCTCTAGATCAAATTATTAAATGATTGAAACCATTTGCTTATTCTTTATCCCAACTAAATTTGATTGAGTAAAGTATTTTATCATAAATTAGGAATAATCACATGTATTTTTATCTTTATAATGTAAGATTTCAATTTCTTGACTAGTTTAACTAAGACATATGTTTGATTTTCAATAGGGGATACCTTAGTTTTACATTTTTTAGGTGAGAGCTCAAAATTTTATTTTGATTTTCATCTTCATAGATGTACTTTTAAGTTATGACAATTACAATCGAATGCTCTGAGGTGAAATAATATAGATTAAAGTCTAGTTCATAATTTATGTTGTTCAACACTCAAGCAGTGGTGATTACATCTTTAATATCTTAAAAATATTATTTGGTTGAAATTTTTCATTTTTAACTTTGCCTCCCATTTTAACATAAAATTCACAAGTCTTACTATTTTGATAAACCAAAAAATAAAATATCTAAAAAAATAATATTGCCATAAAAATGCTTAAATTATTTCTTGCTTTCAAGAAATGGTATACTAAATATAAAGTTTACATAATATGGGTCAAAAAAATATACCATTATTAATAACAACATGGACAATAAATTTACCTTGTTTAACTCTAAAAATGATATTTTTATAGTTTAATGATATACCAGTTTTCATGTATCTTCCAAATACGATGCACAAGTGTCCTAATATTCATTCCTATCTTGAGGGAACACACCTATGTCATCCATGTAAATTAAAATACACTTAATAACAATTAATTTGAGTTAAAACTCCATTTACCACTAAATAGTAACATATGTATTAATGAGACCAAAACGCATACATTTTAATAGAAAACATTCCTTACTTCATCGTGAAAGTAGTCGTATACCTCTCTTGCTAGTCTAGAAAACCTAATTGTATCTAGATAATTATTATAGAAAGGAACTCATCTTAAATCCATTTACCACATATAAAATATAATCAAGCAAAGGTAAAGATTAATTATATTTATTAGAGGCCTTTGTCAGGGTTCTAAAACCCATGCACAACCATATTTCACCTTTCTTGTTCAAGAACTAGATTAGCAATCCAAGAAGAATGACTAATGGAAAAGATAATTTTGATGGAAATAAGTACATGGAATTCTTTGTGGATAATAGGTTACAAGAGGGGGTTTAGAATTGCTGATATTGTCTAATTGTACTGATTTCTAGTTTAAGTGGGATAGTGTGGGTCATCATCCTATGATAAATGAATTTTTGGTCCTCATAAGACCATGCAAGTAGTTATTTCAAATTTATAAATATATTTCTATCTCTGTCCGATTTTTTTATGAACATGTTTTTCTTATATTCATCATTTAGGGTTATTTAGTTATTCCTAAATTCATTTACATGAAGTCATTCTTATAGGTATTATGAGCTTTCTTAGGATAACTAATGTCTTTATCAATTTTTTTCGTAGATAAATCATACTTTTAGGTATCTTATTTATTTTGAAATCTAGCATCATATATTATTCATCATGAATTAAGTCTATATGATATTTTTTAATCTAGAATTTGGTCCTTGAAAGCATCTATGTTACTATAGTGTTAGTAAAAAAATGTACGATTTGATCTTCATTGTTAAAAACCTAAAAGTTAACAATATTATTTAGTACAAAGGGAACTTAGACCATATTAATGATATGTCTACTTCAAAATTAGCTAAAGCATAGACCATATCAATGATTTATCTAAGAATAGTAAAATGTTGAAATATGTAAAGTCTTTGATGAGATCCCAAGTTATGTATTTATATCAGTTAAGGAACTTGGAGTTGTATTAAAAAATTATTCTCACCTAATTAACTATTAATTTAGAGTGGCCATATAATTTAAATATTATGACACAATGGTCAAATGAAAATTTTAAACCTAAAACCAAAAGCTCATACTCTAAAATGTTATTAGTGCATGGGAACTATTGCTTATAGGCCTCAAAGTGTTCTTTACCATTGGGATCATTCAAAACTACACCTATTCTAAACCCTTGCTTTGACTTGGACCCATTGAAATACAGAGTCCATAATTCATTATCTAAATTTGTGTCTTTATTCATGGTCATTCCCTCTTCAATATTTAATGTGAACACACTGATACTAATAGCCATTACTTCTACAATTTCATTTTTATAGTAGTATTCAGCAATGAGGTTCACTTTCAATAAAAATTTGAATTGTTAATTCTTTCTAACGTAACCACATATGAGAGAAATTAATGGTTACATATTCTTTCTACACTCTATACTAATATTTACTTAGTAATAAACCAAAGGCCTTGGAGATTTCTATTACCTGTGTGTCTCCATGTTGCTAAACCATGGGGTTAAATGCTAACTTCATATGAATTTTAATAAGTTATCCCATTACATTAACATCATATTTATCTAGTTGAATTATTCTCTTTGTGGATTTTATAGGGCAAAGTCCTAATTTATCATATATTGAAAAAAATAACACATTTTCATAAGCTCTAAAATTTACTAAGAAGTTATGAAGGATTTTCCCAAACATTCTGTCAATGAAGAAAAATAAGGTTATCTCAAAATTTCTTTTGTATGTAACCATATTAATATGATACACCTTAGATTTTAACTTATTTGCAAAATATATAAGAAATCAATCCCTTTGCTATATGATCTAAGCTAACTCATATATGGAGATGGCCTTTTTATTCTTCATATCCTTAATAAGTGCTGTGAAGTGGCCTGAGTACCTGACGGTTGGAGTTGGTAGGGCAGTTGACACAATAGTATGTGAATTCTATATTACATAACAGTAACAAAACTCAACACATGATTAGTTAGCACTTGTAACCAAGAATCATTTGTGTAACCAAAATAAAATTTTAGTTTCAGTTGCTAATTGTTATTAGCCATTTACATAATTAAAAAATATTGAAGTTGACATAATAATATATAAGCAATAGTAAAAAATGTAATGAATGCTTAGAAAATCAATTAGCGCTTGTAACCCATACATGACTCTTAAAATTTCTACCTTGTTATGGTGCTCCATGTTAGAAAATGCATAGTTTTTTTCTGAATGGTAATATGAGATTGTCTAATCCCAATAAATTCTGACTAGTTTCTTTTCTTTTGTTCAAATACTCTATTTAAGTTCGTAAATAAATAGTGGCCATAATGCTTGTATTATTTTGGATCTGAATGTTGCCCTAAATCTATAGAACAATTAAATTTTATAGGATTTTTTTGTCCATAGGAAAAGGAGGAAAAAATAAAATAATTATACCTGGGTGAGTGCATATTAAAGACAAAGTTTTTCATATTTGTTCCTTATGGAAATGGCTAGATGTTGGCCTGATTCACTAACCATGACACCATTGTTCACTTACTGTTGACATTACAACTGCTTATTGATGAAGCAAAGGAGAAGGTTATTCATTTCTTGCATAAATTTCTCTTGCAGGCATAATTTCAATTTTATCATTTTTTTAACTCTAATATTAACTAGGTATTTTTTCTCAACGTTCATCTCAAAAAATTGTACTTGGTATCAACCATGACAACTAAAGATTAGTGTAAAAGCATTACATTAACTTAAATGTAACAATGACCTTGAATTTTTTTTAGCATGGTGATTATACAATTAACTGATTTGTTTCATCTATCTCACAAAATAAATCTGCATTAATCTTCATCTTATAGTTAATAAAAAATTTGATTTTAATTTGAGTAAATCAAGGATTGTATAGAATCAAAACCTGCTGGCAAGAATAATAATGTAAGGAAAGAAAAAAAAAAAACATGGTGATTTTGCGGGAACAATGGACAAAGTGCTTATATATTCTATTCAATCATATATGTGGGATACAGAGTAAAATTCCTTGTTATTGTTAAAGTAAAATTTGTGTCATTGTTAATTTGGTATGGGGTCAAAATGTTTATATATTCCATTTGGTTATACATGTGGGATCCAAATTAAAATTCAATAAAAGAGGAGCCCATAATGCATACAATATGGGAGGGGTAGAACTAGTACAACAATAATGCAACATGGTATCCAAGGTAGAAGTAGCAACATAATCAACAGACATATAGGCCAACCACACCATTAAGGATAATATTCTACTTGAACAATGATAGTGCACTGCCAAACAATAGCACCAACTACAACATCATGCTCATTAACACCGAACCGTTAATCACCCAATCATGCAGAATCTCCATAATGCTATAATTTTTAAATCTCTACACTATTGGAAAGGGCAACTTAGTTACCAAAAGAGAAGATGACTAGTATAAAAGAAATAAAGCATGCAGATGAAATGGCCTAAATCTAGTTGATCTAAAAGCTAACAAAAAAAACCCAGAACCCAAGCTATCTACCCTGTTTTAGGAGTGAGATACACTTTGTTAATGGATTCGGTGACATATGGAATGTAAATATGTTTGCACCTGTATTTGCCTTTAAATTACAAGCATTGTTCATTAAGCACAACCACCTGCTCATTGTCTCAACATAAAAACACATTATTTTGCTACTCATGGTAAATATTTGTAATTTTTTTACCATTTGTAAAAGGCTCTATGAAAATTACATGCATATAAAACCTACTCATGGGTTATAGAGTATAAATAATATTCACTGTTTAAATAGAATTAAAAAAATAACAATAAATTAAAAAACTTGAATAAATAGTTTTATTTTTCAAATAAAATAAATTTATATTGGTTGACAATATTTTTAGAAAAAAAAAAAATCTTACATGACAAAAATAATAATACTTATCAAATACTAAATGCTTTATCCATATACATAATCATGACCCCATACTCTAACCTTTGATATTCTAAGTAGAATTTATAGTTCCTAAATGGTGGTGGATTGTTGTTGGATTTAATATCTAAGGGTGTATCTTTGATTTTATGGGGATTAAATGAAAAATTCGGTTTCTTTATTTTTATTCATTCTTATCTCATATTTGTTTTGTTAGAATTGTTGAAATGCATGGATTTTGTCCACATTGTCTTCTAGCTCAATTTTCATCCTTAGAGGAAAAATCATAAGCTTCAACCATGATAATAGTGGATTTATTTGGTGACCCATTGGTCAAAGAATCATCTTGGGTTACATGAGCTAATTCATAATTTTCCATTTTTTCATGAAAACATTGAAATCTAGGCAAAACTTTAGGCAATCATATTTTCCATGGGTAGTTGTGTTATTAACTCTAAACCACTTGGATTAATCTATGTATGCAAATTTTATTGAGAGGGGAATATTAGGAAAGTTTTATTTAGCATTGTTTTTATTCAATGATTATTTTTGGTTATTTTAGTCATTATTTTTATAATTTTAGTTGTTTTTTGAATGAATAGTTCTTTCCATTTGATTTTAAAATTATTGGTAAAATTTTATATAATTTGTAATTCATTAAAATTTATAATTGATTTTTTTAATATTTTGAATGGATTGAGTTTTTGGGATTATAATAAGACTCTATAATATTAATTGATGTTGGTCAAATTTAATAGTTTGTTGTAAATTTAGACCTATTACTGAGATTATATTCTGATGAATTCTTTATAAAAATAGTTGTATTTATACTATTATATCTTTTCCATAAATATTTATTAAAATGTTAGTTATATACCTCTTTAAAAAATTAGATGTCATAAGGTCCAAGACATCTAGATACATATGATAATCCATGAGGGACAACAGAACTTTTATCTTAAGAAAATTAATTAGAAATGCATTGAAATACAAAATTAAATTATCTCATGTTTTCATGCATTTATTTTTTATTATGAAAACTTATTTAAATCTCAAAAAATTAGGTTATAAATTTATTCTCAAATTAACCCATGTGATGATAGACCCGACCATCACAATAAGTAGCTAATTGTATATGATTCCCTTAAAAGTGAAAGGAAAATGTTCGTTGACCACATCCTCATGGATTAAGTTAAATTTTTTTTAGAGAAAATATTAATGAAGTGACATGTTCTTCTAAAATTTTGGTTCAATCACTTTTGAATTTATTTAAATACTTATCTAAATTCTAAGGCAGATCATGAGTGACCCGTGGGATATTTAAGATGGTACCCACTAGCCAAGCTGTCATTAATCTGATAAGGTGTGCATGAGATTGTTAGGTATGTGATATTTCACCTAAGTTAGGAAGAACTCCCATATAAGTTGATCTTTTAGTACTCTTTTTTGTATTTCTTAATTTTTATCTCTCTCTAAAAGTGTTACTAGTTTTTCATTAATCAACCTTGACTTAATGAATCGAGTAAGAATATTCAATTGTCCCTCTTTCTAATGCTAATTCTTGTTATATAGTGTTTTGACATAAGCGCTTTGAAGTTTTAACTAAAACCTTTTTGTTTTAAACATTTTTAATGAAACCTAGTGTATAGATTACCAAAACCTTTCAAAAAACACAAAAATAAATAAATAAACAAAAATTAATTAATACTAATTATTTTAATCTATTTATTTATATTAACAAAATGAAGTTAAATAAATAATAAAATAATATCTTTTTGTAATTAAATAATTTAGTTTTTTAAAAAAATTCAATTTTAAAAAAATAAAATAAAAAATCAACCAATGATACTATTCTTAAACTAAACTAATTCTCATGAAATCAAACTAACCATATAAAAAACAACATAAACTCAAATCCATAAAAATAATAAAAACTTTATTTATAAACATTTAATTGACCAAAAAAACACATATACTTAAATAATTTTCCAACTTCTATAAACACTATCAAAATTTTTGATAGTTAATAACTATATATCAATAATTCAAATGGAGATTAACTAAAATAATAAAATTCATCAATATTTTGACCTCTAAAGATGTGTTCAAAATAGTGAAAAACAAAATCCTGAAATTATGCTAACTAGCCTCAACATAATTTCAAGTAAACACCCTTTACCGAGTCCATGCTTTGCATTTTTCAAGTCTACCTTAGTCTATGGTATCATGTGCTCATCTTTTTCAAGTCTACCCTAGCACATTCCACCTTTTATGCAATAATGGTGACATAATAATCAATAAAACTTTCATGGAGCTTTTTGTAGATCCGTTACTTATTCCTTAGGAGTTTTTAATAGAGAGTCAACTACATTTTAAAATAACTCCAAGTGTAATCAGTTTACTTCCGAACTTTCTAGAGTTGATATTAAAAGGATATAAAATAACTATTTATTCTTTAATATACATGTTTCTAATAATCAATCCATATCATATGCTTTTTTTTTTTTTTTGGGAACCATTTAAAAATTTGTTAAATGGTTTTTAATAAAAACCTTTCACCACACTTAATTAAATTTGGATAAACTAATGACCTTAGAGGTATTAGACACTAATTATTTTATACTATTTTTAATATAATTAATTATTTAATTTAATTTGTACCATTTTTATTTATTATTTTTCATATTATTATACACTTATCTAATTTATAACATTTGATTTTAATTTTTTTATAAAATATTAAAAAAATAATTAAAAATATAGATAAAATATTCTACACAACTTATTTTACCATAATTATAGTCTTTACATATTCTTTTGATTCATTTAGTTCCTTTAATAAATATTTAATGGTACTAACATATTAGGTATATTCATATCATATTTAACCATAGCCCATGTCCCAAATGCTTTGACAAAATACATAGAGACCAATATTTTCATTTTTGTTAAATTTTCCATAAAATATGTTTGTATAGCAACTAGTTATTCTTATCCTCTTTTTATTTTGTAATTGGTAACCATTTTTATCTTCTTGTCATATCTCAAAATAACCTATCTTCAATAATGACCATATAATTTTTTTCATGTTTTTTTCTTTCACACTCAAATTTATTCCACCAATCTCGTAGACATGGAATTGGAAGACTCTATAGTATCTAGTTGTGAAATATGAATGACAACCTATGAAATTATTTGAATCTTATATAATATCACCATTTGATCATTCACTCTACTTAATGTAGGAACTACAAATGGTATCTTCTCTAGAATGACTATATTTGATTTACCAATTGTCAGAAACAAAAAATTGAATGAAAATATTATGGAATGTGAGTAGGTTTTAAATGTGAACTATTAAAGTGTTAGGGGTCAAATAGGGTGTTTATTTAATATTTATATAAGATTAATCACTGGAACTCCTTAATTTGGATGATAACATCATAATTTGAGCGCTTTGAATCATAAATACTTTCAAAATATTAAATTTATTTTATTTAAAATATTTGATATGATTAAATATTATTTCCTCTACCAAATTAACCATAAATTCTTTGGTATTTACCACACAACTAAAAATATCAAGTTTTGAGTGAGATTAATGTGAACACATGATATGAACCCTAAATCTAAAAAAATCTAAATAATCTTATACTTGTCTCGAAGGATCCCAAATCTAACTCCAATAATATTTTTTTGAAAATATTATATTTATAGATATATTCCCTTTTAATATTCAACATAGGATGATTAAATAAAAAAAATGCTCCCTTACAAAAATTGAAAATTTTGGACAAAAGGCTAAACCTTTCTGTTTAAATATTGTATCTTCTCCAATAAACAATTAATAAAAAAATTTCCATGATAGCTAACCGATCAAATACATTAAATTGTAGTCCATGAGGAGGGTGCATATATACATTGAGAACCAATTGCCTACGTCATTTATAGTTTTTCTCGTGGATACACAAATCCTTAAGAGCCATCTTCATCATGAATTACTTTAAATACTACTAGGATGAACTTGTCATAGATGAAAGTATAATATTTAAAATTATTGTGGTCATTTAACACATTACAAAAATTTGGTGTCACATTCCAAATTAAATGATATGTAATTTAATATATAATATATCATATAAATGTTCTCTCATGTCTTATTAAGTTACATGTAGTTATCTTATTTAATATGATTGTGAAAATGTGCTCTTTCTTTTTTTATATATGTAATTTATGATTTGGATTTGATTAGTATGTTTTAAATTTGATTTGTGATTATTCCTAACAATATATTTTCAATTTTGGAAAAATATGATTTATTTTATAAATGTATAGTAGTGTATAGATGTGTATCAGATAAGTGCCAAATTCTTTTTGAATGAAACTTTGATTTGTTTATATATGAATCCAATTAGTTTATTTCTCACACCATTGACATGTTAGTTAGATGGGCTAACCTTAAAGATAGGTTTGATTTTAAAAATTAGCCATTGTTTAGAGAGGGTTAGTTTTGAACATATTGGGTCAGTATCAACAGACAATATTAATTGAAATTGACATAACCAACTTGTGTACAAGTGGATTAAATTGAAGAGCTAGAGATGTCTATTTCAAATATTTAGAATGTTTTAAATAAATAATGAGGTTCACGTACTATTTAGTATGATTGTGAAATTGTGCTCCTTCCTTATATATATGTAATTAATAATTTGGATTTGATGTTTGTCAATATTTATATTGATTTAGATTTAGTATGTTTCAGACCTGATTTGTGATTACTCTTAACAATAGATTTTCAATTTTAGAAGAATATGATTTATTTTATAAATGCGTAGTAATGTATAGATGTGTATCAGATAAGTGCCAAGTCCCTTTTAAATGATACTTTGATTTATTTATATATGAATCCAATTATTTTATTTCTCACACTACTGACATGTTAGCTAAATGGACTTATCTTAAAGATAGGTTTGATTTTAAAAATTAACCATTGTTTGGAGAGGGTTAGTTTTGAACATATCGGGTCAGTATCGACTGATAATATTGATTGAAATTGACATAACCAACTTGTGTACAGGTGGATTGAATTGAAGAGCTAGAGATGTCTATTTTAAATATTTATAATGTTTTAAATAGACAATGAGGTTCATGTAGGTGTGTAACAACAATATTTTTTCAAATCATAAGATAGGATGCAAGTGTAAGATAATTATGGATTAAGACCTTGTTTATGTCCTCAAGTCATGCATGATAAATGTGTGGCAAGCTTGTCATTAACATGTAATTAATAACATATATATATTTTGATTAGGATAAATATAGGGTTTTGATAAGAGCATAAAACTTGTTATAGATCCTAAAAGATAAATCAAGACCACACCACATAAATAAAACATGAAACATATCTACTCGATAGTAGACCACATAGAGTTTGGGAGAACTATTAGAAATTAATTGGTAAAACCACTCTCATCCATCAACCAAGATTGCAACTAGGAAACACTGTTGTTGGTTAAAATAATACAACCTCTGCCTTCCCTTCTTTTTTGTTTTCCTTCCCCTTGGACATCCTTCCAAATTCTGTTTGAACTCCCTAGTCCTTATATAACTTTTGAAGCTTCCTTTATTTTTATTCCTCAAGATTATGATCATTTTTGAACCTTGAAGGGAATCGGATTACCTATAATTTTTTTTATGTTCCATCTGCCACCTATTTGGATGTTTCTCTAATTTGGACTTCTCTTAGAGTAGGTCCACCTCTTTTATTTTCCACTCATATATCAGATTTATTCTTGGAGCTTACAACATTTTTACAACTGAAATTATACTTTGAACTTGGAGGTTTGGATTCTTGACTTTAAGGTGTACATGTAACCCTTTCCTCATCTTCCATGATTTCTCCCTCCTTCAATTATTTTTCTTCTTCTTTCTTTTTTCCACTCATATGGGCTTGACTCTCTTCTATACCTTCTTTATCCAAATTAGTTCTTCTATGTTTAGTATGACTTTTGGGCTTTCTTCTTCTGGTTTGCATATAACCAATTTTCTATCTACATAGAGATACTTGGTTAATTAAGTAGGGGGAAGATATCTAGGCTCTCCCTCATCTTGTTCCTCATTGATGAATTCTTTTAACATTTTCCTAATTTCCATTATATCCACATTAAGATATTCTAAGTTATTTCCCTCTCCACTAGTATGGGAAACAACTCCTTTCTTTTTCCTTCTCCAAATCTCTTCCATTTTTTTGTTGTCAAAGAAAATGTAGAAATAAAGACCCAATTTGTTACACTTAACACATATTTCTTTTGATCTTTCATATTCTATCTCTTGGGTCCATACTCCATACTTAAATTTCAATTGTATGGTTTGTGGGAGCATTGTGTCATGGGACACATTAACATAAAATATAACATAGATAAGTCTCCTCCTTGATTTAGTCATTGGTATCAATATCTATTGGCTAACCTATTTATTTTGTTATTCCTATTAGGATTTCCTCCACTCAAAATTCTAGAGGGAAGCTAGGAAATATAACCCAAAGGGGGAAATATTTAAAAGATTCCTTTAGTGTGTTAAAACCATGTCTCCACTTCTTGAGGACCAGAATGGTTTTCCCAAAGAACCATGGGCCACCTTAAAAAACACTTGAAAAATATTCATGGTTTAAGAAGGAAATCAAGAAAAAACTGTTGGCCATAGTATAAATTTCCATATGGACTTTTGGCTTCCATTTCCTTATTGACCATTATCAAAGCACATCTATATTGGGATGATTCCCTATGAACTTTCCAATTAGGGAATTTTCCAATATGAAAATAACTCTCAATGATCTTACTAGGGATACATACATAGACATTTCCATCCTCTATTGAAAGATTAATCTCTTAAAATTCTTGAGATAAAGGAGGTAAGTTTGACTTACCCACAATCCTTTCTACTTGGGATTTGTAGTCCCAATAACTTTTTCCCCTGAAACCTATGGGTCCCCTGAGGGAAATGCTTTCATGATTCATTGTTGAATCTGTCTACATTTGATCCATTCGTGCCCTTTTTTAAAATTACTCTCATTCAACTTTCCCCCGATCATCTTGCTCATCCCTCCACTTAATAATAGATTTTAGTGTCTATAAATTTGCCCACATTTTATATAAGTAATTAAATTTATAGAGCAAAGGTTAAAATTTAGATGAGTGTGTACAACACATTTTGTCTTTGGTTTGAAGTTCCAATTGTGCAAGTTGCTCAATAAAAAAACCTATAATCGCATGTAGTCAATGTCTATATATTTAAAATTTTGATCTAAAATTTATTTTTTTAATTTTTTAAGAGAAAACATAAGAGTATTCTTGTGTGTTAGTGAAAACTATGTTTCCCTTGTAACTTGTTGGAGAAGTTTCTTCCTTGTCAAATCATTAGATAAACTTGTGCTTCCTTGATAAAGCATGTGGGAGTTGGGGTGAGTGCCCCAAATTTGTAAAACTATGCAAGATTTAAGGTTGGGAAGAAAATATGTTCCAACCTTCATGAATGTGGGAAGAAATATGTAATTTACTATCCCAAATAATTGCACATATCAATAGAGAACCACATGATGGGGTTTTTCAAATACACTAAATCAACCACTATAGGTGGCTTATATAAATTTAATTTTAGGGTTGATGTACAAAGTTGGGGGAAAAAAAAGGTGACATCCCCCAACTTTGATTTTTTTTTGTAAAGGGTGTATGTTTTTTTATTTTTAATTTTTAATTTTTTGAGGCTCAAGATTGTGCTTGAGCCTAAAGGGCATACACCCTTTGAGATTTGCAAAGGGTGTACACCCTTTGTAAAGCTATAAGGGCGTACACCCTTTGTTATTTTTCAATTGAATCTCTATTTGCTAAAGCCCATGGCACTTTTATGTAGGTTTGGAGGATTTTTTTATTTCCCTTATCTCTGTTTATTCATAGTCCATGTGCGTGCTTTGGATTTACATCCCGCCAATGGGATTCAACATTTTGGTTGTCATCACAACTATGTTGATTTTTAAATTTATTTTTTTACATTTTTATTTATATTTATTTATGCACATAGGGTTTTGAAATTATATTTGCATTAGATTCTCTTGAATTGCCTAAAAAAATATTTATTTCAATAATTCTAGATACATAATTGAACGATGGACCCATTGCGTGAAGAAAATATAGAACAAGACCTTGAGCAATTTGATTTTGCACAAAAAGTTAAATTATATGAATAATAAAATGTAAAACGTTAATAATTACAAATAATCATCAATGGTTTGCATCACTCCTCAGTTGATAGTGCACACAATTCACTTTCCAATACACTAGAGACTATTTTTAATGAAGTGGGAAATGTAACTTCTCAACTTAATGTAATGTTGCATTGACGAGAGGTCCTAAAATAATTTTATTATGATAAATTATCATATGAAGAAGTTAAGAAAAAAATAACAAAAGCAGATGTGTGTGCTTTATTTGTTAATCATGGAATTAACCAACCACCACCAATGAATTGCAAACATATAAGTATTGATTGGTGTGTTCATGAGGGAATAAAAGATAATTTTGGGATAGGTGGTGGATGGTGTTTGATGAGCCTCCATGCAATAATAATGAGTCTCCATTATACTTTTTGAGAAAACTTTATTATTAGTTTGTGCTGCTATAAATTCCAAATTATTTTGACATAAAGGCCTTCCAAGGTAGGGGAGGTGGGTATTCATTTAGTGGACTTGGTGCTAGGTGAGATGAAAAGTGTTCTAACCGAGTTCACAAAAATAGAAGGATGATAACACATGTTTATATATCTAAAATTTTACATCGTATCATACAGATGGACACCCTTAAGGTGGTTATGAGTCTAACACAAGTTATGATTGACCCTGGTATACATGCATTGAAGAATTTTGCTTAGCCTACAAATGGTGAGATGTATGGTAGTGGTATTGGTGCTAGTGTTAGTGGCACTAGTGGTAGTGGTACTAGTGATAGTGGTGCTAGTGGTTTTGGTGGTATTAGTATTGGTGATAGTGCACCTCCTCCTTCTACTCATGCTATAGTTCTTGTGCATCATTACACATCATGTGGGAGGAATTATGTTTGGGACCTCTTGTTTAGGTGTGACATACATAGACTACATCTATGGAGACTAGACTTACATTTGTGTAGCATACTAATACCCAATAGTTTATGTCATATATAGTTGCTTCAATGTCTTAAGACACTAGGATTCTTATTATATTCCATCTATAGTTCCTTAAGTATGTTATAACACTATGACACCTGAGTGTATTCCTTTTGTAATTACTTCAAGACCTTAAGAAACTAGCATGCTAGAGCACATGTCACCTGTAGGTGATTCAATAATGCATGATAGTAGTATGACAAACACTATGCCAACTATAGTAGCTTCGACAACTCCTCTCAAGACATGTTAGCCTATTATGGAAGAGTTATCTACTTCACCATCTATATTTGATAAAAATGTTTAATTTTAATTATAGTTTGTTTATGTTTGTAAAAGTATATTAAGTTTATTTTCTAGTATGTGTTTACATGATTGAGTAATTTATTTAACTAAATTTTTTATTTGTTACTTGTATAGATGACTAGTGATATTTTGGGTATCTCAACAGGCCTTAAATTTATTACAGAGGTTTAAATTGGCACTGATGTACCCTATACTCAGGTTTGAAAACTTTCAAATTACATATTTATTCATGTATATATATTATCCCTTAAACAAAAAACTATGTTTTAAGATATATATTATAGTCATATATTTTTATCATGCTCATTGGATACACACATTATTCATTTATTGATTTTATAGATGATGAGGGATTCTATGGGCACCCCTCATGGATGACAAGAAGGTTTGCCTAATGTTGCGGTTACATCTGAGGATCCACTATCTCCATAGCAGGTCATGATTTAGGGATGGAGATTGGTGAGAACATAGTAAAATTATTTTTTAACTTCAATTAATAATATTCTGTCATATTTTCATAAATGTATGCACATTTATATCTAATGATATATGTATGTTCCATAAGATTCTCCATCATGGGTGTATATGTAGTCTCACATCCCTAGACAACATTTAAATGGAATAAGATGAGTCTAGAATCATTTCAAATTTTTTTTCTTGAAAAGTTGATCATTTTCAATATATAATTTTAATGTATTAAATTTTATATTTCATATTTTATGCAAACACACCAATTTTCATAGGCTACAGATCAAATATTTGATGACTCACATGCTAAGAGGAGAGTCTATCCTCGTATTGAGGCATCCAACAACCATATATATGCATCTATGGAAATAAAGCATAATTTATTTGGAGACAATGAGGAGTAGGAGAGTTAGTTGTTGTGTTATGGGTCTAGTTGTAGGCACAATCAATTTTGTATGCCAATATGGCCCACATTGTTGCCTATATGGCAAATTTTGTATATGTACATGTTATGGTCTAGATTTTTCTTGATATATGTCCTATTATTTATGTTTAACTATGAAATATATTTTTGAATATACACATATATTATTTGATAAATAAGTTTCCTTTACCTATGCATATTTTTTATTTTGATCATTTAATGTTTACACATATTAGTGGTTATCGATCATTATTACTTCATATGGGTGTAATGAAATTACTTCAACAGTAAATTAGAATAGTAGAAATAGGTCCAAATATGACTAAAATATATGATAATAGACAATCCACTTCGAGGGGAAAACCTTCACAAGTTTCAATAAAATCAGAATTCATAATCTAATCATAAACAATTACCCACTACCTCCTGTATATAGTCTATCTAGGCCATGGTTACTCCATAGGCTAACCTATTAACCAAATGAATGCATAGAGAAATGTGATATAGCATCAAAGAGGGATAAGTAAGCCACAAGTTGGCTATTCCTATCCTAATACATGTGATAAGTTAGGGGTCTAACATGCCCTTCCCCTTGAAACCAACATTGTCCTCAATTTTGAACAACTCTGGATGTTGTTACAAAAAATCTTCACCTTCCCAAGTTGCATCTTCACTGTTCAGGTTCTTCCACTTGATCATATATTCCCTAATCTCTCTAGTTCTCAACCTCTTAGTATGTGTTTGGAGGATCTTCTCTGATTCCAAAATGACTCATCCTTCTTCATCTAGTTCTGGGAGCTCTATTTGGGTTGAAACTTTCTGTCCAATGACCTTCAAATAGGAAACATGAAATACTGGGTGTATGTGAGATGAATGAGGTAACTCGAGCTTGTAAGCCACACTTCCAATTTTATGTAAAACTTGATAAGGGCCATAATACTTAGGATCAAGTTTGTTTTCCTTTTTCTGTTGTTTCAATGACATCTACTTGTAAGACTACAAACGTACAAATACCCAGTCACCCACCTCAAAATTTCACTCACTACGGTGTTGATCTGCTTATTACTTCATCTTATTTTGTGCTAAGGAAAAATTCTCTCTCAAACTAGCCAAAACCTCTTGTTGATGCTGAATGTGCTCCTCCACATCTTGAACCTTGGTTTGCACCTTTAATGAGGAAGTGATGGAAGGCGGATGGTAACCATATAGTGCTAGAAATGGAGACATTTTAGAAGAGGTATGGAAAGATGTGTTATACCACCATTATGCAAGTGGTAGCCATTTAACCCAACATTCCTATTTATCTGATACAAAATAATGGAGATACCCTTCTAAACATTTATTAACCACTTTTGTTTATCCGTTAGATTGGGGGTGGTAAGATGAGATATGAGCTAACTGAGTACCCAAACAGGAAAATAGTTCAGTCCAAAAATTACTAGTGAAAATAGGATCATGATCACTTACAATTATTTTTGGGGTTCCATGTAATTTTAGAACTACCTCTATAAAAATAGTTGCTACTGTACTTGCTAAACATGGGTGTGAGAGAGCACACAAATGGGAATATTTTGTAAGCCTGTACACAATGACCAAGATAACATTCTTACCTTCAGAATAAGGCAAACCTATGATGAAATCCATGGAAACCTCCTCCCACCTTTGACTAGGAATTGCTAAGGGTTGTAACAGACCTAGGGTCTTAATTGTCTTGCCTTTACTCTATTGGCATATCAATCATTATGCAACAAAATTTTGTACATATCCCTTGAGTCCTTTCCAAAATAATTCTTTCTTAATTCTGTGATAAGTTTTCAAGAACCTTGAGTGTCCCCCAATTAGAGATGCACGCGACTCTGCAAGAATCTTATGATTAAGATCTTAATCTTTGCACAAGTATAACCTACCTTTATAACATAGGACATTACCTTTCCATTCAAATTTGTCAGAGGCTAAAGTACCTTATTGGAGATTCTGAATCAGAACATGTGTATCCTTGTTTTACTCCCATTTTAACCTACCTTCATCCACCCAATATACTTGCAACATGGAAATTGCACAAAGTAATGCTTTTATGGATGTATCTTGTCTGGATAGTACATCTACTACTAAATTATCTTTACCCTTCTTGTATATGATTTAAAAATCATAACCCAACATTTTGGTTACCCACTTTTGTTGTTCCTCAGATGATAATCTTTGCTCTAAAAAGTATTTGAGACTATCATGATCCATTTTCACCTTAAAGTGTCTACCCATCAGATAGGGCCTCCATTGTTTACCTGCATGAAGAATAGCCATTAATTCTTTCTCATAGACAAGTTTTTATAGATTCTTACCTTTGAATTGATAAATATCAAATGCAATGGGTCTTCCTGCATTAGTAATACTCCCAACCTGGATCTAGAAGCATCACATTCAATAGTGAATGTCTTTGAGAAGTCTGGAGTAGCCAAAACTGGAGTGGTGCACATAGCTACTTTTAGTTTCTCAAATGCTTTGGTGGTGTCATCATTCCAATGAAAGGCATCCTTATTTAGTAATGCAGTGGGTGGAGTCATTATGCTGCCATAACCTTTCACAAATATTTGGTAGTAACTTGTTAGTCCTAAGAACCCTCAGAGGTTTTTGAGAGTTTTTGGCATGGGCCATTCCATCATAGATTTGATCTTCTGGGGATCGACTTTGACACCTTCATGGGAAATAATGTGACCTAGCTACTCTAACCCTTGTACTACAAAAGCACATTTGGATGGCTTCGCATAAAGCCGATGCTTCTCCAAAACTATCAACACCTATTTCACATGTTGCAGACGTGTTTCCCATGTTTGACTATAAATCAATATGTCGTCAAAGAAAACTAGCATAAACTTCCTTAAAAAAGGCCTAAAAATAGTGTTCATCAAGATCTAAAAAATAGATGGTGCAATTTTAAGACCAAAGGGCATTACCAAAAATTCATAATGGCCCTCATGTGTTCTAAAAGTAATTTTATGAACATCTTCATCCTTGATTCTAATTTGATGGTACCCCAAGCGAAGATCCAATTTTGTGAAATAATTAGGACCATACAACTCATCAAGTAAATCATCAATTACTGGAATAGGAAACTTATCTTTGATGGCGTACTTGTTGAGTTCCCTATAATCTTGGCACATCCTCCATGTGTCATCCTTCTTATGCACCATGATCACTGGTGATGAATATGCACTTTAGCTATGTTTGATGATCCCTGCCTCCAAAATCTCATAGACCATCTTTTTGATTTCACTCTTCTGTGCATATGGATATCTATATGGTATGATATTTGGTGGTTGAATCCCTAGAAGTAGTTGAATGGCATGATCATGTTCTCTTTTTGGTGGTAGTCCTTTTGGCATGGCCCTAAAAATAGATGGGTGGTTATCAAGAATCATCTGTAGATCAGGATGTGTAGATGCCTATGTGGGTTGAACTTATATGGAACATAATCATGCAATAATTCCCTCTGGCCCCTTTTTTAGCATCTTAGTCATCTGATGTGAACTAATCAATTATGGAGATTTTGCATGTAATCCACGTAGTTCAATTTTCCTACCTTCAGAATGAAAGTGCATGAATAGTTCCTAGAAGTTTATCTCAATGGTACCCAAGGTTGTGAGCCATTGAACGCTCAAAACAATGTCTATAATACCCATGGGAATAGAAAACATAGGAGAATCAAGATTGTACTAACCCATAACAAGCTTAATACTATGGCATTTGCCTAAATAATTAATTGTGCCCCCGTATGCAATCATGACCTAAAATTTTGGTGTTAGGTAGATGAAACAGTTCAATTGAGTGGCCAACTTATGGTTGATGAAGTTATGTGTGATCCCCGAATCAATCAACACTGTCACCTTTTATTTCTTGAGGAAACCCACCACCTTAAGAGTTTATGGAGTTCTAATACCTTCATGTGCATGACAAGAGATTGGAGGTTGGGAATATTCAGGTACCTCCTCTATCTCTTCCTCATCATCATTGGAGGCATCATCTTCTTCTTCATCTTCATTGGATCCCTTAATGTAGAATAACTTATTATCAACACATCTATGTCCTTTGCTCCACTTACTGTCACAACTAAAACATAATCCTTTTGCACACTTCTCTTTAATTTGCTAAGGGGTCAATCTGGTAGGTGGAGGAAATGTTGGTGTCGATATGCTATGATCTTTAAAGTGAGTGAATGGATGCTTTTTGTTGGATATGAATTTTTCCTCAACTCTGCGTGCAATGATAATAGAATTATAATTCTTAAGTGGATTAAACATGCGTACCTCATGTTGAATGTGGTCCTTGAGTCCACCCAAAAATAGGTCATTCAATTTCTCCTAAAAAATTATCTCCACACCTAAGAATAGGTTTTGAAAATGATGAATATAATCCTTGATGGAGCCAGTCTGTCACAATTTTTGTAGTTGGCTAAAGTAATTCTCTGTCACACTATTGCCATAGAGTAATTACAGCTCCTCTGTAAAAATTGACCAGGTGCCACTGAGAGTCATCTTTTTCTTTTGAGCACACAACCATCGATACCAAATGAATTGATCAGGTTCAAGATACAAGGATGCCATGGTAACCTTATATCCACCTAGGATTTGATGTAGATCAAAAAAATTCTCCATTTGGTTGATCCAATTGAGTGGATTGTTTCCATCAAATTTTCACATATCCACCTTTGGTAACAAGTTCCTCTGTGGCAATGTAGTTGGATTTGAAGTAGACTGGTTGGGAGAACCACCCTGGTGGGGTTGTGAAATAGTGATAGATGGATGATTTAATTGATTATTTTTCAAATCCATCATGATATCTACCAAACTATCTTGTATGGATTTCATATTAGATTGTATGCCTTGCACCTCACATTGAATGCCTTGCACACTATAGTCAAGCTGGCTCACTTTGTGATCTATGTCAGAGAACCTTGGTACAAAGGATCTAGTACATCCCCATTATGACTCCATCTCTTCCTTGTTAGGAGTTTTACCTTGAGTTTTAGCACCCTTTCCTTAGCCCTGAGTTTGTGGACCTGCCATAAAAGGGCTTTATGATGTCGACCCTGATTAGTACTTTTGACCCAACTTTGACTAAGTGATTTTAGACTTATTTCAGCCTCAAATTGAAACATACAAAGAACATACCCTAGCCAATTTTTTTAATTCTTTCCAAAAATGTAAATAAATCATAAAAATTCTTTGAATTGTGCACTATAGAGCAATTTTATGAAAAACCATAAAATGGTGATAAATTTTGTAAAATAGATCCAAATGAGCTTAAATTTTAATGGAATATTAATTTAATAATTTCCAACCTCCAATAAAATTTTTTTAGATAAATTAGCAACCCTTTTTTAGATATAGCCAAATTTAAAAAAGTAGGGTTTCGTCCACAAGATTGCTCAAATCACAACTCTGATACCACTTGTAATGAAATTACTTCAATAATAAAGTAGAATAGCAGAAATAGGTCCAAATATAACTGAAATTTATGATAATAGACAAGCCACTTTGAGGGGGCAACCTCCACAAGTTTCAATAAGAGTAGAATTCACAATTTGATCATAAACAATTACCCACTACCTCCTATATATAATCAATCTAGGCCATGGTTAGTCCATAGGCTGACCTATTAACCAAATGAATGCATAGATAAATGTGATATAGCATTAAAGAGGGATAATTAAGCCACATGTCAGCTATTCCTATCCTAATACATGCGATAGGTTAGGGGCGTAGTAGGGGCTTAAAAAAAATACACATTTTGCTCTAAGTTAGGTGCTTTATCATTATGTATATTTTACATTTAGATGTGATATTTACTATTTACTTGTTTCATTTACAATTCATTACATATCAATTTGGACTTATGATGCAAGTGGACTTTGTGATCAATTATAGGGATGTAAATATTATAAGTTGTACTTGATCATAATTATTAGGAGGTATATGAGGGTTTATATGATCAATAAGAAGCATTGGAATGCTTCATTTGTCTTGAAAATGGTCAATTTATCATTGTAAATAGTTTCCCTCCAAAATACAATGTTTAAAATTCAAACTATTTTGTAAAAGGCTTGTGACCATTCCTAAGGGCATGAACCTTGAAAGATTCATAGCAGTCACCTACACTTTAATCCTTATGTGATTATGTCTAGGACCATACTTCTAATTACTCACACTTTTACTTGTTCATGTCACCTAATCAATCTCATCACATTCTTAATGGCCAATTCTTGTTCTATTAATCCTTTAATAGGATCCTTTAAGGAGGTTTGATTCACAACTATTTGTTATAGGTCTACATCAACTCCTACATGCTTAGGTCTGTCATCTATACAACATCACTAGTTCTATTCCATTTAGGTTGGTCTCAAGTTGTATTTTAATCTTCTTAGAATGTTTGATAGTTTTAATCCTATTGTTGTTTACAAGATCAATGAGCTTATCTCCTATATAACAAAGACCAATTATTATTTAAGAGGATGTTGTCAAGTTCAAGACTTATCTCATAACTTCTCACAATGATTCATTATTCTAGAGGCTTTCCCTTAATATTCATTAATGCTCTTTACCTTACAATGACTCACTATAACATCTAACTTTATGATGGCAATATTCATTACCATTGCCATCCAAGGTCCCAATCACTAGCACAATTTTATGCAATTTAGGTCCATACCCCATATACAATCATTCAAAATTTATTTTTAATATATCTATTGCCAGTCTTGATTTACTAACCTCACAAGGTTTCCTTTGAGATATGTTTCACAATTCTCTTCTTAGGTCTGTATAATCTCACTTTGTCAAATAGGTCTATCTCTCTCAACACTTAATAGTCTTCTCCTTTATAGATTGGATTGGTCTTATAAGTCCAATGATTTCATTATTGATCTACACCCTTTATTTATAATAAACCTATCAAATCATATCCTTTAGATTAAACGAACTTCATTTATAAAATAAGATGTCTTACCTTATCTCTTTTCTTGATTCCCAATTAGACTTCATGGAATTATAGTCTTCTATATTTCAATAAAACATATGACTCTTCATTAAGTGTTTCACAGGAGTTTGAACAGAAAAAAAAACCAGTTCTTAATGCCTCTTTGAGCTTTTGCAACACTGAACAACTCCACTTTTAAGGTTACACTTATTCTTTTCTTGCTACCTCACTCTTTGGATTCTACTAGGCTATAATTTACTAGGTCTATTTGATAGTTATTGATTATCTATTAGGAATTTATTTTTCATAAACTATACTCTTCTCACTCTCTTTTATCTCAAACAATCATAAACTAACTCACTTTGATAATTATAACTTCTGCCCAATTTCACTTATTTGTTACTAGACCTAGTAAGGCTCGTCACACATTAGAACCAATATTTTACTTACGTATTGGATTCATAACAACTATAATAATTTTATTACCCTCAAAAAATATTAACTCAACTCATTACAACCTTTTATCCATTCTCAAGGCTTCAAATTACTCTTAATAGGGTGTTAGCAGGGTTTCCAATAGGCTTACAAGATGTAACTTGATTTTATCTCTCCTCAATTATCAAAACCATATAAAAATACCTATAACACCTTAATTTAAACCATTTATAACTCCATTCAAAATTACATAGGTTTTTTATGGATACACCAAAAGTTATAGGGTTTTCTTAATCACTATTTTGTCTTAGGGTTTAACAGGGGTTTAAAGACCCAAGAGCACTTTAGAATGGATTTAAGGAGTTAAAAGGAGTAATGCATCAAGTAAATAATGTATCATTAGATCTTTCCTTTCTTGATTTTCATTTAGATCCCATGTATATTAGAATATATTTTACTCCTATCCTAGTGTTATTGCAACACAAAATTATGTAATGTCACACACAATCATGCTTTTAAGGACTCAAAGACTCATCTTAGCTTAATTAACATATAATAAAACATGATAATATACAAGAGGGGTATAATGAGTTATTTTTATCAAAACATCACTTTGTTTTATTCATTATGCTGCTACAGATCACTCTTTCCTACTAACTCCTCTCTCTTCCTTGGTACATGTGGAACACTTTATATGATCCTTAATGATAGATATGAATCATATATTTTCTAATTAAACCGTTAAGTTGTAGGTCCCTTTATAAGATATAAGACCTAAGTCTTCTCAATAATCTTCCCAACATAGAATATGCTTGATTTGCCTTCTCAACTTATGATTCTCTTGTTTCTAGATGATGAGCAAGATCTTAAGGTTGATGAACAAGACTTTGTTGATTAAATATATTATTAAATGGATATAATTTCAAATATATAAAGGAATTAGGAATATTTAAATTAGATTAATAAAGTGATTAAGATCAAGGCAAAAACCATTGGTCTTGTAAGACCAATCACTAAAAGAGATAAAGTTATTGAGACAGGTTAGTGTGAACAAGACCTATGAAACAAGAGTAGTTGCAAACATATGGTAATAATAAATATTTGAATCAAACCTCAGATAAACATAGTAAGGGTTAAGTGAATCAAGATTTTCCATAATAAGTTGTAAACAAAGGTGAATGAGAGTCAATAATTCACTAAGAATCAAATTTTATGAATGAATGTGGGTATGGGCCTAATAAAAATTATAAAAACATCATCAGATTGAGTATCTTGTGTATAATTTTTCATCTTCAAATCTGATTTTTTAGGGGTGTATTAGTGATGACTTTCTAGGATCAATTCCACCAACTTCTCTTACACACTCTTAAGAAAATTGTATTAGTTTATGATTCTTGACGAGTTCCATTAATAATTTTGGCTTAGAATATAATAAAAGGACTAAAAAATATCTAATTATGTCTATATTAATTTAAAACAAGTGATAAATAAATATCCCTTATTGTTTTCTTGAAGGATTAGACTCAATCTTCATAACTTAGTTTTAAAACCCTTTATGCCTAATTGGATTCTAATAGGTCAAAATCAGTATTTGACTATTTCACCACATAATAACTAAAGTATCAAGGTAATTAAAACATAATAAAGGTGAACCAAACTTTCTACCAGGTTATAGAGCTCAAAAATAATAAAAACTTACCTTGACCTTGATCACAATTATCTAAAAAATGAGCACCTACATGCAGTCTTAACATTGTTCATTAGAACAAGTTATTGAGAGTGGGTTTTGAATTCAAAATGCATGGAATAGTTTTAAAAAACCCTCCCCAAATTTATCATAAACTTTCAGGTTGTTTTGATTAGTATTTTAGGATTTATGACCTTTTTAGTTACCAAACCTTGAACTTGAATGTACACAAAAAATAGGGAGGTCAAGAGCAACAAACTGATTGTTCATAGAGCTCTTTAGTTCTTTCTTCAATATAATACTTGGAAAGTGGTATTAAATAACTCATATAACATATCCAATATCAAATTCACTCACATAATTTTTTTCACGTGAATTGAGACCCTGTATACGAATGTATATTTAGAAAATTAGAAATTTGAGGGTTTCAAGAACTCATTTGATGGTACAAGCTTGAAATCAATATATGAATGCTTAAATCACACTCAAATAGATAAAATACATTGATAAACACATAATTTAAACTCAAAACTTATATATTGCATGAATAAAATTCTTCATAAGCTTATGTAGTCATCTTTTTACTTATGGCAGACCTTTTTTCACTAAGTATCTCCCAACTCATGAAGAAAATGAGTCTTTTTACGATTAAATTTGATCTTGTGTGCCTCCTCCTTGTTGGGTTAAATCATTAAAAAGTTTTTAAAGAACATAATAAGATTAAAATGAACCAAACTTAATCAATATACTCCCTTATCACCTATTCTCAACATAGAAAACTAACTCCATAGGCTTATCAAGTAGTTACAATGCCTTTTATGTCCTAACAAGATAAATATGACCACAAATAAGCCTAAGAGATCCCTAGATATGTGGTAGACCTTACATAAACCTAATAACTCATACTTCATTACAAATATCCACATATTTACATAGAAACCATTCAAAAATAAGGAAAACTTACCTTGACCTTGGTCATAATTCTCAAAAAATCCATATCTACAGGTACGTTAAAACAAAAGAATCTATATCAACATATTTAAAGCTTATTTTGACATTTAAAATTAGATTAGGTATTAAAACAATATTCCCCAAATTTTTCTAGAGTTTAAAGTTGTTTGCATTAATATTTTAGGATTTATGGCCTTTTTAGTAATTAGTCCTAGATCATTTCAGATTGGTCATAGTCAGAATAAAAGAAAAAAGTTAGAGTCATATAATCCAGGTTAAAAAAAAGGAGTGATAATGTGGATAATGGGCCAGATCATCAAGTAAGTTTGAGTTAATGGTGTAGACTAATACATCATAGTGTGGGATGAATCCAAATCTCCTTTTTGTTGTATTCAAGAATCCTTACATGAAGGTTTTATTGATCACAGGTTGCAAGAGAACTATGAGGGATAAAGACGAGCTGTTAGATCCTACACTTTCAAGAATGAGTCCTTTATGAACACCCCAGAGGATTATATCTAAATCAATACAATTAAGACATGGAAATGAGTTTTCTCTCCTAACTAAATCTCTCAGAACAGACCAAAAGTTGGTCAGTGGGACATATCTTGTGCCTCGTTAGCCCAATCAATGAACTATGTTATGGCCCTAACCTATCGCATGTATGAGGATAGGAATAGACAAATTGTGGCTTACTTATCCCTCTTTGATGCTATATCACATTTCTCTATGCATTCATTTGGTTAGTAGGTTGGCCTATGGAGTAACCATGGCCTAGATAGACTATATATAGGAGATAGAGGGTAATTGTTTATGATCATATTGTGAATTCTGCTCTTATTGAAGCATGTGGAGGTTTCCCCCTCGAAGTGGCTTGTCTATTATCATATTTTATAATATATTTCAATCATATTTGCATATATTTCTATTATTCTACTTTATTGTTTAAGTAATTTCATTACAAGTGGTATCAGAGCTACGATTTGGGCAATCTTATGGGTGAAACCCTAATTTTTTAAAAATTTGGCTATATCTAAACAAAAGTTGTGAATTTATCTAAATTTTTTTTAATGGAGGTGAGAAATAATTAAATTAAGCTTCCATTAAAATTTTAGATTATTTGGATCTGTTTTACAAAAGTTATCTCCATTTTAGGTTTTTTCATAAAATTTCTCTATAGTGCGCAATTCAAAGAATTTTTTTGAGTTATTTACATTTTTGGAAATATTAAAAATTTTTGGCTATGGTATGTTCTTTTTATGTTTTTATTTGAGGTTGACATAATTCCAAAATCGCTTGGTCAAAGTTGGGTCAAAAGTGCCAATCAGGGTCGACATCATAAAGCCCTTTTATGGCAGGTCCACAAACTCAGGGCCGAGGAAAGGGTGCTACAAATCTAGATAAAAATCCTAAAAAGGAAGAGATGAAGTTAGAAGGGGGATGTACGAGACCCTTTATACCAGGGTTCTCTGACATAGATCATAAAGTGAGCCAACTTGACTATAGTGTGCAAGGCATTCAGAGTGAGGTGCAAGGCATACAATCTAATATGAAATACATACAAGATAGTTTGGTAGATATCATAATGGATTTGAAAAATAATCATTCAAATCATCTAGCTAACGCTATTGAACAACCCCACCAGGGTAGTTCTCCCAACCAGTCTACTTCAAATCTAACTATAGTGCCACAGAGGAACCTTTTACCAAAGGTGGATATGCACAAATTTGATGGAAAATATCCACTCAATTCGATCAACCAAATGGAGTTTTTTTCTGATCTACATCAGATCTTAGGTGGATATAAGGTTACCATGGAATCCTTGTATCTTGAACCTGATTAATTCATTTGGTATATATGGTTTTGTGCTCAAAAGAAAAAGATGACTCTCAATGTCACTTGGTCAGTTTTTATAGAGGAGCTACAATTACACTATGGCAATAGTGTGACAGAGAATTACTTCAGCTAACTAGCAAAATTGTGACAAACTGGCTCCATCAAGGATTATATTCATCATTTTTAGAACCTATCCTTACGTGTGGAGATAATTTTTGAGGAGAACTTGAATGACCTATTTTTGGGTGGACTCAAGGACCACATACAACATGAGGTACACATGTTTAATCCACTTAAGATTTTTGATTCTATTATCATGGCACGCAGAGTTGAGGAAATATTTATAGCCAACTAGAAGCAACCATTCATTCACTTCAAAGATCATAACATATCGACACCAACATTTCCTCCACCTACCAGGTTGACCCCATAACAAATTGAAGAGAAGCGTGCAAAAGGATTATGTTTCAGTTGTGACAACAAGTGGAGCAAAGGACATAGATATGCTGAAAATAAGTTATTCTACATCGAGGGATCCAATAAATATGAAGAAGAAGATGATGCTTCCAGTGATGATGAGGAAGAGATAGAGGAGGTATCTAAAAATTCCCAACCTACAATCTCTTGTCATGCACTTGTAGGTATTAACACTCCACAAACTCTTAAGGTGGTGGGTTTCCTCAATAAATAGAAGGTGACAATGTTGATTGATTTATGGAGCACACATAACTTCATCAACCATAAGTTGGCCACTCGATCGAATTGTTTCATCTACCCAGCACCAAAAATTCAAGTCATGATTGCAGATGGTGGCACAACTAATTGTTTAAGCAAATGCCATAGTATTAAGCTTGCTATGGGTAAGTACAAGTTTGATTCTCCTATGTTTGCTATTCCCATTGGTAACACAGACATTGTTTTGGGAGTCCAATGGCTCACAACCTTAGGTACCATTGGATGAACTTCTAGGAACTATTCAATAACTTTCATTTTGAAGGTAGGAAAATTGAACTACATGGATTACAGGTAAAATCTCCATAATTGGTTAGTTCACATCAGATGACCAAGATACTAAAAAAAGGGGGCAGAGGGAATTGTTGCATGATTATGTTCCATGAAAGTTCAACCCACACAAGCATCTACACATCCTGATCTACAGATGATTCTTGATGACCACCCATCTATTTTTGGGGCCATGCCGAAAGGACTACCACCAAAAAGAGAACATGATCATGCCATTCAACTACTTTCAGGGAGTCAACTACCAAATATCAAACCATATAGATATCCATATGCACAACAGAGTGAAATCAAAAAAATGCTCCATGAGATGTTGGAGGCAGGGATCATCAAGCATAGCCAAAGTGCATATTCATCACCAGTGGTCATTGTGTGAAAGAAGGATGACACATGGAGGATGTGCCTAGATTATAGGGAACTCAACAAGTACACCATCAAAGATAAGTTTCCTATTCCAGTAATTAATGATTTACTTGATGAGTTGCATGGTGATAATTATTTCACAAAATTAGACCTTTGCTTGGGTACCATCAAACTAGAATCAAGGATGAAGATGTTCATAAAATTGCTTGTAGAATGCATGAGGGCCATTATGAGTTTTTGGTAATGCCCTTTGGTCTTACAAATGCACCATCTACTTTTCAGAGCTTGATGAACACTATTTTTAGGCTTTTTTTAAAGAAAGTTTGTGTTGGTTTTCTTTGATGACATATTGATTTATAGTCAGACATGGGAAGCACATCTGCAACATGTGAAACAAGTGTTGATAGTTTTGGAGAAGCATCAGCTTTATGGGAAGCCATCCAAATGTGTTTTTGGAGTACAAGAGGTAGAGTACCTAGGTCACATTGTTTCCCATGAAGGTGTCAAATTTGATCCCCAAAAGATCAAAGCTATGATGGAATGGCCCATGCCAAAAAATCTCAAAAACCTTAGAGGGTTCCTAGGACTAACATGTTACTACCAAAGATTTGTGAAAGGCTATGGCAGCTTAGCAGCTGCACTCACTACATTGCTATATAAGGATGCCTCCCATTGGAATGATGCCACCACCAAAGCATTTGAGAAACTAAAAATAGCTATGTGTACCACTCCAATTTTGGCTACTCCAGACTTCTCAAAGACGTTCACTTTTGAATGTGATGCTTCTGGATCTAGGTTGGGAGCGGTACTAATGTAGGAAGGAAGACCCATTGCATTTGAGAGTCATCAATTCAAAGGTAAGAATCTACAGAAACCTATTTATGAGAAAGAAATGATGGCTATTCTTCATGTAGTTAAACAATGGAGGCCCTATCTGATGGGTAGACATTTTAAGGTGAAAACTAATCATGATAGTCTCAAATACTTTTGGAGCAGAGATTATCATCTGAGGAACAACAAAAGTGGGTAACCAAAATGTTGGGTTATGATTTTGAAATCATTAAATAAGAAGGGTAAAGATAATGTAGTAGCAGATGAACTATCCAAATGAGATACATCCATAGAAGCATTACTTTGTGCAATATCCATATTGTAAGTAGATTGAGTGGATGAAGCCAGATTAGAATGGGAGCAAGACAAAGATACATAGGTTCTGATTCAAAATCTCTAGCAAGGTACTTTAGCCTCTGACAAATTTGAATGGAAAGATAATGTCCTATGGTATAAGGGTAGGTTATACTTGTGCAAAAATTCAGAGCTTAAGCATGAAATTCTTGTGGAGTTGCATGCATCTCCAATTGGGGGACACTCATGGTTCTTGAAAACATATCACAGAATTAAGAAATAATTATTTTGGGAAGGACTCAAGGGAAATGTACAAAATTTTGTGGTAGAATTCTTGATATGCCAATAGAATAAAGGTGAGACAATTAAGACCCCAGGTCTGTTATAACCATTAGCAATTCCTAGTCAAAGGTCGGAGGAGGTTTCCATGGATTTCATCACAGGGTTGCCTTGTTCTGAAGGTAAGAATGTTATCTTGGTCATTGTGGATAGGCTTACAAAATACACCCATTTTTGTGCTCTCTCATACCCATTTTCAGCAAGTATAGTAGTAGCTATTTTTCTGGAAGCAGTTCTTAAATTACATGGAACCCCAAAAATAATTGTAAGTGATCATGATCCTATTTTCACTAGTAATTTATGGACTGAACTATTTTCCTGTTTGGGTACTCAGCTAGCTCATAGCTCATCTTACCACCCCCAATCTAACGGATAAAAAAAAGTGGTTAATAAATGTTTAGAGGGGTATCTCCATTGTTTTGTATCAGATAAACAAGAACATTAGGTTAAATGGATACCACTTGCAGAATGGTGGTATAACACATCTTTCCATACCTCTTCTAAAATGTCTCCATTTCTAGCACTATATGGTTACCATCCACCTTCCATCACTTCTTCATTAAAGGTGCAAACCAAGGTTCGAAATGTGGAGGAGCACATTCAACATTAACAAGAGGTTTTGGCTAGTTTGAGAGAGAATTTGGCCTTGGCACAAAACTGGATGAAGCAACAAGAAGATCAACACCAAAGTGAGTGAAATTTTGAGGTGGGTGACTAGGTATTTATACATTTACAGCCTTATAAGCAAATGTCCTTGAAGTAACAGAAAAAGGACAAAAAACTTGCTTCTAAGTATTATGGCCCTTATCAGGTTATGTAGAAAATTGGAAGTGTGGCTTATAAGTTCGAGTTAACTCATTCATCTCGCATACACCTAGTATTTCATGTTTCATGTTTGAAGAAGGTCATTGGATAGACAGTTTCAGCCCAGACAGAACACTCAGAACTAGATGAAGAAGGATGAGTCATTTTGGAACTAGAGAAGATCCTCCAAACTCATACTAAGAGGTTGAGAAATAGAGAGATTAGGGAATATCTGATCAAGTGGAAGAACCTAAGTAGTGAAGATGCAACTTGAGAAGGTGAAGATTTTCTACAATAACATCTAGAGTTATTCAACATTGAGGACAACGTTGGTTTAAAGGGGAAGGGCATACTATGGCCCTAACCTATCGCATGTATGAGGATAGGAATAGTTGACTTATGGCTTACTTATCCCTCTTTGATGCTATATCACATTTCTCTATGCATTCATTTGGTTAATAGGTTGGCCTATGGAGTAACCATGGCCTAGATAGACTATATATAAGAGATAGAGGGTAATTGTTTATGATCATATTGTGAATTCTACTCTTATTGAAGCTTGTGGAGGTTTCCCCCTCAAAGTGGCTTGTCTATTATCATATATTTTGATATATTTCAGTCATATTTGGATATATTTCTACTATTCTACTTTATTGTTTAAGTAATTTCATTACAAGGCGCAACAGAAGCGTGGTGGGATGTTATGATCCTAATGGACAGATTTCACTAACACTTCGAGGTTTTGGTGTAGCCATTTATTACATGTGGTATTAGAGCCTCCACCCAGGTTCAAGTCACAGAGCGGGTGGATACACCGGCATGGTAGTGTTCATCTAGGGCTCGTACATGTTGGGATCCTAGTGGTATGGGTGCAAATCCAGCCCAGAGTTTGGGCTTCAGAAGCGTGGTGGGATGTTATGATCTTAATGGACGAATTTCTCTAAAAATTCAAGGTTTTGGTGTAGCGGTTTGTTACCAAATATATATGAAAAAACATATATATGGCATTTAAAGGCTAGAATGGCCATTATCCAATCTCTATCAGGACCTGATATTGAATGTTGCAGTTGATTAGATGCATCCCTTAAGATAATCTTATCATCTCTGAGTATGCAAATTGAGCAAACTTCAATCACACATTTTAGGAGAAATGCGAGTGATAGAGATGAGATGTTATCTCCTAAACTTGTATAAACAAGTCATATAAGAAACCCTAGGATTATTCTCTCTAACTTGATGCGAGTGATATGTGATAATGAGTTTTTTATAATAGCCAATTCTATCAGAATGGACCAAATGTTGGTCAATAGATGGTATATATTCTAGATCATTATCCTAATAAATGGACCATTTATGTTTGCACATATAGATGGGTATTTTAAGGCTAGAATGGCCATTATCCAGTCTTTATTAGGCACTAGGAGTGAAAATTATGATTGATTGAACACATCCCTAAAGAGAATATCTTATCATCCCTGAGTGTACAAATTGAGTGAACTTCAGTTGATTGTTGTAAGATAACCATGAAAGATAGATGCTATTAATCAAATACTACATTTAAATGGATGATTAATCTAATCAACCCAAGGAGGATTCTCTCTAACTCAATGTGAGCGAGATGTGATAATGAGTTTTCTCTCATAGCCAATTCTCTCAAAATGGTCTAAAAGTTGGTTAATGGTGGGTATATCTTCTGGCTCATTATCCCAATTGATGAACCATATATATGGGCACATTTATAAGGGAATTTTAAGTCTGTAATGACCATATCTAGTCTTCATCAGTCTCAAGGAATAAATGTTGTAGTTGATCAGATGTATCCCTTAAGAGAATCTTATCATCCTTGAGAGTGCAAACTGAGTGAACTTCAGTCACATGTTACAAGAGAAGCATTAGGGTTAGATATGAGTTGTTAGATCATAAAATTGATTGGATGATTCCTCTAAGCAACCACAAGAGTATTATCTCTAACTTGATGTGAGTGAAATGCAATAACGAGTTTTCTCTCTCAATCAATTCTCTCAGAACTTACCAAAAGTTGGTCAGTCAGGGTGTATCTTTTGGCTCATTATCCCAATTAATGAATCATATATGTGGGAACATCTGCATGGGAATTTTAAGTCTAGAAAAAATGTTATCCAATCTTTATCAGGCCTTGGGATTGAACATTGTAATTGATCAGATGCATCCCTTAAGATAATCTTATCATCCTCGAGTTTGTAAATTAAGTGAACTTCAGTTGCATGTTACAGGAGAACTGTGAGGGATATATATGATCTGTCAACTCCTAAGATTTCATGGATGAGTCAACCAAGTAACCCCATGAGGATTATCTCTAACTTGATGTGAGTGAGACATGACAATGAGTTTTATCTCACAACCAATTATCTTAGAAAAAACAAAAAGTTGGTTAAAATGGGGTGTATATTCTAGCTCATTAGCCCAATCGATGAACTATTTATGTGGCCACATATGTATGGGTGTTTTAAGGCTATAACAACCATTATCTAGTATCTATTAGGCCCCATGAGTGAATTTTGTAGTTGATCAGATGCATCCCTTAAGATAATCTTATCATCCTTGAGTGTGCAAATTGAGTGAACTTCAGTCAAGCATTGTAGAAGAACCATGAGGGATAGAGATGAGTCATTAAATCATAAACATATATGAATGAATCCTATAAAAAACCCCAAAAGTATTTTCTCTAACTTGATATGAGAGATATGTGGTAATGGGTTTTATATTGTAGCCAATTCTCTCAAAATAGACTAAACATTGGTCAATAAAGGGCGTATCTTCTAGATTACTAGCCCAATCAACAAACTATCTATATAGGAACATTTGGATGGGTGATTGAGGATAGAGTGACCATTATCTAGTCTCTATTAGGCCCTAAGAGTGAATGTATTAGTTCATTAGACACGTCCGTTAAGATATTTTATCATCCCTGAGTGTGAAAATTGAGTAAACTTTGGACACATGTTGTAGGAGAATCATGACGACTAGAGATGAACCATCAGATTTTACACTTGCCTAAATGAGCCATCTAAGCAAACACAAGAGGATTATCTCTAGCTCAATGTGAGTGAGATGTGGAAATGATTTTTCTCTCATATCCAATTCTCTTAGAATGGATCATTAGTTGGTTAGTGGGGGCGTATCTTCTAGCTCGTTAGCTTAATAGATGAACTGTCTATGCAGGCATGTCTAGATGGGAATTTTAAGGCTAGAATGGTCATTATCTGATCTTTGTTAGACCCAATATTGAACATTATAGTTGATCAAGCACATTCATTAAGAGAATCTTATTGTCCTTGAGTGTGTAAACTAAGTAAACTTTGGTCACACATTGCAGGAAAATCATGAGGGCTAGAGACAAGTTGTCAAATCTTAAAATTTCATGGCCAAGTCCTCTAAGCAACCCATGAAGATTCTCTCTAACTTGATGTGATCAAGACATGATAATGAGTTTTATCTCATAACTAATTCTCTTATAATATATTTAAAGTTAGTTAGTGGGGGTGTATCTTCTAGCTCATTAGCCCAATCGATGAATCATATATGTGTGCATGTCCGGATGGGTGTTTTAAGGCTATAATGACCATTATCTGAACTTTAGTAAGTTCTAAGAGTGAACATTGTAGTTTATCAGATGCATCCCTTAAGAGAATATTATCATCCTTGAGTGATAAAATGAGCGAATTTTGGTCACACGTTGAAGGAAAACTATAAGGGATAGAGATGAGCCGTCAAATCCCACACTTACATGGATGAGTCCTCTAAGCAACCCCATGATAATTCTCTCTAACTTGATGTGAATGAGATGTGGAAATGAGAATTATATTGCATCTATATCTCCCCTAAAACCTCCTTACACCACTCATCAACCTCTCCAATTGAGTTTCTCCTTCATTTTATGACCTTACAAACCTTATCCTAGTTAGGTTCAAAGCCTATCCATATCTACTGATGTCTAAACATAGTTTATTCTTATTTTGGTTCACAATAATATCTCAACAATCATAACTCCACTTATAAAATGCTAAGTTTGTCCTTCTATCCTCTCTAGAATATCTACCTTCTCTCCTCTCTACCTATGTACATCCTCCTTCATTAGCTCTTATAAAATGAATTGAAATTTATCCCTACATAACGACATGTATTTATTTGGTATTGGTCTTGAACTATACCAATAATCTCTCACCTATATTCTTATCTTCAACTAACATGTTATTTTGTCCTTCCATACCTTGGAGATTGTCTTCTAAATAGGTAATGAGGTGGACTCACCTTCACATAGAGATGAAAATACATGATTGGTAAAGATGTTATAAGATGGATAAGACAAGTTTATCTCTAAAATACATATTTGAATATTTAAATTATTGTAAAGGGATTATAAGGGATTGTGACCCTTCTAAAAGGGTATGAACCTATTGAAAGGGTCCTAAGAGGTCTTGTGAATATATTTATATCTTCATGCAAATGTAATTTCACCATAAGGCTATCTAGAAGAATCCTCCTACATTGGTAGAAGCTAAGGGAGGCATGTTAGTTAGGGATAAATCAAAAAATATTATGTTTATTATGATGGTAAGATGGAAGATATGGTGTGGAATGTGTAAATAGGATTCAAATAAAAAATTAAACAAGTATAAGGTTGAACCACTTAGTCTTTGGAGAAAGAGGAGTGAGCAAGGAGGCTTAAGGCCTTTAGGGTTGGTATATGACAATTTTTAGGATTGTGCTTATGTATATGAATGTTTGATCAATAAATAAGAGTTTTAATCAAGAAAGTTATTCTTATAATTGTATATCTCCATTCAGTTCATGAAGTTAACATATGCATGAGAGCTACTATGATAGGATTGTATCAAGAAATACAAAATTCTGCATAAAAGAAGACTATGGTAGAGGGTGATTGAACGTGTTTTGTTTGTATTAGAGATCAAAAACCTCATATAAGTTAAGATTTAATATCTTATCATACCTTTATAACATTTTCTTTAAGAATCGTATAAGAAAAAAAATATTTTTGTTCATTTTTAATCTTAAGACTATGTTTTATCATTGAAAGAGAAAGACTGTGTATGTGAAATGAGGTATTTACATAAAGAGAGAGGAATATGATCTTGGATAAATGTCTTAATATGTATTTTGAATATAAATTCTAGTTCAATTACTATTTTTAAAGGTTTCATATAGATCTCAAAGCTTGATAAGAAATAAATTTTTAAAAACCTTGTTTTTACATGTTACAGTCTTGAAAAGACCTTCATTGTATGATCAAGAAGTTGCATGGGTGTGAATAGAAGATTAGAGAAGTAAGGATATGTGTTTAAGACTATATTATAGATGATATAAATATTATTAAGTCCTTGGTATTTATGAAACATTGTTAATAAGCTCTCAGCTTTTGGGTTCTCTGAGAAACCCTAAAATAGGGTTACCAAGCACAAATTGAGTCATAACTTCATTTTTAACTAATGAAATCCATCCAAATTTTTAGGAAAGGTTATAAGAGGTATTAATAGATAATTAAAATGTTATTATGTGAATATAGGTCTTGTGGGATAATAAACAACTGACTATGTTTGTGTGTCTTATAGGTTTTTGACGAGAGACCTAAAAAAATAAGAATTAATTATTTAGCCTTGTTCTCTGGCTTTAAACATTGCATGAAGCTTGATTAAGGTAGTGTGATAATTATAATACACATCATAAATTTATTTCAAACTATTTTTTGATTACATAGGGTCAAATCAAGTATGAAGGCTAAATTAGGCATACACAGACCTAAAGAATAGAATTACCATTATTTTGCTATTTTGAGAGACTAATAGACTAAAGATTGGTTTATCACTAATATAAATAACCTATAACCATTAATAAGGTCACTCAAAATGATATTGAGAATATTTAATAGCTAAGACACTTGTTCTAAATTTATAAAATACACATACATAGTCCTGTAGTAGTTTCTGGGGTTGAGTCAAGATTCTTGGTCATTTGGTGACCTAAATTGATGATTTAAACTTGTGAAAAAAACTTTAAAGGTATAATATCATTGTATAAATTATATTAAATGTCTTTTTAGGTGATTCTAGAGAAGAGAATAGGGTCAAGGTAAAAATTATCTTGAACAAGATTCAAGTGAAAGTCCTACCTAAAGTTATAGACATCTAGGTACATCCACTTGAAGATAGAATGAAGTAGATTCTTCTTGGAATAAAATGGTGCTATATAGAGGATCCTTAGTGAAGAAAAAAAAATGATGAATGAGATCCAGGTCAAGTAAAACTAGGGTATTTATCTTTTGAGTAATCATAGTCAGTTTATACAAGAGTTTATTTCAAAGTATCTTGGATAGTTATTGAAAGGTATGAGATTGTCATCATTAACTGAATTCCAATGTTGGAAAAGAGTAAGAAAAGATAAAACTCATAATATCAGGTTTGTAGACCATAATTAAGGCCTAAATAAGACTATTTTCTTATTTTATTGAAAGGACAAACAAAGAGAAGGTGAAAATATATTTGTTCGAGCTAGATAACATTAATATAAATTACTTTTTGGTTTCTCTTTGTTTTAATAAGATAATATTATCAACTCATGGCACCAGCCATGTGAAAGTGGAAGCTCATCTAGTGAAATTAACCTACATTAAAATTATTAGTAAAAAATTTAAACATAAATAAACACATAATGATAAAATAATTAAATATTAAAATAAATTAAATCAAATAAGTTAATTATATTAATTTGAAATGAAATATAAATTGTTCATATACTAAACTTACCTATTCAATCTAATGTACCTTTGGGATCAGCTCTATTTGTAAATGTTTCAAGAATCACTTCATGGTCAGATTCATGCATTTTGCACAAACTTCTATTGTGAGGCTTTCCATGATATTTGATCATTTGAATATTTGTAGTGATAACCAAATTTGAATAATGAAGCACCACCCTATGTGTTTCAAAGTCCTCAAATAATAATTATTTTATTATTTTATATTAGTACTTATGAAACCAAGTTCCTGTAACTACTACGGATCTAGTGGGATAAATTAGCTCTTCTCCATCCATGACATCTGTGGTTAATTTTTTTGCCTCTACATAATAACACAAGTAGTAGTATGTTCCCTTATCATTATCATTAGGTGTAATGACTACAAAAACATTCCCTGCATTCAAAGCATAATCAAATTGTAAGAACATATAGGAAAAAATAAGAATATCACTAATAGAACCAAGGCTACATTTAAATTAGGAATAAATTGTACCTAGTTGCACAAAATATGAGATGTGGTCAAAATTAATTGAAGATGCTATTTCATGATCCATCAATTATTGGAGTGAATGGATACTCTCTATAAGTGTTATGGGTGTATAATACCATTTGTCAATGCATTATTTTGACTCACATTCATTCTAATTAAATTCCATATATGAGGAACAAAAACATGCTATATCCTTGGAATAAATAGTCCATGAACTTGAATTTCAGTTTTGAATAGAGTGGAAACACTCGATCCATGTACTGTACTACAATTTTCATACATTTCCTTATGTTTTTCCTCCATGAACCAAAATAATCTTCTCACATGAGAATATTTAATTGATCTATGATAAAAATTTTCATTACACCAAGTCATACTAATTGAAGCATCGATCAAGTTAGCACCATCCTTGTGCTTTCCTTGATATTTTTTAAGGGCTCTTTTACCCATGCATTTGCACCATTATGTTCCCCTTTGCCATACCTAGCCTCAAAGAAGCTCCAAAAATGTTGAACACCATTCTTCTTATGCATTTTGCTTAACCAGTAAAACATTCAAAAATTTAAAACTTCCCTACATAATTGTCTGAGCAAATGTAGTGTGTATTGAACATGACTTCTCTTTCATTCATATTTATATAAAATATCTCAAAATAACCTTGGACCAACTCTGGAGAATGGAATCTATTATCACCTATATAAAAGTGGTACTCCCTCAAAATATATATGTTATTGTTTGTGCTATAAGGTGCATGTATAAATGTAATATGAATGAAATTTCTAACTTGAATTGAATTATAGTATTGGGATTGAACCTCATTTTGTGGTTGTAGTGTGTAGTTCTCAGCAAAGTCCACAACCAAAATAATGGTGCCAACTGGAAAGTTATCCTTGCATAACTTGAATTTATTATCTAACCATTTTGATTTGTGTGTGTCAAGCATATTGATAGATAATACTATTATTGAATTCAAACATGAAATTAAATACAAAAACTTTGGTCGTAACCAACTCACTTCTTGATGACTATTTTCCATATTTTAACATATACATTATAGATTTGTACTTATTATAATCAACTAGTTGTTTTCTAAATTCATGTGAAATTTCTTTATGTATACATCTCATTAAATTTGACAAACCACCACAACCGTTACATGTTCCATCTAAACATTGTTTGGCAAAAATAATTGTTCCTTAGGTCTTTGACATAAAATATTTTAGATTAATTCTCTTGATGTCTTAGGTGGGAGAGACACTATATATTCATGCATAATCTCATTAGTATATAAATTACAATATATATATGGTAAAAAACATTAAAATGCATAACAAATTCAATATGTGGTGCATGTTTGGTTGATTTTAATATAAAAAGGCTTGCACATCTCAAATGACCTTTGGCTAATTATCAATTGGCCATTAAAATTTTTAATATTTTTTTTTATAAAATTCTATTTAGGTCATGTCTAAGAAATGTTTTGCATGTGGCTCATAGTTTTTTGAACCTTTTTTTCTTTTAATAACATCTTTTACATTAGATGAGACCCTTGTGTTATCGTGCTAATTTTTTCAATCAAATGCCTTGTTCTTTCAACTAATACTTTATCTTTTTGTGGGAGTCTACCACTAAATGCCTAATAATCTGTCAGTGAAGGGACACCAAGCCTTATTCTTCTTTTTACAACATTTATTAGAGTTTTCTTATTCAAGTTTAAGGATTTACTTGTTTCACTAAGAATTTGAGCTTTAGATGTTGACTTACTCACTACATATTCCATTATTACTCATCTTGCCACATTACCATCTTTTTTCTACCTTGTATTACCTATTGCCTTAAATAAATTAAATAGATCCTTTACTATTGTATTATTTATTCTATCCATATTGGATGTTCTTAACCCTAAAATATGCATCACATGGTGTATTGTTTTATTTTCATTAAATAGAACAAATAGTTGACATCATTTTGTATGGATTTTATTCTCAAATGCAAAGCCCCATACACATTAAGCATGACATTGAACTGATCTTTTTGATATTTTACCTTCCATAGGTTCTACTATTTTCTCATATATCTCAACTAAACAACTTGGTGTTTATCTTTTTATCCTTGGAGCTATGGGTGTAAGAGCTATATTTTGTATTAAATTGGGTGGTGTTACCACTTTAACCATAGTAGGGATAGTAGAGAGTTGACTATCTACATTAGACCTTAAAGGCAAATTTAATTCCTCTTCATTAGGAGAAACATTGGGGTAATTAATTTATGTTGATTATCACCATGCTTAGAAATTTTATTATGGATGGATGTTTCATTATATTGTGTTTCTGCATATGTTTCTTAACTCAATAAGAATCCATTAGTTACATGTTATACATTTTGAATCATCATTCAACAATGATTGATTGTGTTCTCTTATCTCATTTTAAGACATATCTAAATTTAAATTCCATGGAATTGGGCATGTTAATTTTATTTGAAATATTACATGGTGTGGAGGAAGTATCTTCACCTTGCTTAGAATCCCTTATGGATGCTCTCCTATCTGCTTATCTTTTTCATTCTTTTTCTCTCCACTTCAATTTTCTCATTTGTTATCTATTTAATTGGTATTTTTACGATGATTTCCTAACCCCTTTATTTATTTTTATGCAAATAAGTCCACATCTAGAGTATAAATTGATGAATTTATAGTAATAGAGATAAAGTAAATGAAGAATTTGAAGAAATTATAGAGTTTCAACATAAAAAACTAGATTAAAGTTTGTAAAATGCATAATGAATGAGTGAAATTCATTGACAAACAAGAGAAATTCATGAACAATAAAGTGTGTATGCCCTTTCACAAAGCATGGACGACCTATTTTGAGGCACAAATATAAATGTGTAAAAACATTTAATGATTTTTGGGTCTTGTAAAGGGCATATGCACTTTCAATATATCAATCTTTACCTTTTACGTTTTCTCTCTAAAATTTCTTTGGGTATAGGCTTGAGGAGGTTGGAACCTAGCCTGAAAACAACCATGGATTAGCCCACATGGTTTTAAAGAAATTTAGTAGTCTTTTTCATCTTTGCCAACACATTTAATTAGGAAGTTTTTATTATTTAAAAAAAAATTATATGGGTTTGTAGAGGAGAAAGTGTGGTTATATATATATATATATATAATGTTAAACTATTTTTTATAATTATTATTTAATTTCTACACAACATACCTCATTATGGACTATATACATATCATTACAAATACTTTTATAACTTTTTTTTAGTGTTAATCAAAATTTTATAAAACTTATACCTAACCAATCTATATATCATTGGTTATAATTTGTAAAAAAATTAATTTCCATGAAGTTAATGTCAAAAAGTTGTGTTCATAAACTTGCAGTTCTAATTTTCCACCTATCTTGACTTGTAAAATTATTTAAAAAAATACATATATTTATTAAAAAATTTTAACTGATCTTTGACATTTCATCTATGTATATATAAAATTTTATACATCAATTCATTTATTTACTCAAAAAAGTGGGTCCATACACATGCAGTCTCCTTATCTTTTCACAAAAAAGGTCAAGTCATTATCATAAATGTAGCTATTTCACACAATTTTATCATCTAGGCATATATATATATATATATATATATATATATATATATATATATATATATATATATATATATATATATATATATATATATTCAAAATGACACATTTCATATTATTATGTCACTGTCAATTCTTTTTCCAAGTGTCTCTAACATTCTTTCCAAGTTCAACTACTGTAATTTAAAAAAAAATGGTGTCACTTTATACCCCACCTTTTGTCACATATTATCTTGCATTTGCCCTTTATAATTTCACTCAAGTTCTCTCAAGTTCACTCCATATAAAAAAAAATACATGATTGAAAGGGAATTTAAAATGTTCATGAACCCATCAAAAATGCATGTTCTACTATATAGTTTCACTTATGTTCTCTCAATGTAGAATAGAAATGCATAAACAAAAAAAAAAAAAAAAAACAAACAATGTTAATGTACCCATCATGAGCATAGATCTGATAAGTGTGAAGTGTAATGAAAACCATTTTCAATTTAATTATAAATTATGCTGTTTTATACATGTGCATGAATTAATATCATGCCTCCTAAATCTATACCAACTACTATAAAATGCAATGCATTTATATGTTAAATATATGAAACTTTATCTCAATATTGTGTGTATGTGGAAATATATAATTCATATTCTTGTAAAATATGTAGATATGCCCATGTATATGCACTCAAGTGTCTATGAATTTGTACTCAAGTATCTATAAAATGAGTGTATATGCATGGAATATACCCTTATAATCTATAATAATGTTCCAATATATGACATGCAATTGAACATTTTTCTATCTAAACCATTTTGAATCTCTAAAATATGTACTTTGTTTTGATTTATACTCATAGAGACTTATGTATTTATGACAATACCACTGTAATGTCCCCCTTTTGAGATGAGGCGTGTGTCCTATAATTCTATCATCTCAAAAGATAATTTTATTGTAAATATATCATCATGTGACATCATATGATCATATAGAGAGTATGTCATCATAGTAATGTATGTGTAAATAAGGGCATGCATGTAACAAATGTAATACAGGACATATAAGTACCATGCCTAAATAGATGTATCAATTGAGCACATAGTAATATGATCACTAAATAATACTGAGCAATAAACATGCATGATATAGATCACAACATCGCTCGAAGTCAATAAGCTCAAAAATCACAAAAAGATCAAGTGTTAGTGTTATACGTAAGACCAAGGGCTGTATCCAAGGGACATAAAGTTGTCAAGACAAACAAGGCCAAGGGCCACATTCAAGGAGACGTAAATATGTTTCAAATAAATGACATCAAATATGTGACATTAAAAAGGTCAAAGGCCACACTCAAGGGACATAAATATGTCTCAAGTGAGGGAAAAGGGCCACACATAATAAAAAAGCACAAAGTAGCCTATCATGTAAGAGATTAACAACATCAATGGAGCATATAACAAGGGAACTAGTCTACAACATCCATATGTATCAATGCCATATTATAATATAACTATAAATTGTCTCAAAGGTGCAAGGAATGCCAAAACTATATATATATATATATATATATATATATATATATATATATATATATATATATATATATATATATATATATATATGTTATTTGGGATGGGAATATATATAATCTTCCACTGGCCATGCATGATCAAGGTTTAGTTCAACAACTAGTTACAAATGTTGGAAATATTATCATTGATGTCAAGGGTCTAGCATTATTGGTGATAAATGCCCCATAGCATTTAATGTGTTTTTAATATTCATATCTTGGCTAATGTGTGTTAATATTTATTTAATATTAATGAATATATTTTTGGTTGCATATAAGTCAAAACAAGGCCCATGGAGAAGTCAAAGAGTCATGGGGTAAAGACAAAAGAGGAATGGGATGCATTTTCTCATGAAGAGTTATCTTGAGGAATTTCAAGTGTCACCATGTGAAGACAAAAGAGGGTATGGCACATTTTTCCATGGACACTTTGAGGAATACAAAAAGTCACCAAGATAAAGACAAAAGAGGAAAGGATACATTTGCTTATGAAGGGTCACCATGTGACTTTTCAAATGCAAGGATATGAAGGGTCATGCAAGTTTGGCACCATTTTCCATGAGGATTGAAGGGTCACAAATGGTGAATGCCAAAGGTCATTTGGAAAGCTATAAATAAAGGCTTGAAAAGCCATTTTTAATATGCAAAAGAGTGCATGGTTTTTTAGTTATTTTATATAAGAAAAGAGGAGAGAAAAGTAGGAGATATTGTAGAGTTCTATCATTTGTTGAGTAAACAACATTAAGAGATAGTTGTGTTTTATACACAAGAGGGGTTGGTGCTCCTATGATTTGGTGCTCATAAATAGTTGTTGTGTTGGTGCTCAACAAAGGGGTTGGTGCTCTTGCAAGTTGGTGCTTGCAAAATTTGTAATTTGAGTTGGTGCTCATTCATATACTTGAGATTATTCTCCATGGTTTTTCCCACTTTGGGTTTCCATGTGAAAATATGGTCTCTCTCTCTCTCTCTCTCATGTGGTGCATGTTATTGTTTTAGTTTTATTTCATATATTGAATGTGTAATTAAGTGGTTAAAGAAAATAAATTAGATTAATTAAAAGATATACAATATACTGATTCACCCACCCTCTTAGTATATTTTGTGCTTAACAAAAAAGTTAGGGAATTTTTTTAGAATAGATAACGACATGGTTACACAGAAAAGGTATACCAGGGTTTTTATCATGAAATATTTTTTGAAACCCTTTCACTACTCGGTAGTGATTCAGTCTACTCTAGAATTTTATATGTAATTTGTCAATTATGAAGGGATTCTTTTTAGATGCTTGAAATGTAACCAGCTTGGCCATAAAGTGGCAGATCACCCAAAGAAATTTAGATCTTATTTTAGTTCCCCCTATTGCAGAGATGGGGGGAATATTAGTTTCCCTAATGCAGACCTTATGAATAGCTTCCAAATTTGGGTAGCTTCAAGTGGCTTATCCCTAGGTAGCAACATTGACCCTCTTAGTGAATCCTCTAATCTAGTTAAGGTTTTTAATTTAAATCACAAGTCTTCTTTTCTAGCAGTTGGGTTGACATCTCTAGGGGCTTGAACTTTAAAAATTCTTCCTAGTGCTACTTCATTGATGAGAGGTTTGGCCATTAAGATAGGTGATCCTATGATCCCTTTTCATGGAACTCTGGGCACCAAAACACAACAAGGTTTTTCAAAACTAAACTTGAGCAGGTTCATCCAAATTGCAAAGTAGGGACTTTGGGTTCTCAGAGTTTAGTGGAGGTGTCTCTTATGAATAAACTATTTCAAAATCATCAAGGTGATTCTTCAATGCTCGAAAGCCAAGATAATCTTTTTTAAGAGGAAAAAGCTTCTTTGCAAGATGGTGGTTAGGAAGTGGGTGGGATAACATGTCTGGATGAATTTGAAGAGAATATTGGTTCTAGAGAGGTATTGTCTCTTGCCTAGTAGAAATATTTGCTTTCTAAACCTAATTGTGGATCGAAAGGTAGAAGAGGTAGAAAGATTATAACAGAATGCCTAAAACTAGATGTTATGAACTCCATAGATGGTGGTTTTTAGTGGACCATAGAATCCCTCCTCTCCAATTAGGGGAAGAGAATGTAGGTAGCACTTAGATGAGTTTCCTGGTAGTGGGGCACCCTTCCCTTCCATTGTAGGGATGCCTTTATGTTATCTATCCTTTATTATGAGGTTTGTTTCCTATTTGGTTCCACTCTTTATTATCTCTATTGTGTGGGATTCCATTTGGTATTAAGGTGTACATTGTTCTAGTTGTTCTCTTTATATCCTTGTCCTCTTATTTGGGATCATCCTTTGGTCTTTATTTTTTGGTTACTTCTGTGTTTTGGGGACTGGGCCTCCTGGTGTCCCAAAATTGGTTGTTGTTCTGGTCAATAGCACTTATTTATAAAAAAATATATTATAATTCTATTTTATTATAGTTATAATTTAAATTTTAATATACTATATTATATGTTACTATTGTCACTTGCATTTTCACCCTTTGAGGAGACGCAAATCTCTCCTCATCCAAATGGCACAATGAAATCACCTCTAGGCTTGTGGGTAGCCTAAGGAATGAGGTTACCATTTAGGATTACAACAACTACTAACTTTGGGGAGTGAAAAGGGAGAGAGATAAATGAAATAAAACTAACCTAAGGGAGGTGATACACCAAATATATTGATGACATCCAACCATATGTATATTACACTTGAAATCAAAAGACAAACTAAACATACACTCTCCAATCTATGTATTCTTGCATCAATGTTACATTGCAGGCTTATGGATTAATGTGCAAAGCTAAGAGGAATAGACAAGAGGCCTTGAATGGAACTAATGAAGATACTATCTCACTTAAACTTTGACATTTATTGGAACACATCACATGCCCTGCAAGAAGAAGCTGCAAATAGATGAGAGAATGTGACAACTTGTTAAGGAATCCATAGTCTTCACTAAGAAAATTCAACATTCAAGTAAATCACACTATGAAAAGTCATGGAAGAGGTAAAAATTAATAATTATACTGATAAAAAGGTATACAAATGAGTAGGGCTTCACCATACTCAGGTGGAGCATCCATATAATGCCAAAATGGCTAGTTCTTATAGAACTTGTGAGAGAGAGAAGAAGAGAGAAGTCTAAGGATCACAAGGAAACTTTTCAAGATAATCCAAGGATTTACTTGTCCATGTGGAGATATTTTGGAATGAACCATGCAAGTTTAGGAGATACAAGTGTCAATCCAAGTCACAAACTTCATGAAAAGTGGCAAGAAAACTCCTCAACTGGCTCAAAGAAACTGCCTTCATGATTAGAGCTATTTGAACATCCTATAACTAATGAGGAATAGGTCAAATAATTTTAATGAAGTTAAATGACATCAAACATGCCTCTCCATGCATTGGTTGCATGCTTGGTCTTTTGAAATCAACTGAAAAGGAGCCAACATTATTTGTAGTCTAAAAAGAACTCCTTTCATGCACCCTACACACTTGGATTCCAAAAAGGCATCAGTTTTCCTTGAAAATATATGAGAGGGAGTGGATGAAAAATTTCAAGACCCTCCATGGCCTTATAAGCATCAGGGACACCTTAAAATGAGCTCACTTGGAGTTTTCCATCTTCTTCACTAGCTTGTACATTATGCTAGATTTGATTGGCTAAAATGAATCACCTAGTTGAGGCACTTAGAATATATTTCAAGGCATGAGAGTGATATGGGGAGTTAAATTAATTATCAATATTTCTATTCATATGATTTTCATCTCTTGAAACCTTCTACAACCTGTAAAACACACAAAATAGTGAGAAAAACCCTATTTTTACCTCCATCCGTACAAGTTCGTACAACTCATATTGGTGTGAAATATCCTAAGGGAGTCCTATACAAATTAAAATCATCATTATAGACAAAAAATTCCATTTTGGAAGCTATCCATATCTAATTTTCCCCAAAACTATTAGGGTTCTTGTGTGGGAAAAGTACCCCTGTTTGAGAAAAAATAGGGGGTACTTACCCTATTATATCAAGCAAAAAAGTATTGAAAGACTTTATTAAAGTAATGAGGACCTCCCCTAAAAAAATTCAATCCTTGGATAGGTCAATAGACCCATTAACCTACTCAAGATCCAAGACATACTCCTTCAAAGGCTGATTGTATGCATAAGGTTTCTATAAGGGTTGTGAGCAACGTGATTGGGATCCTTCCTTTGATGGGAATTCACCTGTGAGAGTGTATAAAGATCATAATGATACTAATTAAGTTTATCTAGGCATTATATATCATATCATCCTTCCTTTAGCGTCTTTATAAGCACTTGATAATAAGACTGAATCTTTGCCCTGTGTTTGACTGTATGTGTATGTTAGGTTTCTTTTGAGAGGTCTATGTAAGTGATTTCTCCCTTGTTTATAGTTTATGGAGTTAATATAACCTTTATTTATATTATTTCATTTTTGGTCTATCACCAAAACTCTTTTAACTCCATCATAAGCACCTTTAGTAACAACTGAGTTCCCCACAGTTAGTTGATTGGGGGACCCTACTACAAGGGTGTTATGGGCTTAAACTTGGCTCAAACATGATGTGAAAGGATATTAACTGACCCTTCTAGGTGATTATGTATTTAATTACATCAATCCTCTCCTTTTAAAATCTCAAGACACCCTTTTAGTAATAATTCTCTAGGTCACTGTTTGTTGACTGAAACATCTCTCTGTTTGACCCTTGTTGTAGGTGTTATATACTTGTACTCAGCTTGGTCATGGTATTTAGAGGCCTTTGTGAATATATTGAGGTTAAAAAGTGTATGTTTAACTAGTAATCAACTTTGAAAATCTTAAAACACTACTTTATGTATCAAGTTTTAGGTCATTGCATCATACCCTCCTGTGACTTTTGGCAACTTGTGTACGGACTGGGAATGTCCATGAGCTGGTAAACAACATCATGCCCTCCTCTTTCAAAGGAAATTGAAGCCATGGATTTTAATTTGAATCATACGGATCCATCCTTATATAGTCATAGTGATTCTTTGCAACTTAAATAAAAAAAGGTCCCCATTTGGTCTCAGACCTGTAGACAACATTGAAAGAATTTAGTGTTTTTAGGGCCATTCTAGACCTTGAAAATATCCTCCTCCATTGCTCATTATCCATTCCAAATTGATAGGTCTATTTTATTATGATATTTATCTAAAACAAAGTCACTATAACACACCAAATTATTGGTAGACTCATTGTAATACTTTGGTAAAAAGGTCTCAAACCTCTGTTTTGCTTTTTTAAGGACATATAGTCCTAAATAGTCAGATTGTGTTTGGGGTTGATATTCCACTTGTTCTTATAGTTTAGTCCTTAAAAATTTGGTATGCCATGATCCTTTGTCTTACTAGGATCTCAAAGAGGAGTTCAAACTTGACTCAATGTCCCATAAGGTACTTCTATGCTTTGTTAGCACCACATGTAGGTGCATATTCTAAATTGAAGCAAGCAGATAGTTAGCAGGACTAGTGCAATGTCATAACATTAGGAATTCAATGGATTATAACTTATACTCATACCTCCATATGCATTATTAATTCTAAAACACCTAAAAATAAATTCCAAAACCTTTTCTACAATATGAGTTTGAACTCCATAGCACATGTAGGTGCATATTCATGGTGATTATGTGAGGGCATCTCATGTGACTACTCAATCCCTCTTCTTTGAAAGCACTTTGAAGGTTTGATTCACCACTCTATGATGTTGTAGGACACACCAAGACATGAAAACTTAAAAATATTCCTATGATAAGGGCTAAAGGTTTCAAACATATGATTTCCCAAGACTGACTATGTGTGACAATTATAGGTTAGACAAACAACACGATCCTTGTGAATGCAATCTCATGAGGTATACTTTGGAGAATTAATTTTTAGGGTATATGGGATAAAATAACCTTGAAAACTTGGAACATACATTGACATAATCCACTGCAAATATGATCATGGCATGGAGATCTGGAAATGGTGGAAAACTACCCACAACACAGAAAGATGCTCCCCTTACAACTTTGACATACTTGACTCATCAAAACAACTAAAAATCTGAAAAAAATCATGGAAAAAATTATAGGGAAGATTAAAAGTCCTCTGGAACCAATATAAGTATCTAAGTTATATGGACTTACCCAAACAAGACCAAAACCTACTAGGTGCACATATTAGTAGGCAGATTTACATAATTAACTTATTAGCGATGGTTAATGAAGAAAAAATTATAAATATTAGAGATAATTATATGGAAATGAATTCATATTATTTTAATACCTCACCAAGGTGTTTGACCTGAAACTCTTTTAACTAGCCGTACCGAGTAAAAACCTGAAGGTCACTTCTGCTTGCCAAGAAGGGTGAAAATGAAGTAGAACGGTTTTGGATTAGAAATGGAACTTTAAGATCATTAAAAATATGGATTTGAGCTAAGAAATCTGAAAGGACATCCCTTGACCCTATCCCACATGGCACACTTCCCAAAGAGGTTGTACAAGTGCCAAATTCTTACTTTTCTTTAAGAAAACTACCATTTATTCTACATAAACTGGCATATTTCAGTTAATTAAGAATTATAAGGACACATGGGACATTAAATAACATTTTTAAACCTTAAAATTTTCCAAGAAACCCGTACACAACATTAAATTCACTATTTTGATCTTCATAATGACCCAAAATGACATGAGAGACTAGTGAAATAAGTGACCAAGGATAATATAACATTGAATGGCATAAAATGAGTGATGAAACACCTCATAACATGATATTACACCCCATATAGACCTATAAATTCAATTTTTTACCTATAGGTGCCCTAATTTGACTAAAAAGTCAAATTTGGTCAACAAATTGGTGATTAATAGGGGTAGTATGCCTGCTATACTAACTAGAACAATAGCCTTATTAGTCCATTGGGCTTATGGAGTCATCTAAGGACTAAGACAAAAAAGGATACCTTTGACCATTGACTACAAACTTTGATCAAGACAAAGACTACTAATAACTACCTCAACCACACAAAACAAAAGACACACACCAACAAAGCAAACACACATGTGCTCAAAGTACTTAGGGGAAGCAAATAACAAACTACTATGTACAACTAACAATGATCATACCTCCCCCTGGATCAAAGGGAAATATTGAGACTCTTCTTGATTCATGACATGGAGGATTGAATGAGGCATGTAGCCTTTTGAACTCTAGCATTGATGCCTCCAATGATGAAATTTTCTAAGATCCAACTAATTGAATCGAACAGATGAACTACAAATGCAAAGCAAATAGAAGTAGAACTTCATTATTGAGACTGAAATCAAAATAGAGAAAAATTATAATAATATTGCATTCATAACTCATTAAAAATAGTTTAGATGAGAGGCATATTTATAGGTACAATGGAGGCATAAAGCCAATACATTTGGCAATGTGAACACAAGACAATTACCAAATAGTTTGTGTACTCCATGTATAATATGTCAATATTGGTGGATAAATGTCAAGAATATCCTCACCCATTAATTTTACTACAATTTTCACATGTGCATGTGCACATTAATTACCTCATTATGACACCTATGTGACCTCAATATTACACTTAAGCAAGCTAAATACAAGTGTAGGAATAATCCATAATAGTAAATACACAAAAAATAATATCCTACACTAATACCCCCTTAAGTGTAACTTAGGTGGGTAAACAAAAGTGGGTCCTGGAAACATGGCCTGATGAGGTATCCAAGTATAATACAAATCTCACAAAGTGGAGGAAAATGGGAAAACCTGTTAGAAAAAACTCTCCCCTACAAAAGAGAGAAAAGATGATCCAGGCAACAATTCGGGTGATGGTTCCAAACCAATTGATGACGAAACTTTTGGGAGCCATAACTTTTGCACCGTAGCTCTAATTGACTCACTGTTTGAACTGTTGGAAAGATAATGAGGATAACATCATGAGATGGCATGAGATCCACTTGATGAAGTTTGACCCCCAAAAACCCAATGGAAGTGCCCCAAATTTCAATTTTAGTAGTGCAATCTAGAAATAGTAAGTTTCTAAAAATAGTAATTCCTTCAATTATGTATTGTTGTAAATCATGGAAGTCGGACCACTTAATCTCCCTCAAGATTGGTGACCTTCCACATCTTCCTCACACCTTCAAAACATGTATAAATGAAGATATAACTCGAAATGGAAATCAAACATCTCTTCTCAGAGATAGGCATATGTTTGGGTCTGCAAATTTGATCAATAAAACATCTCTTCTTAGAGATAACATTATTTGAATTGTGTTGTTCTTATTTCTTGAATTATCTTTCAACCAAAGCTTTCATGTTTTGGATCAAAAGAAGAAGTGGACTAGAAGGCCCCCCGCGAAGATGATGATGATGCATCTTATACCCCAAGAAAAGTGTGCAAGTGAATATACTTACTCTCAGTGATGGGTTTGGTGAAGATATCAACTATCTACTCTGTAGTCTAGAAAAAATTGAGATCAATGACCTATCCATGAATGAGATATTGAATGAAGTGCATATGAATCTCGATGTGCTTGGTCTACTGATGTTGGACCAAATTCATGCAGATTTGGATGGTGCTTTAGTTATCACCAAAGATGATTGTGGGTTGATTGAACTATATACCAAACTCAGTAAGAATCCCCTAAAGCCAAATAACTTCGGTAGTAGCAATGGTAGCTCCTCTGTATTCAGCCTAAGTAGATGATAAAGCAATAACATTTTGCTTCTTTCTAGACCAACTAATTGGTCCTAAACCAAGTAAGAAACTATATCCTGAAGTAGACTTATGATGTTGAATATCGCCAGCCCAGTCAGAATCTATGTACCCAATCAAGTTAATATCAATGCCTGCTCCATAGTGAATCCCAAAACTATGAGTACATTGAATATAGTAGAGAATCCATTTGGATGCTTTCCAGTGCAGCTCATGTGGTGTTTGTATAAACTTAGAGACCATGCTCACTGCATATGAAATATCATGTCTAGTGTGAGTTAGATAGATGAGGCTGCCAACTAGTTGTTGATATAAGGTAGAATCAACTAATGGAGAAGAACACTCAACCTCAAGTTTGACTCCCAAAAGAAATGGAGTCAAAGCTAGCTTATAAACATCCATGTGAAATCATGTAAGTAAATCAAGATCATACTTGGATTGTGTAATGGTAATCCCTGAGTCAGATTGTGAAATATCAATACCAAAGATGTAATGCAATAAACCCAAGTTAGTCATGGAGAATCTATCATGTAGAGCATTTTTCACTGTTGCAATGGAGGATGAATAACTCCTTGTGATCAATAGGTCATCCACTTATAGAACTAGAATCAAGAGTGAATTATCTTTTTACAAGATGTAGACATTTGGATCATAATTGCATCTAGTGAAACCAACTATGAGAAGAACTGAATCCATCTTGGCATACCAAGCCTGAGGGGCCTGTTTGAGGCTATAAATAGATTTAGATTTACACACTAAGGAAGAATATTAAACAAAAACTTGTGGCTACTCCATATATACCCCCTCCTCAAGGTCACTATGAAGAAAGACACTCTTCACATCCATCTGATGAACATCCCAATGATAAGCTGTAGCAATGGAAAGGGTGAGTCGAATATAATTCATTTTAGTAACTATAGTAAATGTTTTAGTATAGTCTATGCCAAGAACTTGTGAAAATAATTTTTCTACCAATCATGCTTTGAACTTATCCATCGACTCATCTACTACAAATTTTGTTTGATAGATCTACTTACATCGAATAAGTTTCCTTCCCTTAAGAAGGGGTACTAGATATCAAGTGTGGTTCGTAATTAAGGAACTATACTCTTCATGCATAGCTGTATCCCACTCAGAAATGCTATATGTCTCATGAAATGACTATGGATAAGAATCAAAAGCCATGAAAACATGTGAAACACCTTGAAATTGTGAACAAGTCTATTTGACATCTGATGGATCCCTAACCCATTCACCTGCACTCTATAGAGTCTATCTAGCCCAAAGAGGACCTAAAGTTAGAGAATCAAGAGGAGGTTCTTCAACATTAGAAATATGACTGTGAATGGAATGAGGTAAATCTCTATCACTATCCTTATCATCTAAATTGGAAGAAGAATTTTCATCAATAGGTATCTGATCTGGATGATCTAAATCATCTAAATTGTCATCATATCCTAGAGAGTCCAAAGAGAAGGGACAAGTGGTGTGGAGTCTAAAGGACCCTCTTGAAAGCATACACTCCTCTCGATGAAAAACTCATATGTGTTAGGATGAATAATCCTATATCCCTTAAAACCTTCTACATACCCAACAAATATGCAAGTCCTACTTTGACGTTCCATGGCCTTACATTTATTCTTAGGAATGTGAGCAATAGTTTGAGATCCAAATACCATAAATTGATTAACTTCAAGATTTTTATTTCTCCAAGCTTCAAAAGGAGTGATCCCTTTCAATGCTTTATGAGGAACATGATTTTGGATATAACAAGCATAATTAATGGCTTCTGCCCAATATTGTAGTGTAAGTGATTTGGGGTGTATCATATAATTTGCCATTTTCTTCAAAGATTTGTTCTTACATTCTGAAACACCATTTTATTAAAGATTGTATTGAATTGTTCATTTTAGATCAATCCCTTCTGAAGAATATAATTACTCAAAGAGATCACTAACGTACTCACCACCATTATCAGTGCACAAAATCCTAATGGTTTTCCTGGACTGTTTCTCAACAAGAGCCTTGAAATCCTTAAAATGTTTAAAGACCTTAGAATTTTGTTGAATAAAATACACCCAAGTATACCTAGAGAAGTCATCTATGAAGGTAAGCATGTACCTAGCCATATTGAATGAAGGCTTTAGAAATGCCCCAAAAACATTACTATGAATTAGCTCTAAAATTTGAGTAGCGCTCCATGATTTTACTTTGTCATATTTCTCTTCGAGATGTTTACCAAGCATTCAAACTTCACAAACATCATCAAAAAAATGAACATGAGGCAACCATATTTCCATATCTTGTCAACTAATTTGTTCCAAGCAATGATAGTTTAGATGGCCAAATCACTCATGCCATAGTTTACTCACCCCATCAAAATGAGTGAGTAATGTATTAGAAGGGCAATCAATAACAAAATTTAAGAGGGTGTAAAACCTTTATTGGTGATTTTATTTCCCAATGGCCACTATAATATTACTATGCAACTCTTTAATGATAATAGAATATGGAGTAAACTCAACTTTCTTATCCGATCCAATGTGGGTGATTTGATAAACAGATAGGAGATTAGTTGATAGTGATGGAACACATAATAAATTTTTGAATGTTCCATCATTAATTTCAACAAATCCTCTCCCATAAACTTAAACAAAAGTGTCATCACCTATTATAATAGATGGCATAGAACATGGCTCTAAAGATGAGAAAAAGTCTCATGAAGAAGCCATATGATGTGAGGCACCATAATCAATCACCCACATGGATGGCTAAGATGTAACTATAGTAAGGGCCTTGCCCTTACCATTGTCATTACTAATTTATTTTTCCTTAGAAGACTTCTATGTTGATGAGCTTGATTTGATTGAATCAAGGACATTGATGTTATTTTTCTCAAGCATCTTTGTTAGATGATCAATTTTTTTCTTCATACATTTTATTTTATCATGCCCATTTCTCTTACAATAGGCACATGTGATCCTCTCTTTCTTGGGTTTTCCACTTGAAGAGGAGGACTCATATGATACTTTTGGCTTAGTATCTAATTTTTGACCCTTTTTTTGCTCTTGATCCTACTTGTTTTGTTTATTCTCTTTATTAATTGAAGTTTTCAGTTTGTCATGACTCAACAAAGCATGTGATTTGAAGGAATTCAATGTACCCATTTGTATGATCTTGTCTTTCTCCCTAGTTAATTCTTTGTAAAAATCATCTATGGATGGCATACTCCATACAGTTCCTAGGGCACATTTTGTAGTTTAAAAGGTAGAGACAAAAATTGAGTAGTCAGAACCTAACTTGGAAAGAATAGAGAGGGTCAATTATTCATCATTTTTATCTATGCCACACAATTTTAATTGCAACCTAAGTGATTTAAATTTGGTGAAAAAATATTTTATAGTGTTAAAACTTCCTGGACTCAAACTAATGAGCTCATTCTCTAGCTCATGACCCCTCATTACATCCTGCTTTCCAGAGAGTTGTTCCAAGGTGTTCCAAACCTATGTGGTGATTTAACAGATTCAATGTGAAAGATTAAGTCGAGAAATAGACAAACACAAAAGACCATATTATTCATCACACCCATTATACCACTTAATTTTATCTACATCAAGTTCTGGTTCAGTTTCCATATTCATGGTTATCTTGTATAAACCTTTACTTCTTAGAAAACTTTATAGTTTAGATTTCCAGTCATGATAATTGAATGGAGTGAGAAGTAGAACTAAATTGTGATCCATGATGCAATTCAATTAGAAAGTGAATGAGCAATAGAGAAGGCAAGGCACAAAATAACCCCCCTAAAACTATCAGAAAGAACCCCCCCAATTGCACATGTTTGGCACTTTATGTTTTAGTGCATATAAAATCAACACTTTAGTGCACATATAATTAGAACTTTATATTTTAGTGTGTATACAATCACACTTTAGTGTATATATAATTTACACCAATTTTTTTGCACAATAAATCCCATCAAATCTTAAGATATCATGCAGGGCCAAAGACAGTCATAAACACTTGTATAGAGTTGATTCTCAAAGCTTCAACTCATGTAACAAGGACATATGATGTGTATAGTGTAAATAAGATAATACATAGTAGATCTGCACTCAAATACAATGAATTATAGGTATATATCCATATAATAAACCAAAAATATATAGTTGATGTTGTCAAAGTGCACAATTTGATGTAGTATTCACCATCACATATTACACACAATAACAAGATGACTATCTGAGGTTGTTGAATGCATAGTTTAGTGTAGTATTTACTATCATGCAATACACACAAAAACAAAGTGGCTAGCATAGAAATGAGTGAAATATTTATATTAAAGGCACAAATAACAATGCACACTCATAAAACATGGATGTTAGACTCAGTCAAGAATGCATCCACAAATGAGCAATCTATGTAATGTTTATATAAGTGACAGTGCAAGATCATACAAATTAGACATCGAGCTTAGCAAAAAATGCGTCCATGAAGAGAAAAATAATGTGAAATTATGAGTCAAGGAAAGGAGAGGAAAATTTTTGTTTTGCTTGTGAGGGGGTTTGACTGCCTACCAAAACTAGACCTCCCCATTCATCTTCATGAGATAGAATGAATGTTACAAAATAATGTTCAGAAAATCCTTACAATATGATTTCCAACAATAATATTATTTTATTAAAAAAAAATGATAATTTTTGCAATTTTTTGAATAGTACCACAATTAGTAAAAATGTGATAACTTTCATAATTCTTAATGAAATGACAAATTTAAAAATGATCCAAAAATAGGAAATAAAGGTGCATAGAACCTATATTTTTTTTGAGCAATTGTTTACCATTTTATCATAATAAAAAAAGGACCAATCATTTTTATCATAAAAAATGGAATTGCAAAAAAATACTTCTTGTAGATCTTGCCTCCTTATCAAAGAATGATTGTCTTCTATCCAATCATCTTGAATGTTCCTTAAAGATATAAAAAGGTTACTTATATATCTAATACAGTTGAAATACTTGCAAATACTGATGAAATTCACCAATTAAAGAAGAAAAGACTGTAGATGATACACACAGATTCATAAGATTCTCCTTTACAATCTCAGTTAGAATAAAAACTTAAAAACTAATCAAGATTTCAATAAATTAAAAACCAAATAGTGTTCATTACTAGAAAAAATGTCTGATACCATGACATGATTATCCATGATTCAACTGATAGAATCGAACACACGAACTAAAAATGCCAAGTAAATAGAAGCAAAACTCTGTTGTTGAGATTGAAATCAAAATAGAGTATAATTATAATAATATTGCATTCATAACTCATTGAAAATAGTTTAGATGAGAGGCATATTTATAGGTACAATGGAGGCATAGAGCCAATACATTTGGCAATGTCAACACAAGATAATTTCCAAATGGTTTGTGTGCTCTGTGTCTCATATGTCAATATTTGTGGGTAAATGTCGAAGATATCCTCACCCATCAATTTGAATAAAATTTTCACATGTGCATGTGCACATTAATTACCTCATTATGAGAGCTACATGACCTCAATATTACACCTAAGCAAGCTAAATACATGTGTAGAAATAATCCATAAAAATGAATACACGAAAAATAATATCTTACTCTAACATCCCACTTTTTAACAACATCTGCCAACTTCATTGACATGATATTCAATGAGAATTAGGCAACTCCAAATAAATTGACTAAGGAAATGAACTCCTCTTGAATCCAAATAGCCTCAACTTTCTCATATGATCCTTCAATTATGACCTCTAATGGTGATTCAACAAGGCATACCTTCTTGTCTTCCCTAGTGATCTCAATAAGATTGGGTTTCTTCTTAGCTGCAAGTTCTTCTAGTTCATCAATGATCTTTGCAAATTATTCCCAATCTTGGTCATTACCCTATAAACAAGATTCTTTATTCACCTTGTCATAAACTTGGCCTTCAACTTGGAAAAGCTCTTCAAGCCCTTAAAAGATCTCCATTTGTAGCTACCAATCATCATTGTCTTCTTCATCCTTTAGAACCAATACCTCTTCAATCTTGAAATGGTCATCCATAACCTCATGATCAGATATGGAGTCTTCTTCATGCATCTCTTTCTTCAAATCTTAGGAACATGCCTTATGGATACACATCCCCTCAAAAATGGAGGCAAGATCTTGTGAATTATCCTTTTGTTCACCAAGGGGAGTCCCTATGGTGATCTCTTCCTCATAATCACTCATGAGGTCTTCTTGATTAGCCATGAATTGAGCTTGTTCATCCTTACTTTCTCTTATCATGATAGGCTCTTCTTCTAATATTTCCTCTTTGTCACAAATAAATCATTCTTCATTATCAACCAAACAAGGAGATTCAATAAAAGAACCTACCTCTTCTTCACCACTTAAGACCTCTTAAGGGATTTCAAATTGAACCTCAGTTTTCATAATATGATCTTGATTATCAACGGCTAAAGAATCTTCAACTTCCTTCATGGTGATGCCAAGACTAGTATCTTGAAATTTGGTGACTTAGCCCAATGAGGTTGCCAAGGAGTTGCATTCTCTTCAAGTAAGAGTTTTAAATTTTCTTTAACCAGCTACTCTTCTTTAGGTTCCCACACCATATGTCCATCAAGGCAAAGGGTGATGGGATGAGGAAAAAGCGAACTAGTTGGTGGAGTTGGGACATAGGGCTCAAAAACAAATTGAGAATGCAAAGTAAGAGGCTCTTTGGGAAGCTCTTGAGGAATGGGATATGGGGTGTGTTTAGGTATAGAATCTTATTTTTGGTCTAAACCTTTCATCACACCTTGACTTAGAAATTTCATCTTTGCTTTTAAATCCTCTATTTACTTGGCTAGGTTCTCTTGCAAAATCTTTTCTTCAAGGTCATAGGAATCATCATGAGCATGTGGAATGCATGAGGGCTGCCATGGAACACAAGAAGCTTCTTGAGGAAGGGTGGGAGGGAATTTCAAAGGATTGACTCCATTCTCCACCTCAGACTCTTTTACAATGCTTATATCTTCTTTCTTTTCCCATGACTCCACTATCTTACTCCAGCTTAGGATGTTAGGATTAGAAGCCTTTCCTTAAGGAATGGTAGGAAGATTTTATATAGGATCAAGAGTATTTTTAACTTAAAACTCTTTGTCAAGACTTTTCTCATCTTTCTTTCCCCATGACTCCACTATCTTATTCCAACTTAGGACATTAGAATTATGAGTATCTTTTTGAGGTGGTGGGGATGCAATGTAAGAGGGCAATGAGGGTTTGAACTCCACTTATTTTGTTACTAACATGGACTATTTCATATGAATATTTTCCAATTCAATTTTCCTATCAATATTACCTTCAAACACAAGATTACTTATTTCAACTCTCGCCTCTAACTGATTTAGAAAAGGATGACTTTGATGGGCTTGATTTGGCTCATGAGTAGGGGTTATGTATGGCTGGTAGGAAACTTGGAGAAGTGGATATGAAGGTTGATAGGTATGGTGAGGTTGAATTTCATGAACTCTTAGCCTATCCTCTAAGGAAGAGACTAAACCACTCACATCTAACATCTCACTTGTGAGCCTTTGCCAATTGGTTCTCTCAATAGGTGCCCACTCTTTCTTGACTAAATCTAAAGCTTCTCTCACCTTATGAATAACATAATTAGGAACCTCCATACCACATCCCATTTGAGTATCAAGATCCAAAATATATCTTTCATATCCCAAGAGTGTCTTCTTGAATGTGGAAATGGGTTGGCTTGAGGAATCACTAGATCAACTAGGAGGAGCAAAATATTGAGGAGATTGGTTATAGGATTGATATACTTCATGCATAGACTGACAAAGATCATATTGGAGTTGATGAAATTCATATTGAGGATGGTAAGGATCATGACAAGATTTAACAAGGACTTGTTCATATTGATGGTGAATGACACAAGCTTGAAATGTCTCACCAAGTTGTGTAAACAAGAACTCAACACCAAAGTCATCCATGAAACTTCATTGAAAGTAAGAACATAAAGAAAACATGATACCAAAAATATTCAAATGATAACCTGGGCTGATTGGCCAATTTATATGTCTTTGGAGTCACCATTGATGCTTGAATAGATGCCTCCAAAGGTTGATTGTTGAGAGACAACACTAAAAAGCTCTCAATCTCTTGGACCAAGAGTCCCACCAAGCATTCCAAAAAATATTGTCACTTGGATTTACACTCTTTGAGAAGATGAAAATATCTCCTCATCTAAGTGGCATAATGAAATCTCCTCTAGGCTTGTGGGCAACCTAAGGAATGAGGTGAGTCTCTAGATAGGGCTAGCTCCCTTGATGTACCACTTAGGATTACAACTACTACTAACTTTGGGGAGTGAAAAGGGAGAGAGATAAATGAAAGCAAACTAACCTAAGGGAGGTGATACACCAAATATATTGATGACATCTAACCATATGCATATTACACTTGAAATCAAAAGACAAACTAAACATACACTCTCCAATCTATGTATTCTTGCATCAATGTTACATTGTGGGGTTATGGATGAATGTATTAAGATAGGAAGACTAGACAAGAGGCCTTGAATGGCATTAATGAAGAGACTAACTCACTTAAACTTTGACATTTTTTAGAACACATCACATGCCCTGTAAGAATAAGTTACAAATAGGTGAGAGAATGTGACAACTTGTTAAGGAATCCATAGTCTTCACTAAGCAAATTCAAAATTCAAGTAAAGTACACTATGAACAGTCATAAAAGAGGTGAAACTTAGTCATTTTATTGATCAAAAATTATAAAAATGGGCAGGGCTTCACCATACTCATTTGAGCATCCATACAATGCCAAAATGGCTAATTCTTAGAGAACTTGTGAGAGAGAGAAGAAGAGAGGAGGTCAAGGGTCACAAGGACACTTGTCAAGCTGATCCAAGGAGTTAATTGTGAATGTGGATAGGGTATGGGATGAACCATGCAATTTTAGGAGCTAAAAGTGTCAATCCAAGTCATAAACTTCATGAAAAGTGGCAATAAAACTTCTCAACTGACTAAAAAAAACTACTTATTGACCAAATTTCACCTCATTACAATTTGTTCAACCATTTTCATGGAGAGCCAAATAACAATTACAATAACATGTCATTTCAGGGGTCCAAAATTGTAAGTTAAGGAGGCTAAAATGTTTTGGCTCCATTGAAGTGTATGCCAGGTTCTTTACAGGTCAAGTCTTGGCCTCTCATAAACCCGAGTTACTCCTCAAGACTAAGTCGAGTTATTTGAATGACTCGACTTATAAAGGTTTCATGAGTAGAAGTAATCTAGGTTTAAGAATATGAATTACTCCTTTTAATGCTTTGTGAGTTTTCAATGATGCATGATTTTGGGTTTTACAAGGAGCAAGTCTTAAATTGATTTATAATCAAAAGCAATTGAAAAACCCGAAATGGTCTTGATATGTTCCCCCCAAGTGTCCCTTCAAATTTTTTTGAAGGGCACTTCATTTTTCCAAGTATCCCTTTAGACTTTTTCAAAGGGCACTTTTCCTCCAAGGGACCCTTTGAAAAAGTTTTGAAGGGCACTTTTCTTCCCAAGTGTCTCTTCAGACTTTTTCAAAGGGCACTTTTCTTCCAAGTGACCCTTTCAAAAAAATTTGAAGGACAATTTTTTCCCAAGTGTCCCTTTAGACTTTTTTGAAGGGCACTTTTCTTCCAAGTAATCCTTCAAAAAAATTTCAAAGGGCACTTTTTAGCCCAAGTGTCCCTTTAGACTTTTTCAAAGGGCACTTTGTTGTCCAAGTGACCCTTCAAAAAAGTTTCGAAGGGCATTTTTCTTCCCAAGTGACCCTTCAAAATTTTTTGAAGGGCCCTTTGTCTTTGGAAATTCCCTTCAAATTTTTTTGAAGGGCCATTTCCTTTGGAAATGCCCTTTGTAATTTTTTGAAGGGACCCTCTGCCTTCCCCAAGTGTCATTCAGGAAAAGTTCTCAAAGGAACTAGCCGTTGCCTTTTGGGAAAAATCCTTAAAATAATTCCTTCAAACAAATTATTTGAAGGAATTACTTCAATAAAATTGCCTAAAACATAAACCCGACTTGATGGATCCCGATGACATGTCACAGGATGTCAAGTTTAATACAACTAACTGGCCGTTGGGGTACAAAGATGACATGTCATAGGATGTCAAATTTGGGGTGGCCAAATAACCATTGAGATTCAAAGATGACATGCCATAGGATGTCAAATTCATGTCTAAATTATTCAAGCAAGGAGTAAAGCCATTCAGAGAACCCGACATGGTCTTAAGCAAAGATAGTGCAAATTAGGTTTCCCAAAGAGCTTTGCTTATGAATTTTACAAATAAAAGAAATCAAAAAGATTAAAAAGGAAGAGACAGTGATTTATAGGTTTTCAAAAGAGATTTGCTTATGAATTTTACAACTAGAAGCAATCAAAGAACCTTAAGAAGCAAGTAGAAATAAATTCACTTAGAAAACCCAAATAGGTCTGTAGTGCAAAATGTGGGAGCTCTCAAGAATAATCTAAGGTTCACAACAGTGATCCGAGCCATTTATTATGGAGGGTCATCTCACCATTGATTTTGTAGTGATTCTAGTCATTTCAAGAGGGTGAATCAAAGAGAAGGACAAACTCCAACTGAATGAGAAGACATCTGGAATTAGTTTCACCAGGATGGTGACTATAAACCAGTTTGGAGGCTTCTATTTTGGCACCAAAGAGCTCTCTCTTCTCTCCCTATTTTATTATAAATATGACCCTTGGTCTTGTTTTATCATCCATAGATAGTATGATGAAGCCCTATTGGAATGTTTTGCCATTTTCTTTCCTTTGATCAAAGAAGCATAAGTCTATTTTCTTTCTAAGTTCTAGACATTTGCCTAGGCTTGCAAGAGACATAGAGTGATAGCAAGTGATATTTTATCCATATATTCTCTATCCTTCATATTTTTGAGCAAAAATTTGATCCAATAGGTCATGTAGAGTGCATTTTGGCTGTATGAGATTTTGCACGTGTAACCTTTTTTCTAGCCTATACAGGTTGTCTTTTCTAGTTATTTACCTTGTGTGATCTCATTCATTTTATCTCTACATTGAAATACTTATGTTGGAATATTCTAGAGCTTGAGTTATATACTATATTATGTTTTATTGTGCATAAGTATAGGGCATACATGTGGATACTAATTCTTGGTATATCACCATCTTAGACTAAGCTTTTCATTTATGCAAACTTCTAACTCTTTTCACTCATATAAACTGGTTCAAAAATTTTATTACACAAAAAACTAATATAGGAAGCTATCCCTTTCAACCTAGAGGTTCATTTTCACTTATAGGCATACCCATAGGCCTAGAAAGGTCCCAACATTACCCAAATCTAGAGGAGGCATGAACAACCCTCTTCTAGGGTGAAAGATTTGGAGACAACACTACCTTCATGATTAGAGTTGTTTAAACTTCCTATAACTAATGAAGAGTAGTCAAAATGATTTGAATGAAGTGTAAGGACAGCAAACATGCCTTTACATGCATTGGTTGCATGTCTGGTCTTCTGGAATCAATTGAAAATGAGCCATCATCATTTGTAGTCCAAAAAGAACTCCTTTCATGTACCTTGCACAGTTAGATTCCAAAAAGGCATAAATTATCCATGAAAATCCATGGGATAGTGTGGATGACAAGTTTCAAGACCTTTCATGAACTTAGAAGCATCAGGGATACCTTAAAATGAGCTCACTTGAAGTTTTCCATCTTCTTTACTAGCTTGTCCAATATGTCAGATTTGACTAGCTAAAATGAATCTCCTAGTTAAAGCATTTAGAGTCTATTTTAAGGCATGAGAATGATATGGGGAGTTAGCTTAAGTCTTAATATTTCCATTCATATGATTTTCATCTCTTGAAACCTTCTACAACCTATGAAACACATAAAATAATGAGAAAAACCCTATTTCTACCCCCATCCATACAAGTTCATACAACTCATATTGGTGTGAAATATCTTGAGGGATTACTCTACAACCTAAAATCATCATTATGGACAAACTATTCTATTTTGGTAGCTATCCATCTCCATTTTTGTCCAAAACTTTAGGGTTCTTCTATGGGAAAGTACCCCCTATCTGAGACAAAATAGAGGTTAATTCCCCTATTATCTCAAGAAAAACAAGTATTAGAAGACTTTATTAAAGTAGTGAGGACCTCACCCACCAAAATTAAACACTTGGATAGATCAATAGACCCCTAAACCTCCTCAAGATCCAAGACACACTCCTTCAAAGGCAGACTGTATGCACAAAGTTTCTACAAGGGTTGTGAGCTACCTGTTTGAGCTCCTTCCTTTGATGTAAATTCACCTGTGAGAGTGTATGGAGATCATAATCATACTAATTAAGGTGATATAGGAATTAGATATCATATCAACCTCCCTTTAGCCTCTTTGCAAGCACTTGATAACAAGACTAAGTCTCTGCCCTGTGTTTGACTATAGGTGTATGTTGGGTTTCTTTTGAGAGGTCTATGAAAGTGATTTCTCCCTTGTTTGTAGTTTATGGAGTCAATATAATCTTTATTGATATGATTTCATGTTTGGTCTATCACCCAAACTCTTTTTACTCCATCATAAGCACCTTTAGCAACAACTGAGTTCCCCATTGTTGGTTGAATAGGACACCCTACTAGAAGAGTGTTATGGGTTTCAACTTGGCTCAAACATGTGAAAGGATATTAACTGACCCTTCTAGGTGATCATGTATGTACTTGCACCAATCCTCTCCTTTGTAAATCTCAATACACCCTTTTAGCAACAATTCTCTAGGTCACTTTTTGTTGATTGAGACATTTGCCTATTGAACCCCTATTGTAGGTGTTATATGCTTGTACTAAGCTTGGTCATGGTATTTAGAGGCCTTTATGAATCTGTTGAGGTTATAAAGTGTATGCTGCACTAGTGTATGTTGCACCAATCCTCTTCCACTACTCATTATCCCTTCCAAATTGATAGGGATCTTGTATTATGATAGGGATCCAAAATAAAGTCACTATAATGTACCAAAGTGTTGGTAGAATCATTATATGACTTTCAAAAAAAGGTCTCAGACATTTATTTTGCTTTTTTAAGGGCAGACAGTCCTAAACATTTAGATTGTGTTTGAGGTTGATTCTCTACTTGTTCTTGTAGTTTAGTCCTTCAAAATTTTGTCTGCCATGATCCTTTATCTTACTAGGATCTCAAAGAGGAATTCACACTTGACACAATGTCCCATAAGGCACTTTTATGCTTTGTTAGCACCATCTGTAGGTGCATATTCTGAATTGAAAGCAAGCAGACAGTTAGCAGGACTAGTGCAATGGCATAACATTTGGCCTTAAATGGATTTAACTTATCCTCATACCTCCATATGCATTATTAATTTTGAAACACTTGAAAATAAATGCCAAAACCTTTTCTACAATGTGAGTTTGAACTCCATATCACCTGTAGGTGCATATTCATGGTGATTATGTGAGGGCATCTCATGTGACTGCTCAGTCTCTCTTCTTTGCAAGCACTTTGAAGGTTTGATTCACCACTTTATGATGTTGGAGGATACACCAATACCTCAAACCTTAAAAATACTCTTGTGGTAATGACATAAAGGTTTCAAACATATGATTTCCCAAGACTGACTGTGTGTGATAGTTATAAGTTAGACAAACAACATGATCCTCTTGAATCCAATCTCATGAGGTATACTTTGGAGAATTAATTTGAAGTTTGGAAGGGATAAAATAACCTTTAAAACATGGAACATACATTAACACAATCCCATCCAACTATGACCATGGCATGGAGATTTGGAAATGGTTGAAAACTGCCCACAACATAGAAAGATGCTCCCCTTATAACTTTGACATACTTGACTCATCAAACAACTCCAAATGTGAAAAAAGCATGAAAAATGTTATAGGGGAGATTTAAAATCCTTTGAAACTAATATAAGTAGCTACGTTGTGCAAAATTTTCCAAATAATACCAAAACTTGCTGGGTGCACATATAAGTAGGCAGATTTACACAGTCAACTTATTAGTGATGGTTAATGAAGCACAGTTGATAAATATTTGAGATAATTATATGAAAATAAAGGAATTTGAGTGTACTACAACCTCCCCAAGGTGTTTGACATACCTAAAGGTCACTTCAACTTGCTAAGAAGGGTGAAAATGAAGCAAGATGGTTTTGGCTTAGAAATGGCACTTTGAGATCATTCTAAATTTGGAGCTGATCTGAGGAAGCTAAAAAGACATCCCTTGACCCTATCCCACAGGGCACATTTCTCAAAGAGGCCATACAAGTGCCAAAATCTTCCTTTTCTTTAAAAAACTACCATTTCTTCTGCATAACCTACCATATTTCAGTTTTATCAATTAATTAAGACTTATAAGGACACATGGAACATGAAATCACATTTTTATACCTTCACATTTCTTAATAAACCTATACAAAACATTAAATACAGTATTTTGACCCTTAAAATGACCCAAAATGACATGAAAGACTAATAAAATAAGTGACCAAGGCCAATATAAAATTGAATGGCATAAAATGACCTATGAAACACTTCATGACATGATATTACACGTTTTATAGACGTAGAAAGTCAAGTTTTTACCTATAGGTGCCCTAATTTGACTAAAAAGTCAAATTTGGTTAATAATTACTATATTATATTTTAATATTTTTTTTGTTAATGTGTTGCAATTTTATTTTTTATATTTATAGTTTAAGTTTTAATAATATATTTTAATATGTTTTGTTACATCCCAATTCCTCACTAAGCAAATTATTTGACTATCTATGGATATTTATGGTTGACAAATTTGATTTAGTTATTTATCACTAAGTTTTGAGATATATGTTGTTATGAGATAGTTGGATATTGCTTAGGTTACATGATTACATTTGTATGAGTTAGCTGTAGTGTATATGTTTACATTATGATCATATTGATTTATTAATTTATCTATATTTTATGATTAACGTATATCATGATGTTATGATCTAACTAATTGCTTGTTGTGAGGTTGATGTATGAGAACTCATCGCTTAGAGCATGAAAGAGGGAGAGCATCATCATAGAGGGTGACGTAGATGGAGATGTCAGAGGATGATAGAGAAACAAGTTAGAACCCTACACACACCACATTAACTAATACATGTTAGATGCATAATAAAATGGTTAGCATAATGTGTTTTGATGCCAGTTCCATTAGATAGTTAAACATGGTTTCTAGCATAATTTAATGGTTGTATGGAATTTGTCTTGCATGATTTATGTATGTGACCATTAATATTTTTAGAGTTATGATTTTCATATTTAGTGTGAATATGAATTTATAGATTTTTTAATTAATCATTAAATCATCATAACATTAAAGAGTTATTTTAATTAGCAAATGTGTGGATTCTTGAAATAAAAGAAAAAAATAAAATATAATAATTTCCAATTAAGAGGAAAAAAAAGGAAAAGAAAAGAAAAGAAAATAAATAATAATTAATGAAGAGGAATGGAAGGTTTAAATTTAGGAAAAAAAAAATATATATATATTAATAAAAAAATAAAGAAAAACAAAAAAAACAAAGGAAAAATCTTTAAAACAAAAACTACACCCATTTTCATTTTAATATAGAATGTGAAAGAATATATGGAAGGGGATAAAAGGGAGGCACACCATACAAAGCAAAATAAGACAGTAGAGAGGTAAGGAAGGCAAGATTGAAGTGTGGAAGTAAAGGTGGATTTCCAGATTTGTGTCTTAAAGAATAATTAAGTAGTGTCCAGGTTGGTTATGTATTTAATTTTTATGTATGTATTTATGTTGAATTAGTGTTGCAATTTGGTAATTTGACTGCAAACTAGGTAAAATTATATGCACAAAACACTAGACTTGTGTAGAAAAACCCAAAGATTCACCTCTAAGTTTTCTTCGACATCCTTCCTTAAGTGGTAGTTTTTAGTTGAAAATAAATGTTATAAACTTAGTGATCATTATAGATATTCAAGAATCATTGTCTTGTAACTAACCAAGCTAACCTAGATTAGTTTCAGGATATAAACTCATATAATTAATGTTATATGTGATATGTTATATTATGTGAGCTTGGATACAAGTTCATGGATAAATGTATATAATGGTAATGAAATCTAATGAAGATTATAATCAAGCCATAATTAAACCTGTGTTGCTTTAGAGATTGTTATTAACATTATGCGATATGTTTTTATAAGTTGTCAAGATAAGAAATCGCTCATAAGAAATATGTAACCGTTAATCAATGATAAATATAAATTCATTACTTATATATGGCGTATTAGATAAATTCAGGACATTGAAATATGAAATCGTAAATATGGATATGTTGATTAACAATTTTGAAAATCATATGTTGTGCTTACTTAGCAATTTTAAATTATTAAAATATAGACCCCACCGTCAGATAACAAATTTTGGTGTATTATTTTCTCCACTATCAGATTTATAGGATTGTGTAATGATTTCTAACATTAGATTTCCACATAGTACAAAACACTATAATGATAATAATTTTATTATGTTACATAACAATGCCCCATATAAAGATAGTAAGTGACTTGAATAATTTTTTACAAATAATTAAAATGCAAGAGGGTATATGTTTTCCTTAAAAAAGCGACTTCATACAAAATGAAGGTGGATGGTGAGTTAGAAATATTAATAACATTCTGAGGCATGACACTTACATATACTAGCACAAGTTAGTGTTTTGCATTGTTGCCTAGGCTATATATGAATAGTGACCCAAACATAGTATTAAACTATATATATTCAGTACAAAATGTGAAAATCATAAGTTGTGGTTCGAATAACAGAATTCCATTCATGGCTACCGGTTAAACCAAATCATGGTTATATCATAGTTAATAGAATATAATATCATTTATATCATGGGGATGTTATATTCTATGATCTACATTAATAGAATAAATTGTCTGAGAGATCATCTATTTATAAAATCTTGGTTAAGGCGAATACCCGAAGATTATAATGTACATGTCAACTATTCATATTTAAGTATACCAGTTATGTGAATATATAAATGTATGACATCATAAAAGTTTTCAAAGTTATAAATAATACATAGTGAGAATACCAGTAGAGCTACGGCTAAAGTGCCTATTAAAGAACTCAACAGGGTATATGTTTGGCGATTAAGTGATTTATATATCCCAATAGAGTACATATGAGTTTGAATTATCTATGTATATATGTGAGGATTGTGCATGTGTAAATGGTACATAGAACTGTGAAAATATAGACCCGAGCAAATTAATATCACATGTCATAAACATTGTGAACTTATACATATTGAATTGGGAAAAATTGTCTATAAACTATGTGTATATATATAAATATACGAACAAGGTATGCATTAATAGAATAAAAGAGAGGTTATATGAACTATAAGCTTAATGATTTGGTATCACTTTTCATATATAGCATGGGAAAAAAAATACATTGTGTGGATATAACACTATAATAAGCCATGTGTTTATGAATTGATAATGGTATGCTTAATGTGAATATAGGTATACCTGTGCCTATTAGAATATACATGTACATAGAGGTGTGTACTTCTAATTATAATTTCATAGGTGATTTAAACTATATTATAGATTCTTGTAAAATAGGATCTTATTTATGCATGCATACAATCACCTGAGAGTATAGAAAATGCTAGAAATAAATATTATATATTTTATGTGAACTGAGACTTTTTTTGTTATATCTAGTTGTTTGAACATAATCTTATGTTCTCATTGATTTATACTACTATATTGTGACTAGTTGTGGTATTTAGTAGTTTTAAGAACACTAGACTATGATAATATAAGTTATCATAGGGTGTAGTATATTTGAAAACTACTTTTAGTAATTATAAATTGTAGTTAGATGTATATCTTACCCGGGTGGTATAAACTATAGTTATTGTTTCTATTATGAAATAAATATTATTGTGAAATTCATTCATACATTTGATGGAATAAATGTTTGTTGTTAGATTATTTTGTACTTAACATGATTGATTATAGGATATAATCTATGTGAATCTATTGGTTATATTATGTTAACCAAATCTCGTAGTGTTGATACTGAGTAAGTAGTGAGATGAACTTCACTAGCTTATTAGCATCACAATGTTAGATGAAAGTAATTTGATCAAGTGGTGTGTATAAATTTGAATGATCTATAGATCATTATTTAATTGAAAACTTTGGCTAAGGTAATATTAAGTGAGACATTGTTATTTCATGAGTATGATTTACATGTTTGTGCCATATCTTAGGTAGAATGGGTTTCTATGATACACTGCATGTTTAGTTTTAAAAATCTTATAGCACATAAGTACTAGCTTGTCTCTCTAGATTTTCGTATCATCAATATCTACTCATCCATGAAGAGAGGGTCATTCCTGGTTGGGATTAGTGCGGGGGATTGTTAGTTCGTGGTTGGTATAGAAATGTGCTCAGATGATGCTCTCCCTCGCCACAGTAGTACTATTTTTGAAACAACACTTGAGATTACCACATATACTAGAGTTTAGAGAACTTATGCTTTGGAGAGCCATGTATCTTATATATGTACACTGTATTGTATTTATTATTGAAACATTATCATGATGATCTATAATTACTTATTTATAGTAAATTGATAGTAGTGGTTGTAGGCATGTATCAACTGTGGTTGGTTAATTAAAATTAATTTCTATATTTGTATTATAATATGTTTCTTATGATGATAGTGATCTGTGGTGTATGTTGTAATATACTCATTTACAGTTATCACACTTAGAGTATTTTATATGATCACTAATTATATTCTCGTGGTGTAATCTATTTATAGTATTTGTTTAAAATAAAAAAATAAAATTCACGTATTTATAGGTAGATCTTAGTTGGGATGTAACATGTTTTCATATATATTTTAATATAATATATTATAATATATAGTATATTTAAATATATTAGTCAATATATTTTAATACCTTGAAAACCACCCTCCAAAACTGTGATCGACTAAGATACAAATCTCACTTGATATACCTTGTCATTGCCATTCACTATTGTTTTTCATCTCACCTTGAAATATTTCACTACCTTGCCCTTTCTTCTAGGGGTCTGAGTATGTGTTTTTGTATGTTCTTAAGCATGATTTAATTATTCAAGTTACATGTGAGATGTGGAGCCTTATCATAATCAAATTAACTCTCATGATGTCATCATCCACCCTTAATAGTAGAAAAGGTGTCACCACTTTGATTTGATATACATGACATGTATCATTCTAAATTGTTGTTACATTTGTGAACTAGGAATTTGACTAAGAAGAGGAGATTAGTATGGTGTTAGTGAATGAAACAAAATAAAAAACACACTAAGGTAACATCTTTATGCCAAGTTACTAGCGTGAGTTTAGTAATAAAAATAAATGACAAACACAACTGAAAAGTAAAAAAAATAAGAATTCCTTCACCTTCCTTGGATGCTCCAAATGCCTTTGTAGTAGTGGCTTGCTCAGCTTGTGCTCATGAAGTCCTTGGCAATAGAAGCTTGGCTACCTTCATCTCTCCTTAGCACCTTTGGCTTGTGGCTTGTCTTGGCTTGGAATCAATTTGACATGGTAACACTAGTTGCATGAAGCTTTCTAATCAATTTTGCATTATAACCTTATATAATCATGTGTTAAAATTCATGTGGTAAGGGCTCCTATTTATAGATTTTTGCAGATGTCTAGAATCAACCTGAACCATCCATCTCAGAATTGAGATGCATGGCTAAAGATTAATCCAATTATGTAATTAAAATTGATAAATAAGCTCATCAATATTTGGGATAGAGGAGCAATTAAGAGGAATTGAGGGTTTTGATGAGGCATGGGAGGCATGAATCTTGATGTTTATGGCATTTATGGCCTAGGAATGTCTTCCCAAGAAATTAGGTCACCTGATAATGCAAATATTCAATATTCATTTTTAAAAACAAGTATTCAATAAGTTTCCATGAAATTCTTAATTAGACTTTGATTTGGCTTAATTAGCTCAGAAGCATGTTTAAGCATTTTGCACACAAATTACTCAAATTGATCAGAATGCCTTGTTATTAGTCCAAATTTTGACTGAATTGAAATTGGAAGTCACTGTTAGATACGTTAGATGCATTATTTTATTTAGGATGTTATCGACAATAAATAACAAAGGCATGCATCTTGTGCAAAAAAATTGATAAGAAAGAGAAATCCAGAGTACTTAGGTGTAAAATTGACATTTTGACTCAAAATAATTTGATCAAAGTTAACTGGCCCATAAATTGCGTTACCCCATTTAATGATACCCTCTTAAGAATCAACATTTGAATTTATCAAGTTCAAAGCTTTTAATGTGCTTTAGTGTTTTTAAGCCAAATTGTGTATTTTGGTGGAAATTGGTCAAAAGCTTGATTGAAGGTTATCGGTGGCTAGATTTAGGTGTCTACAATTTGTCTCTATTTGGGAAGGTGTTACAAGCTATAAAAATAGTAACATCTTTTCAAAGAATGAAAAGGTCCTATATGCCTACAACTTCAATGATGATAAACTAATTATATGATGCCCCCTTGAGGGAATGGTTGGCACAAGCAGGTCAACAAACGGTTCCTTAATAAGAAGTAAATTGAGGGGACCAAAAAAAGAAAAGATGATGGGGTGAAAACACAATGATATTGAAAAAGTAGTCAAAATCATTGAGAATTCAAGTGGTATGGTGTGCAATGGTTTTTTCAAAGGTGGTTATAAGCATTGGACCCCGATACTGACAATGTGGTATGATAACACAATGATTTACCCAAAAGTGGTTATAATCATTGAGAAGATGGAGCTGCCCTAGTTAGGATAGATAAATAAGATAACAACATGCCCTTATATGAGCAAAAAAAGGGAATTGATGACAACATAATAATTATCCCAAAGGTAGTTATAATCATTGAGAAATGTAGGTGGGATAGTGTGCAATGATTTGCCCATAGGTGGTTATAGTCATTGGACCCTGATTATGGCAAACATGATAAACTTGGTCGAGGATGATGATAACTTAACACAGAGGGTAATGATGAATTGTAACAACCTAATAGTAGGGAGATGCTCATCCAAACTTATAAAGGTTAAAATTCTTTTGTGTTTAATTACTCTATTTGGGATATGATTAGGATAGATCAATATGTTAGTGCCAAAGAGATGTAACCATTGCTGAATAAATTTTTTGAAGCTGAGGTTTGTTGTAGCACATGTCGGTAGGCATCATGGTATAACATCATGAGGACTTGGTCAAAATATGCATAAGGACTGACTCTCATAATCCAATACTCAATAGAAAACAATGCACCAATGATAGAAACCATGTTGACAATGTAAAAATATGAATATGGATGGATTCAAGTGTAAGTGTAAGCAAGGAATCACCCAATGAACACAATAAATTGCATCAAGGCAACAGTGCTGAAAGAAAAAAAAATAGGCAAACAAACAAATAAAATAAGCAGAGGCAAACAAATAGACAACGCAATATAAATCATACAAACATTGTCCCTAGAAAATAGGTGACAACTTAACAAACGAACAAAATGGGAGAATAGAAGAAAAAGAAGGGGGTGGGTGAGTTGTCTCCATATGTACTAGGCAAATAGATGTTGCTTACATAGTTCCATGGATGTAATATCCAACAAAAACTTCAAGCCAAATGTAGTTCTCCCAGAGAATGAGAAGAAAAATGATAATTGGTTAAAACAAATAGAATGGATGCGATAGAAGAATAGGAATAGTCTTGAAAAATGACAAGTGTGTGAGAGAAAAGGCCAAAAAGGAAGGGGAAACTAAGTGACAAGTGGTTTGCTTGCAACTTAGTAAGGGTTCTCAGAATCCTTAAAGCAAAGAAATGGTCAATGTTTTTGGTTTTTTATAACAATTTTACAAATGTTTTTAATTTTTTTGGAAGTATCTCAACTTGATCAAGAATGACAAGACACTAAATGGTTCAAGCTCACAAAACAGAGAGAACGTTCAAACTTAGGTTGCTCACAAAATGATGGAAGCATTCAAACTTAGGTTGCTCGCAAAATGGTGAAAGTGTGGCAAGGGGGTGACTGAGGTAACCTCAATAAGTATCAGGTGCTACCTACATAGTCCCAGAGTAGGACCTCAAGTCACTATAGTTATACCCTATAACGGAGGAATTTGACTAATGTAATAGTCAATTAAAATAAAACAAGCACAGTTGGTAAAAAAAATAGTGTGTCATAGGAAGTGGCAAGTGGTACGTCACAGATTAATAAACAAATATTGCCCCTAGTTTGCCCATAAGTGGTTATAACTAAGACACAACGTAATGGTACTAATTTTCCAAAAGGTGGTTATAATTAGTAGCAAGATCAGTGATAAGAAAGGAATAATAAACAAAAGATGCAACTGTCAAAACTTCTGTCACACTACTCCAAAATATGATCTCTATCTGAAGTACTTGAACCAACTGATGAAACGGATCAGATTCCTCAATACTAAAAATGTGTAATGAATGGAAAAAACCAAGGTCAAATGGGCTAGGCTTTAGAACACACTAGGTCGATAGAAAAAAATTGTAAAATAGATATGGCTAAGAGGATGGATAAGAATGATATTTGTACAAAGAAGAATAGTGATAAAATGACATAATTGAAATGGTCCTTACAAACAATACACCCTAGCACTCAAGCATAGTACCACTTGAGGTGGATAATATTCATCAGCTTTGAAATTTCATCTTCATCTAGTGTGGTGAGCCTGTATGCCCCTGATCCATAATTTTCAATAATGATGAAAGGCATAATCCAATGTGGTTTGAATTTTCCTTTATACTTTTTCTCAACGGTATTATTCTTTTAGTTTTCTTTAAGAACAAGATCACCAAGTTCAAATGTTCTATACTTAACACACCGATTATAGTGGATTTTGAGTCAGTTCTGATATGCTTGAAGATTGTTGAGTGTAGTTGTGCATTTCTCATCAAGTAGTTTTAGCTCTTGCAGGCTAGCTACTTGATAGTCATGATCATCTAGGACATGCTTGAAAGAGATGCATAGTGAAGGAAATTCAACCTCCATGGGAAGGATGGGTTCAATACCATAAACAAGTGAGTATGGATTGGCTCTTATGGGGGTATGATGATTGGTATGGTATGCCCAAAGGGTAGGAAATATCTACAGGTGCCAATCATGACAGGCATCATTAACATTTTTTTTGAGAATATTGACAATATTTTTATTTGATGCTTCAGCCTGGCCATTACCTTGAGGGTAATATGCTATAGAAAAATGTTGTGTCATGTTATATTTGATATATAGCTGGTCTACATCCTTGTTCTTGAATGATCCTCCATTATCAGATATAATGTTGGAGGGGATACCATAGCGACAAATAAGATGGTTGAAGATGAATTTAAAAATTTGCTTTTTAGTCACATGAGGGGTATAGCTACAACCCACTTAGTGAAATACTCAGTAGTGGTAAGGATATGTTTATGGCCATCAGATGAAGTGGGGTTGATCTTTCCAATGAGGTCAAGTCCCCGTGTAGCAAATGGCCATGGTGTCAACATTGATTTTAGAGTTTGGGTTGGGGCATGAATGAGATTAGCATGCCATTCACATTTGTCACACTTCTTTACATATGTAGTTGCATCTGTGTTGATTATGGGCCAATAATAACTAGTATGTAAGAGCTTTTTGGATAGGATTGCCCTGCTAGAATGAGCTCCACATACTCCTTCATAAACTTCTCTTAATGCTAGTGTAGACTCTGCTGAAGTTAAACAACGAAGTAGAGTTCCATCAAAACTATGATGGTAATGGGTGGACCCAAGTAGAGTATAATGAGTAGATTGATGGATAAAGGTTTTGGTTTGTTTTTAAGATAGGTCAAGTGGTAAAACTTGATCATCGAGGTAGTTGTAAAGGTCTGAGGACCAAATAGAATTAGGACCAACAATATCACAAATCATTATGATGATTGAAGGTTCATGAGCTGGTGTTGACAAATCTTGATTAGGAATTGATACTCTCTAATTTTTTCTATTTGTAAAATCAAAGAGTCGATAGTAGCCATGGCATCTGTAGTTCTATTACCAGCCCTTGGTATGTGCTCAAACTGAATGTTGGAAATTTGTTGCTTAAGAGTGTCAACCATGGATTTATATGGAACTAACTTGTCACCTTTGGTCTAAAAATTGTCTGTGACCTGATTGATGATTAACTAAGAATCACCATAAACCTTGAGATGAGGTACATTCCATTGTACCACCTATCGAAGCCCTGCAACAAGTGATTCATACTTGGCCATGTTGTTTTTACAAGGAAAGCTAATTTTGAATGATTTAGGGATTAGATCCCCCTGTGGTATAATAAACAATAATCCCACCCCTGATCCATGTGTAGTAAATGATCCATAAAAATATAGCTTCTAAGGTTGCTCCTCAAGGTGTGTGTCAATGATGGTCATTATGGATTCATTAGGAAATTGAAATGTGAGTGGCTATGTGTTTGTAAGAGATGCTTCAACAAGTTGATTTGCAAGAACTTATCCCTTGATTACTTTCTGATTGACATACTCTATGTCAAACTTACTAAGAAACATGATGCATTTGGCCATTCTACCTTGTAAAGCTGTTTTAGATAGTAGACACTTGAGCGGATCTACTTTTGAAATGACCATGGTCTTATTATTCAACATGTAATGGTACAGTTTTTGATCTATAAAGACCATGGCTAGATAGGATTTTTCAATAGGTGCATAGCTATATTCATATGCGACCAAGGTATGGCTTAGGTAGTATACAACATGCTCTTTTCCATTGTCATCATGTTGAGCCAATAGTGCCACCATGGAATTATTGGTAGCTGATAGATATAACAAGAATGGCTTTCCCAGCATAAGAGGTAATAAAACAGGTGGATTAATGAGATAGTCTTTGAGTTCTTAAAAAGCTATTTGGCAGTGATCATCCTAGTGAAATGCAAATCCCTTCTTCAGAAGATGTGTAAATGGATGACACTTGTCTGCTAACTAAGAGATGAAGCATCATATTGATTAGATCTTACCTTACAAACTATGGAGTTACTTCAAATTAGTTAGTGGTGGCATCTCGATTATAGCATGGACTTTAGCTGGATTGACTTCAATGCCTCTACAAGACATGATGACGCCAAGTAATTTTTTTGAAGTTATACCAAACATAGATTTATTTGGATTAAGTCTAACTTTATACTCCTGCAATCATTCAAATATATTATGTAGCACTGCTGGATGGTCAGCTCTAGTCTTAGATTTTCCTAATATGTCATCGACATAGTCTTCAAGAATATCATGCATCATATCATGTAATAAGACAGTCATGGCCCTTTGATATGTAGCTCTAGCATTCTTAAGACCAAATGACATTAGCTAATAATAAAATGTTCCCCATGGAGTGGTGAATGATGTTTTATGTTGGTCTTCTGGTGCTATTCTGATTTGGTTATATCTTGAAAATCCATTCATGAGTGAAAGCATTTCATAACCTATCATGGAGTTGATGATCATGTCAATATTAGGCAATGGAAAGTCATCTTTAGGACAAGATTTGTTGATGTCTCAAAAATTAGTATAGATTTTGATTCCTTCAAGCTTTTTGCTAACAGGTACAACATTAGATATCCATTTTGAGTAGTCTATGGATCAGATACATCTTGTTTCTAAGAGTTTTTCCAACTATTTCTTTACCAATATAAATTTGTGAGGATGCATCTTACGTAGCTTTTGTTTTACCAATTTGGCATTAAGATTGACCATAAGGTGGTGCAAAACCAACGTGGGGTCCAAACCTAACATGTCAAAATAGGCACATGCAAAGATATCTACAAATTCTCTCAACAGAGCTATAAAGACTTTACGTTCTTTCTCAGTGAGGGAAGTTCCTAAATTCATCCACTTTAGGTCTGATGGAGTCTTGATCTTTACCTCTATTATATCCTCAACTAGAAGGGTTGAACCATCTTCTAGGATAGTAGGCAAAGACTTGAACTGTTAGACTATATCAGGGTCCTTTGTTAGGACTTGTTCTTCAACTTATCCTAGGCATGATGAATCTGAGTCCCCTAATGGGAGATCTGGGCATGTGACAAAAACAATCATAAATTCTTGAAGAATTTAATCAAATACTTGTTATTGATCAAAATTGAACTCAGATCCATAGGCAAGTTCATCGTTGGTGGTCTCTTAGTCTAAGTTTGAAGAAGAATGAACACCCCCATCTAATGGTGACTAAAACAAGTTTTCACCACTAGACTGGCCTTTATCTTTAATTTTTACCTAATCAAAAAGTGCCTCAAAGAGGTTTTCACTTGGTGACCTCAATGTTTTACTTATTTGTTTTTGGCTAAGGGTTTTCACCTGCTCTCTAAAATAGGCTTAAAGATCCAATGTAATTGACAATCATGACTTGTGATCTCCCAACGATAGGTTGTCTCTAAGGCCTAAGAAGTCACAGAATGCCTCATCATTCTAGAACTCATCAATTAGTAGATTGGATTCTTGTTTGTCCCAATCTATTATTGGGGATAATATAATGGTAATGGGTTGCGATGAATGACCAAGGTAAGGGTAAAAATGGCATTGGTATCGAATAGGTTAGTCTCATCTAGGTCATCAAAGGTGAGGCTGTGATTAGACTCTAATTCACTGTCAACACCATCCTCACCAAGCATTGATGGAATTTGAATAATATATGTGGGGTCACGCCCAGGCAGTTTAAATCCAAGTCCATAAGGTCTTTCATACTTAGTCATGGAAATTGGCTCAATGGTTCCTTACTAATTCGGTCTGAGGCCTCTTCCTTCATAATTGTGATGCTCCATGGTCCTATTGGGAATATGATACTTTGCACTTTTATAACAATCAACTTGTTCATCATTATATAACCATGATTTATAGTGTTTAAGAGGGTCAGGTTTTAGGCTAGATGCTGGTACAAATGTGACAGGTTCCTTATCTTTGCTCTTTCATTGCCAATGCATGTGGGGTGACTTTAGGTCACCCAAAGGTTTTTGGATTCTGAGGAAGATTAGCAATATGAAATGTATCATGGGTCACATACTTCCTCGATCCATTATCTGAAATGGTAAAATGATTGAAAGATTTAGGAGGCAACATGTGGGAAAGGAAATCCAAGGTATTAGGATATATGCAATTATCTTGTGAAGGATCAATAAGTATGGCCTTTCCTTTATCTTGCTTGGAACTTGGATTCATGTCATACTGATAATTGTAGCTTTAAAACTTGGCCTCAAGATGTTTGCAATGTTCATATGGGTGTAAATATCTTGAAATATTCACTTCCATCCCTGAGTGAGAGAAATTGATACATTGGTGTAGCATTGATGAGACTACACGAATCTCATGTAACCAAGGCCTATCTAGAAGCATATTATATGACAACTCAAGATCAAGTACAAGGCAAAGTGTATCATGGGTCAAAGGCCCAATGATAATTGATAAGCTAATGGTGCCTTGTGATTCTCTTTCCTGATTATCATAGGCTTTGATAGTTATCATTTTTGGCTAGAGATCTGCCATTGTGTACCTAAGAAGCTTGATGAGCTTTAGAGACACTATGTTGAGGCTTGATCCATTGTCTATAAGGACACGTTTCACTTTATGTCATTTTATATAAACTTATATGTATAATGAATTATTATAGAGTGGACCAAGGGAAGACATATCACTTTGGTTGAATGTGACTTGTTGGGTTGGAGCTAGGTGTCCAACCAAAGATTGGAATTTATCAAGGGATATATCACTAGAAATAGTGCGTTGGGTTAAGAAATCATTCAAGATGTTCTTATGGATTGTTGACATTTGTAGCAAATCTAAAATAGAAATTTGTGCTAGTGTCTTCTGTAATTGTTCCACAATATCAAACTTCTTGTCTTGGTCAATATTGAATGGTTTATTCTAAGGCTAAATGGTTGGTTGGATAATAGGTAAAGTGGTAGATGATTTTGGGCATGGGATAATAATCTTTGACCTCTAAGTTATGATTACACAATAGAGATTAGATACTAGACCATGATCGCTAACAAATGTTGGGAATGGTGTGGGCCTAGATAAGACAAGTCTTGGTTGCTGGTGCACTTGTATGTGGTCATGTGGCAAGGACGAGTTGTCGATATAAGGTCTAAAAGTGGAAGTATGAGTTTTTTGGCTTACCTATATGCAGTCCCAGGTCAAAGAAGGAGTATCCATGTAATTTGATTGAGTGTTGTTATTTAGTAATGGTCTAGATTGATTAACACTTGATCTAGGATTAATGGAGATGGTATTAACACTACCTCCTATAATATGACCTTCAACCCTATTGTAGTCATGTGCAACTGCATGATAGGTTTGTTGGTTGTTACCATTCTGACCTTGGTTTTGTCCATTATTCTATCATTGTGGTTTTTGTTATTGATTTTGTTGATTATGTTGGTTCAGCCTTTGATTTTGATACTATTGATTTACTATTGCATTGGTCATCGTTATTGTTGTTGTTGTTGTTGTTGCTGATTATTATGTCAGGGAAAGAGGTTTTGATAAATCCCAAGAGTTTGATTGGAAGTGGAAGCACCATTATCCAATGTTATCTCCCCATTCTCTAACATATTCTCAATTAATTGCTTGATTTGAACACATCTTTGTAGATTATGCCCATTGACTTGATGATATTCACAGAATTCATTTTCATGGTACCAATCAGGATAAGGAATGTCTTGTAGATAATGCTTTGGTATAGGCCAACTAATCAAATTAGCAGCAACAAACTTGTGAAATAAAGACTCAATAGGTTCTCTTAGGTCACTAAAGACATGATGCGTAGGCATAGTTCTCCTTGGAGGAGGGGTTTGCAATGGTAAAGGTTACTGTATTTGTTGCATAGGTCTTAGTTGTTGTGCTTTTGATATTGGTTGGAGAGGTTGTTGAGTAGGAGTAATTTGAAAAGGTGATGTGGATGATGTTTTCACCATTTGGACATGGCGTGACTCAGTTATTCCATTTCCCATAACATTCCTATTGTGGTTAAATTACTTTGGTCTTTCTTAATTATTGGCCTGTGTTGATTACGATGCTTGTGCTTGCATTGGATGTTAGTTTTAACCATTTTATTGATTTGTACCTAGATTCTGATTAGTTGAATTAAGCTTGACGATCCCTTTATTAATAAGAGCTCACTCAATCAACAAGCCTTTGTCAATGATTTCCTTGAAAGTATGTGCACATTGTAGCTCCAGATGATATGCTATCTCACTATGCAAATTTTTGGTAAACACAATGGCTAATTGTTTATCAGTAAACTATAGTTGAAACTGCTTGTAAGGGCTCTCCATCATTGTAGATAACTTGCAAAACTCTCACCAGTTTTTTCTTTGTTTGCATTAAGTCCACTAATGAAATCTCATGCTCAAGATTATAGGAAAAGTGATGCACAAACTTATCAAAAAGATCATCAAAATTTGTCACTGAATTTTTTGGAAACTTTAAAAACCACTCCAAGGCTTGTCTAGCCAAGCTCTTTGGAAACAACAACAAAAGGTATATGTCACTATATGCCACTGGGCCTTAGGGTCACCTTTCCCTTTGTATTTATTGTATTTTGGTGGTTCGTATCTTGGAGGAAATGGTATCTACAAATACTCCATGTTGAATGGATAGGAACACACATCATCTAATTTGAGCTTTTTAGTCTATTTCTCAGCTTAAATGGCAACCATTACATCCTTCATCTGTTAGAATTCTTGGGATAAGAAACTGAAAGGAACATTGGTTTGAGGGAGAGTATTAGTTTGGATAGATGGTTAGGGTGTCATAAGTGGGACACTTTGACCAGGGTATAATGGAGATACTTGTTGGGGTATATTGGTTTGGTTGGAAAATGGACCAAGAATATGCATACATGGATTAGAGTGCACTTGGAATTGTACATTTGGTTGAAAAATAATATTCTAGTTTGGGTTGGAATTCAAAGTTTGACTAGGTGGATTTTGTAGTTGGCATGGAGGGATATAACTATACTGTCCCTATTGTGGTTGAAAAGGGATATGCTATCGACTAATCGAACCTTGTTGTTGAGTGGGAACTTGTAGACTAAGACCCTGTCTTTGAATTTGTGGCACATTTTGAACTAATGGTTGTTTAGTAGGTACTTGAGAAACATGGGAGCTTCCTTGTTACATGAATCCCTATGGAGAAGTGAAAGCAGGTTACAGATTTGGCATCTGTCACTGACCAATATTTGTACATTGTTGACTAGTCATTACTTGGTTTTGGATTGGCATATTAGTCTATGACTGAAGATGTATATTTTTCATTACCTGGTGAGGTGGAACATTAGTTGGCCTTGATTGAGGTGGCAATATATTTATCTTTTATTGTGTTGGTACACTAGATTGTGCCTGCTATTGTGGAATACTACTCGTTACTTGTTGAGGAGTAGGATTCATCACATTCTATCATTGAGGCATGACATTGGTCATTGTTTGACTACCTAATCCCATAGGTTGTATACTTGAGGAAGCAAACAATTGAGGTTGGGATGTAGAAACTCCTACTCCCTGGTATGATGATCTACTCATGGTATTAACTATAGGTACATGTTGTTGGCTAGTTTTTTGTGCGTTAGTACCACTTTGATTGGGATTGGATGTTGTTTGCACATTGTCTACTATATTTTGCTCATTATTCTATGTAGAAGTAGAAGACACTTCTTTAATAATGGGCATATGCAACGAGTTGTCTACCAAAGTGTTTTGCATGAATGGGTCTGAAATTTGATTCTCTTGACTAGTTAACTCTATCAAAACTCCTATTAAAGGAATTAAATCAATAAGAGGTTTGGTCACCATGTTCATTTGATTGAGATTGCGTGCTAGATTTAGGTAGGTTTGATATGTTGTCTACATTTGATTAAAGTGATCTTCCATGATGTTTTTGCCTATATTAGGCAGATTAGGGTTTAGATATGTTGTTTGGACTAGAGACAAAGGATTGCTAGAAGAAGCTTGTTGATCATAAATTATGTTGTGTGGCATTCTTACTAGGTTTGGTAAATTCTCATGAGGAAAGTTTGCTGGAAAATTGGCCCCTACCTCTATGGCTCTAACCAAAATCTCATCTTTGATCTCTAACAAATGTTGCTCAAACAAAAATGGATCATACGTGGAAGTCGTATTAATAGAATATGACTGTTGAAGAACTAGCTCATCCACTATGGGTATTGTAGCTAGGTATGGTGCGATTTATTCTTGGTCTTGTTCTAAATAAGGTGGTGTGTTAACCAAATAGTTATCCAAGGGATATTGGCTTTGTGCCCCTAATTGAGTATTATAAGAGGGATAAGAATCCATCTCATAAAGAATATTATTTACATAGGGGTCTTGCACCATTTCTTCTTGTGCAACCACATTACTAATCTTTGGATTGTACATGAGTCCACTACGAGTGTAGGAATACATGTTGGGATCCATAGTAAATGCTTTGCGATAGAAAGAGAGTCATACAAACTCTAAAAAGGACAATGTCTAAAACAGATGATGTTCAAACTTGGTCTAGATTCATCTAATGCCTCAATGTTTACACAAAGAAAAGTAATTAAATAGATCAAAAATCAAAATGCCAAACTCTAAGGTTGAAGTGTTTCAAATCAGTCTAATTTAAAAAATTTAAAAGTTGCTAGGTATTTTGGCCAAATGCGACGTCAAAAGCTAGGCTCTAGCAAGGCATGTGCTATGACTCTTGGCCAAACGGTGTCAAACGCTAGACTTTGAAATAGATGAAAGTTTTAATCTAATATATTTGAAACACTTCTAACAAACACTAGGTATTTGATTCTTGGACATGAAATTGATCAACTAGGTATAAGGTATGAGACAAAAGGCACTTTAGAGATAGTTTATTTTTTCATAGATAATGGTATAAAACTTGTTTATTTTGACAAATAAGCTAGACAAAAGTGAACGATATAACTGTGCTAGAAAAAGGATCACAAAAGTACACTCAGATTGGTCTGAAAATGTAGAAATAAATTTGAACTCTATGCAAGAGGCTCTATGAAAAAATATTTGAAATGTTTTAGGCAGTGTAACGATGCTACACTACCAAAAAGGTGTGGCTAAATGTTTGTTTCAAAAACTCTCTAAAGCAAAGATAGTTTCCCACAAATTTGACAACCTAACACTAATTTTCTTGACTCAAAATATTATGGTGCATAGACTCAAAGTATAAGTGTTTAGCAAAAAATGGCTTAAGTCTATCAAGTGGTGATAATGATCTTGAGTCTAAAACAACCTTCAACCCAAATTGGAAATTAAACCTAAGTTCCCTAAAGTTTAGTGCAAATGGCAAATCCACTTAACACATCAACCCTATGAACTTATAAAGGTGAAAATTTGAATTTAGATTATAAATGAAGGAATTTAAACAACTTTGGCAAAGGTCTAGACTCAATTGGGTAGCATAACTGCACCAAAGTGGATGATATGACTCCCAAGTTTTGATGAACTTTTGAACAAGGCAAATTGATGAATTCACATGGGCAACATAACGCCTCTTTATTCAAAAGAAGACGAGGACCATGTGTTTTGGTTTGTATTATTTTTTTACACTAAGTTTTGACTTCAAACAAGACTTTAATCTAGGACAAAACTCAATTGATTAATTGCTCTTAGACTCTAAATTGACAAGGTTGCTTGGTATTGTTGGAATCCATCAATATAAATCATTTGAGAGGATTTTAAGTATTCATCCAAAAGTAAATGTGCATTATATAGTAGGGTTTTTACACCCCCCTTATCTCAAATGACAGTACTATGACATGGACCTTAAGGTGCACCTTACACCAATAATACTTCTACGGCAAGTGGGGATTTGCCTAAGATCTAACAAGTTTTCAAACATTCTAGGGGAATCAATTGCACAATGACTTTCACACCAAAAAATGCAAAATAAATGCATGAATTTTGGGTCCGTATCACTTGACTTGTTGTAAAAAAGTCTAGTTATTTTTGCAACCACTACATCTTATTATTCGTTCAGTGTAGTGCGATGCCCAAAGTGCCACTACATCCCATGTGCAACTCCAATTAGGAGTTAAATGAAGTCAATGTTAGGAGGTGGAACCCCATGTCAAATATTCCTTAAAGAACTTGTGGGAGGGGATGAAGTCCTCCTCACAAGCCAAGTTTGCATAAAAATAAAGAAAGCATGAAATAGAAAGACTTTAGGGTCATTTTCAAGGTCACCCAAACTTTGACAAGTTTTTGGGGAGTGCTTTAGACAACTTTATTTTTAAGCCTTGGACTAGGCTATTTGCAATAGGAATGATGCTTTTGATTCTAAGGGTTCCCTAAAAGGGAAAAATGGAAGAGCATACACGCAACACCCCTCTTTTTTCCAAACAAAAATCTAATTTAAACAACTAAGCGAATACAAAAAACTTGGAAAGGTGAGTTCATTTTTAAGCCCAAATTCGAAAAATGAGGCTGTGTTCATTTGACCCCTTGGTCTTAGTTGTAACTTTGAAAACTAATTCTAAAAAAACTTATTTAAGCATCTTAAATATTACTTTAAGAACCAAAATAATGTTCCTAATTCATTTTAAAACATGCAAAATATGTTCTAAAACATCATTTATCAAACTTGAAATCTGCTAGTTACCTGTCTACCCTTAAGGCATCACCTCAAAAGAAAATATGTTAGATTATAAATATTTTAAATAGATTTTCCAAATTTTATAAAAAATATATGAAACTTGAAGCTAAACTAATGTTAAATTCTAAAAATTTAGGAGAAAACACATGGTTTTAAAAAAAATCATCCAAAATGAATTCTGTATGACCCCAAACCAAGCAATTTAAAATGGCCTATTAGCTCTCAGGTTTTGTGTTTTTAAGAAAAACATAGTGATCGACGTCAATTCTATAACTGATGATGGTTTCAATTACTAACCAATAAAGGTTATCTAATCGACATCGATTATACCAACAGTAATCGATGATGGCTATGCCAATTGATGATGGTTTTACTAACTAACGATGGTTATTGTGTAAATCCGTGATAAAGAAAAATGAAAAAAAAAATTAAAAAATCAAATTGCAAGAGTTTTAATGATCCAAATTAAGATTTTAGAGTTTCATAATGATCTTCTTCATGTGTGGGATGCATTTGGTCCCACCGGATGTGCCATTATGTGAACTAGGAATTTGACTAAGAAGAGGAGATTAGTATGGTGTTAGTAAATGAAACAAAATAAAAAACACACTAAGCTAACATCTTCATGTCTAGTTACTAGGTTTAGATTAGTAACAAAAAAAAAAAGAAAAACGCAAATAAAAAGTAAGGAAAAACAACAAGAATTCCTTCACCTCCCTTAGATGCTCCAAATGCCTTTGTAGTAGTGGCTTGTTCAGCTTGTGCTCATGAAGTTCTTGATAATGAAAGCTTGGCTACCTCCATCTCTCCTTGGAACCTTTGAGTTATGGCTTGTCTTGGATTGGAATCAATTTGGCATGGTAACACTAGTTGCATGAAGCTTTGTAATCAATTCTTCATTCTAAATTTTCATAATCATGTCTTAAAATTCATGTGGTAAGGCCTCCTATTTATATATTTTTTCAAATGTCTAGAATCAACCTGAACCGTCCATCTCAATATTGAGATGTGTACAAAGGATTAATCCAATTATGCATTTAAAATTGATAAATAGGCTCATAAATATTAAGGATAGAGGAGCAATTAAGAGGCATTAAGGGTTTTGATGAGGCATGGGAGGAATGAATCTTGATATTTGTGGCATTTATGGCCTAGGGATGTCTTCACAAGAAATGAGGTCACATGATGATGTAGATATTCAATATTCATTTCTAAAAACAAGTATTCAACAAGTTTTCTTAGAATTCTTAATTAGGCCTTGTTTTGGGTTAATTAGATCATAAGCATGTTTAAGCACTTTGTGCACAAATTACTCAAATTGATTAGAATGCCTTGTTATTGGTCCAAAATTCATCTGTATTAGAATTGGAAGTCACTGTCAGATGTGTTGGATGCGTTATTCTATTTACGATGTTATCAACAACAAATAGTAAAGGCACGTGTCTTGTGTAGAAGATTTGATAGGAAAGAGCAATCCAGAGTACCTAGGTGTAAAATTAGCATTTTGACTCAGAATGATCTGATCAAAGTTAGCTGGCCAATAAATTGCATTGCCATATTTAATGATACCCGTGTCATAATCAACATTTGACTATATCAAGTTCAAAGCTTTTAATGTGCTTTAGTGTTTTTAGGCCAAATTGTGTATTTTGGTGGAAATTGGTCAAAACCCTGATTGAAGGTTATCGATGGCTAGATTTAAGTGTCTACAACATTGAGGTGCCAATCTAAAATTTAACATAGTCGCATGTGTAGGTGTAAATTATATGGGTGAGTGTTATCCATATGTCATCACAAAGGAAGATTCTTGTCCTCCAAATGATAATGTGTCCATCAATGGTAATATTATATATGATGTCACCTAAAATACCTTGTTTTTAAAAGTTTCATACACAAAAGGTGAGACAAGGTCAATGGTCATGGCTTTCACTTTTGATACAGTTTCTAACTCACACTCTTTCACTTTACAAAACCCCACCTTACCAAAACAAAAAAGTACATCCCTTTCAACTTAATTTGTACCTTTAGGGCAAGGACTAGTATATATTCTATTCTAAATAGTAACATGTTCATTGGATCTAATATTATATTATATTATAATTTATATAATATTATATTTTGTTATATGGGCCCTGGTATATGATATCACTTGAAATACCTTGTCATTGCCCCTCACCATCACCACACAACTCATCTTAAAATCATTCATTATCTTGTATATTTTGTATGTCATTTCCCTTTCTTTCATGGGTCTAGATGTGGCATTTTTGTATGTTCTTAAGCATAATATAATTTATTTAGGTGTCAATATATTGACATCATAGATGAATGGAAGCTACAAGATAAATGTGGAACATCAATGTCTTGTCGCCGCATTAGTAGGAATGCACCACCGATTCGAGCCACACATTGGACATGGAGTTGTGTCACAATCAAATCAATGGAAGAGATGTATTATTTTGTTTTCGTGAAGTGATGTATTGTAAAGTGAGGGAGTGTAAATTGGTATGACTGTTGACCCCATATAAGCATTTTTTAATGAAGGGTTAACCAACAATGAGGTGGTTTATTTCTTCATACAACATGACAATGTGTTTTATAGGGAGGAGATGCTCAGTTTTCACGATGAGCTTGATTAATGATGAAGTAGTGGGGAAGAGCAAAGCCATAAAAACCATGTAAATGATGAAATATTTTAAGGTGAACTGGGTGGTGATGGTGAGGGCCAATGACAATGTATTGGAGGTGGTATCATACACTAGAGGGTCCATATCATACACCAAACCTAGATTCAAGGTAGATAGTTGATTTACATGACCTCCAACCATTATAGTGGGGTATGTAGCTTAAAGAGAGTTGGCATCTTTGATTGGTTGTTTATTGTCAATGATGGATGAAGACATCATGAGAACTAATTTAATTACAACAAGGCTCTACATCTCATGTATAGCTAACTTGAATCAATGATAAAATAAAAATGAATCTAAACATACATTAAAAAATATGTTAATTAGTTATAATATATTAAACAAAAACTTAAAATACTAAAAACTAAAATCCAATACACGTCTAAATACCATTTTAACAAATTTTGAAATATTAAACGTATAAATATCTAAAAACCTAATACCATATAATATGTAATAAAAAAGCAAAAAAAACAAACAAACAATATTCTAAAAAAAATTAAAACTCTTACTTTAAATAAAACATAACTTTAAACCACTAAACTAAACTTTAATAAATCAAAACCACACTCAATTAACCCAAAACCATGAGCTACTAAAATTAAAAAACAAAGCCATATAAAACCTAATATCAAACCTAAACCATAAAACTAAAATCATAACCTAATTCTTTAAGGATCAAAACCATGGTAAGTATGCAACTTGGTGGTTTCATGAGCCATGAAAAAAAAGCTTGGACGATGGTGATGTAGGTATATGGGTCGTTTGAATGTTGTGAAGCTCGCACAAAAGGTATACAGGGCACAACAAGGCATTGGATATTGATTGCAAAGTGTGACTTAGAGGATAAAATTGACTATTTTTCTACATAGACTATTCGAGTTCAATTTAGAGGGCCAAAACCATCCATAAAAACCTAGAAACTGGCTTCTACAAAAACTTGGGCACTACCGATGAACACCATTGTGTATCTTTATTTTTATTTTTTTGTCTCATATGAGATGAATCTAAGGAGATGGAACCCAATAGAGATGCCTTCGACGTAATAACATATCCATGTAGAAATATATAAGATATGAATAACTAGTAAGACATGTATAAGTGATCTAGGTATCTCAACATGGTAGAATTTAGGCCATAGCAAGATATAAAATTTTATCAGTAAGACATGTATAAGTGATCTAGGTATCTCAACATGGTAGAATTTAGGTCATAGCAAGATATAAAATTTTATCATGAAACCTATGGAATAAGATGCCCCTAAATATCAACATGACTACTGGGTAGAGGAAAGTTCTCGCTTTTTGGTACAAATGGGACAACAACAAATGAAAATGTGGACATTTATCAATTTGTATAGACAATTGTGACTTAACCATATTAAATGTGAAAACAGTGTAAACTAATGAAATGTTGCATTTTAAGTGTAGATTACATTTATTATTTTTAAAAAATATAGATTTTTGAATAACTAAATACTCAGTGTGTATGTTTTAGGTACAAAGAGTTTAATTGAGTGCTTAATTTCTCCTCACAATTTTCTCAAAACATAATATTTTCTCAATATTTCTTGGAAAATTCTCCTAGAAACATGGATGTAGTGTAAGATCATTTTTTATATTTTTTTAGATGAAAAAATAATTTTTAATTATTTTTTTAATGACCAGAGTGGATAATATCAACACTTATGGTTTTTCTTTGTGATATATAAATATGGACTGATTTTTTTACCATTGTAACAAGGATATTAATGTTGAGTGCAATGATATTTTTTGATTTTTTTGCCATAGTCTCTTATTTTTCCTAGTGCCTCAAACATATGGTACTTCATTATATAAATAAGTATATTTTACTAAATAAATAAAAATAAATATTAAATTTTATTAAAATAAAAAAAATCATATTATTAGAAAGCTCATAAAAAGGCCTATTTATATGTAGATCCACATATTTTTATTTTATTTTTTCACCCTAATACATGGCATCCGAAATGGCAATTTGAGCCCCATAGTAGCTTTCCACTTGAATGGGTGAGGAATTGATGCCACATGGAGTTAGAATGAAGGGGTTTAGAACAAAGGGGGTTCAAACGAACCCCCTTCGTTCTAACCCCCTCAAAATACATTATTTCATTGGCTACTTTATTGAAATTAATTACATGCATGGCATAAACATTTGAAACCCTTCGTTCGAACCCCATTTTTTCTAACCCCTTTTTTTCTAAGCCTATGCAAAAAGTACACATGCTTAGGTTAGAATGAAGTGGGTTAGAATGAACTCTATTTTTTATTTTTGGATTTGGATGGACTTGGCCACAAAATGAGACTCATTTATGTGCTTTAACCTCTAGTCTACTTGTAACTTATATGTTTTGCATTACACTCATATGCTATGAAATGCACGTGTATAAAAATAATATGCCTTCTACCAAAAAATTGATAAATAACATATGTAACTAGTGTAATCAATTAATGATGTCATGCTTAGGTCCTAATTTTTTAATTTTTGAAAAATTTGAATGTTTGTTATATTTATTTTATTATTTTACTATTTTATTTTAGCATTTTTGAAATATTTGAAAATTATGGTCATAAATTTGTAAGTAAGCCATCCTCATCGGGATTGAAGTCGACATATCATGGCTTGTCCTTGAAATTATGTAATTGCATTTCTTTTTCTTCTAAATGTTTCTAATATCTCATACTTTGGTCCCATTGTTATCTTTGAATACCTTGTCTTTTGGTGATTACCATTGAGATTATATTAAATCTTGATTTTCTTATATTTATGTGAGAAGGATATATATTGATTTATTTTATTCACTGTAGCTTGCATTAGGTATAGCCATTCCATTCCTAATGTAAGTGTTGACTAGGTGGTAGAAGGTATTATCCATATAGATGTATCAATGACCTTTTGATCACAAACAATTGGTATGGAATATTTCCAAGAAATGTATTGTGATGTGGATTGTATAGGTATTTAATGTTGAGCCCTAAGTGTTGCCAAAATGTGATTGTACATTATGGAGTTGATCATCAATCTAAATCAATTGTTAATAAGCATATTATATATATGTTGTAATGGTCAAAACTTCATATTGAGCATGTTTTTTATTTTTTGTAATTATAGATGGTGTCTTTATGGAGCTTACTCTGAATGGTACCTCATGATATCATATTACCTTGATAATGCCTTCATTCTTGTATCTCTGATTATGCTTTTGTATGTCTTACAATGATATGTGTTAAGTCCCATGATTATATGATAACCACAATTTGATTTTTCTTATTGAGGTGAAATATATCCCACATCTTAATGTGGAGTAGATGGTAATGTGATGAGATTATGATCAAGTAATATTTTTAATATTGTTCTTGGATTATCTTACAAACTTGATACCCACAATGGTGTTGGAGTCTTAGTATCTTCCATTTCCACATTATTTAATGAAATGTATGATTATTTTTTTTGTCCAAGTCATGTTTTACTTTAGTGTTGCATGTGCCTGGTGTGAGATAGTTTCAACTATGAGGATGTGCTCATGATATATCATTAATGCATTTCCTTTTCCCCTGGAATATTGTGCTTGGATAGAAGTCTCTGATTTGTCCATTTTTAATCTATACAAATCATCTCGATATTTTCCAACTCCAACAAGTGTAAGATAAAAATTCCTCTGAAGGATTGAATTTTAACTTGTGTAGTTGATCATCTATCATATATTCCATGTTGGTATCTTCATCATCATTATCATAATTGATCTTTGAGTATGTCATCTTGATATTCTGAAATCACTAGTAAAGGAAGAACAAGAATAGATTTTGGTTGCTCCAGCTCATGTTGTACAATTGATTTATATGTTATGATTGGTTCCTTATCATTTTTGTACTTAATTTTCCCACTTCATATGTATGCATTTGAGCTACTAAAACAGGTTGCAATGGAGAAATAATAATATGATTTTCCAATTATGATTGTGGTTGGTACTTATTATTAAATTGGGTCATTTTGTAATATCTAAAATATCATCATCTACCAATTATAAATAAGAATAGCCTTCATTGATAAATTTGATACATCTATGTAATATCAATGGTATTGCTTCCATAGCACGTGCCCACATTCGTCCTAAAACTAGGTTGTAATGTAACTAATTAGACATAACATGAAAGTAGTAGGTACAATCTTGTGACCTAACTTCACATCTAAAGATATGGTTCTTATTATTTGACACAAAGTGTTGTCAAATAATTTTATGCTTTGATTTGATTTTTCAATAGTATCCACATTGATCTCCAATAGTTTTAAGAAGGTAATGTCATAGATATTCAGTCCAAAATGATTATCTACTAACACACATTTGACCAATTTGCCTTATGGTTACATTTTAATGAATGATGGCATATTTTTCACTATCGTGTGTTGTGTTGGTAATTATTCTTTATCGAAGGTGATTGATTTGTTGTTATCCTTGAATGTATTTATAATAGAGGTAAATGATGCAGGTTTTATATCACTAAGGAGAGTTGTTTTTCAAGGCTTTGTATAATATGTCTTTGTAGACTGTTGATCTCTTTGTAGACATTGATCTCTTAAGTAATTCTAAGATAAAACATGAAAAGCCACATAGTACAAAATCTATATACAAGTATATAATCGATAAGAACATTAAGCCATAGTCGACGGTCTTCCAATTCCATCTAGTTCAAGTTCAACACTTTTTCAATTATATCCTTTTGTAAACCAAATCCAAATTAAAGAGTTTCATCTCAACCAACATCTAAATCTTATTTCTAATCTCAAATGTCTACAACAATGCTCAAATGTATATGTTTTCATCTCTCTATTTTTTTCCCTCATTTTCATTGTTTATCAAACTGTACGTTCACTTATAATTTTAGACATAATTCAAATTTGATCACGCTCGCTGAATGCATTATTATAAATATACATTATATAGAGCATTTACCTCAAAAATCACAAATAGTTAAAGCACTCACTTTGAGAGAGTTTGTCGTTAAAGCCACTTTAAAAAAAAAAAAAGGTATGATGACCTGTTTAAGGTGAAATGCAACATCAAATTTTAAGTTTCTTCCTTGAACCTTTTATTTTTGAATTAAATTTATTTTATTTTAAATTGCTATTTCAATTTTAACCTTTTGTAGGTGCGTTTGGTGTGGATTTACAGGTAAGTTTGTTTTTCCTTTTTAGCTTTTCCATCTTTCATCTGTACTTTCTAATCATAAGCTTTCTTTGGTTCATCTGGGACATATAATCCAAATTAAGGATTTTAGGTTTCGGATATTTCATGAATAACTATTATGTAACGTGAATGGAAGTGTTGATCTAAAAAATTTTAAACAATTTTATTTAGAAATCTTGACAATCTACTTTATAAATTATGAAAATACTCTCTTTGATTAGATCTGCCTACAGAAATTGACCCTTAATATATATAAGCACAGAATCCATACCAAATTCTGTTTAATGGTGTCAAACAATAATCCCACAATAAGAAGATACTTCCTATTTTAAGACAATCAGAAGATAATAATCCGGGACGTCATGATTCAATAATTCTTCCCTACTTAATTTAGCTGTAAAACTGGCGAGCAATCCCGGTTCCCAAAATACCGCACAGTCATGAGCTGTCATTCAGGCTTTACTCATGCTGAAAACCGCTTGGAGATAGGTATGAGTTTAAGCTGTTTGACAGATTCAAGCGGAGCGGACCACTGCACAGCATAGCATAGCATAAAGATTTAAGGATGGAATCCAAGCAGAAGGAGAAAAAGAGCGTAGGGCAGTGGATGTTGCTTTCGGCAAATTGCTTGGCGTTAATAATAGGCACCACTGCAGGGCCCCTAACCTCCAGGTTCTATTTCCTCCATGGCGGCCAACGCAAATGGTTTTCAGCCTGGCTGGAGACAGGAGGGTGGCCTATTCTCATTCTGCCCATCTGGATCTCTTCCTGCACAAACAACTCCACCTCACAACACACCCATGTCACTCCTAAGCTTTACCTGGCCTCCATTGTGCTCGGTGTCCTCACAGGCCTGGATGATTTCTTCTATGCTTGGGGGGTCGCCTATCTGCCCGTCTCCACCTCATCTCTCTTGATTGCCACTCAGCTCGGCTTCAATGCAGTATTTGCATTCTTCTTAGTGAAACATAAATTTACCCCCTTTTCAATCAATGCTGTAATTTTGTTGACATTGGGTTCGGTAATGCTCGCCTTCCATACAAACGACGACAGGCCTGAAGGAATCACGACTACACAGTACTGGATTGGGTTTTCTGTTACAATAATCGCAGCTGGGCTCTATGGATTCATTCTTCCTTTGATTGAGCTTACTTATATGAAAAACTCGCTGAAAATAACATACATGTTGGTGATCGAGATGCAGCTCATAATGTCCCTTGCCGCCACTGTCCTATGCACAGCAGGCATGCTTGTGAACAAGGATTTTCAGGCTGTCGGAAGGGAGGCCAAGGCATCCGATGTGGGTGAGTTAAAATTCTATATGGTCATAGTGTGGAATGCAATCTGCTGGCAGCTCTTCTATATTGGGATATTTGGTGTGATTTTCTTGACTACTTCTCTGTTAAGTGGTGTGATCATAGCTGCTTTTATTCCTGTGAATGAAATACTGGGAGTGCTAATATATGGCGAGAAGTTTAACGCGGATAAAGGCATGGCTCTGGCAATGGCCCTCTGGGGATTCGCCTCATATTTATATGGGGAAAGTAGGGCTTCCCAAAAAGCCAGCAAATCAGCAAAAGAGAGAGAGGATGGTGGTTTGGATCTCGCTGATGTTGATCATATTTAGCCTTGATGTGACTTTCAACTTATGTATCTTTATTTAATATATATTCATTTTCCAAGTAGAGAGAAGATGGTGATTTGGATCTTCCTGTTGTTCATTATATTTATATGAGAAAAGAAGGGCTTTTCGAAAAATAACACAGAGAAGATAGTGGTTTGGATCTCATTGTTGTTGATTATATTTAGTTTTGACGTGACTTTCAATTTATGGATATGTATTTGATCAAATATTTTTTAAAATAAATTTTGAATATTGAATTACAAGATGGGAGTACAAGACCAAAGAGGGTATGGGATTTGAAGTCCATCACATCAAGGAGTTTATGAAATGAAGTAATAAAAGTGTTTCAAAATGAATGAAAGATTTTAATGTCATGAGATAGAGAAATTTATAAAAATAAGTAATAAGAATTTTTTTTAAGAATAATTACTTGAAATAAACATAGTTTAATTAAGTTTATAAAACAATTATTATTATTATTATTTCAAATTATTAATTCTTTTATTGTACATTTTAATTATATATATTATTTATTTGTGTGTTTACTAAAAGATTAAGTTTTTTCATCAGTTAATTATAACAAAATTGTGGTTATTATTAATCAATAAGTAAGAAAAAGAGGCGTGCATTTTTATTTTTCCCTCTCTTCCTATATTTTTGAGAGAAGTAATAAAAAATAATAATGATAAATAGAAAATAATATTAAATATAATCTATAGTTAGAATATGTAAAGTTACATTCGATAAAAATATAATCAAAATAATAACTAAGTTTTTAAATGGATATTACTTAGGGTATGAAGAGACTAACACAAGGTAAGACGCAAGTCATAAATGGACTAAAAAGTAGAATATCTAAAGTGAGCCTTTGGAAGTCTTCACATTATAAATCAAAATACATATTCAATGGTATCATTTAGGATGGCTTTCTAATAAATTCGATGACCATTGTTATTACTCCTCATCTGTTAAAATATCGTACTATCATGGTAAATATTTTTATTGGAAAAAAGTTTGGGAGCATGATAGAGCACATGATTAGTAGCTACATAGAAAAAGAGAGGAAAAGAATAAAAGGATAGGAAGGTTTTGAGGTAAAACATTTCATTATCGACCATTGTGTCACTCTTCCGCACATGTTTGAAAAAGTATGGGGTGTCTAAGAAGAAGCAACTTTTTTGCTTTGTTGGCTTCAAAAGGGCATTTGACATGGTACTTTGAAAGCAAATTTTGGAGAAAGATGAAGGAAATTGGCTTTCTAGATTAGTATAGAGCTTCAGTATGGGTTTTTAATCAAAACATAACCAAAATCAGAACATGTGAAAGGATGTTAGAATACATTAAGAGCGACAATTATATTGAACAAGGATGTTTGTTATGCCCCACTTTGTTTTGGGTATACATTCATAAACTAGAGGAGTGAATAAATAAATTTGGTGTGAGGGATCTAGAGCTCTTCTGTCAAGGTTGGAATGCAGGTAAATACCAACAAAACAAAAGTCACGGTCTTCTCATTACAGATAAAAAAGAAAAAAAAAACTTCCTTTCCAAGGAAATGCGTTGGAAGTGGTGGAACAATACAAGCACCTCAAGATTGATTTTCAAAACAATTTGTTTGGGATACTTACAAGGAAAAAAGAATATAAAAGGGGTATAAAGCATTATGCTTGCTACAAAATAGAAGTAAAAATACAAAAAATATTGGATTGGAAAACTAGTATAACCTTTTTCAACTTATTTATCACACTAATAATCCTTTATGGATGTGAAGTTTAGGGTAGCAATATGTGAGATCTGAAATGGAGACATATAGAGAGAATACAAAATATCTAATAAATTTTTTGACTCTGTATGAGATTTTATTAGCCAAAACATGTACTTTTCAATTAGAGGCATCAATGAGGGCTAAGATGTTAAGTTACTTAAATAAGACACAAAGTATATAGACTCATTGATAGTTCATAATGGTGGTAGAGGAAGAACACATGAATGAAACATAACAAAAAGTGGATGATTAAATGGAACATTAATATGAAAGAGTACCCAAACACTAGTGAGAAAATAAAAAAGTATGTGAGAGAAAAACTTGAGATAGCCACGTAGACAAAACAACTTTGGTAGAAGGAATAATGCTATGTAAAAAAATATAACACAACATGGGATCATAATGAAATGGCCTACATATGAGTAGAAATCAAGTGGAAGGTGAAAATTTTAATGGCTTAGTTAAAGACTAGCTCACATCATCTTACTTTTGAAAAAGACAAGTAGACCATGCCTAAAAAAGAGTGAGAAAAGAGAATATACATATTTTATAGAAAGAAGGGGTGGAGATAAAATGGCACTACATCATGAAGTACACAACGTATAGTGACATCCGAATCAAGTACGATGACATCATGAAAGTGAATAACCTAACCACCTTGTTTGATGAAATGAGGCTATAGAAAAAATATTATTATCAAGATCCACTGTATAATAGCCAACATAAAAAATGGAATGAACATTTTGAAAGACTAATAGGGTAGCTCTTGTATCAATCAATTGTGTTAGCATGGATTAATAGTGTTGTTGTTTTTGGTCACATAGATTTCTTGAATTTGTGAACACTATTAAAATATTTCATTCATTCACTCTAAAAAAATAGTATTTAAATAGTTATAACTATATTCCTTACTACCTCAAATAAGATTTTATTCTTGAATGTATCTTGGAATTGTTGTTATGACTCTAAAATCCTTATTTATTAAAAAGAGTCACACCAGTGAATGGGTTTGGTTCATGGCAATATATAAACCCAATAAACCCTGATATTTACACTGAGGAGGTGATATCATAATGGAATTGACCCTCTTACTAGTATAATGAGTAATTAGCTGTCGAATTAATATATTTGTTTGCTCTAACTTTTGCTCTCAAACTCTAAAATCCTTGTGTATTTGATTTAGGAACTTGTATAGCTTATCTCAAGCCTCACTTCTATGGAAAATATTAATTTCATATATGTTACATATAATTATAGTGGTAGACATATGTTACTTTAAAAAATTACATAAAATATGCTCTAGCAAAAAATTTCTTCCTTATATATGTTCTACTAATGGTAGAATATATAAAGAATATTGAACTAGAAATTGTTGATAAGATAAAAAGTACAATATGAAGGATGTGATTTCGAAATGGAATGATGGGTTAAATTGATTGAGCAGGGTTAGATGCATTATAATTGTCGAAGTCAATCACTAAATTTAACCATGCTAAAATTTTAATGACAAATATATATTTTAACCTGCCCTTAATTATATTCTAATATAGCTTAGTAGAAAAAAATAATATATCGACCACATTTAATTATGTTGACAACATGGACCACATCATAAAAAATAAGTTGTGGGAAAATAATGGGAGGGAGATGGTAGCTAGTACAACCCTGAGGTTTAGGGGGAGGAGGAACAAAAGGAATCATCATGCCCTTTAGCGACTGGTGGTAAGGAAAGACAACTTAGATTGGATGTTGTAACAATAGTATTAGAAGAAGGCTTGGGATTGTTTTGTTTTTTAATTTTTACCTTATTAGTGTTATTATATTTGATCCATTTGACTCTTCCTTATTTAATTGAATCAAATAAGATACACTATCCATGTATAACAATATGAAAAAAGTATTTTCATGACTTGTGTTAACCAAAAATTTTCATTCATTATGACCATGATTAATGTGTATTATTAGGGAATAACTAGAAATCAAGTTTGAAAATTAAACCTTAAGGCTAACTAAAACTCTAGAAAGGTGAAACCCTAAGGGAGACTTGAGGTTTGGCATAGTTATATATGTGTACAGGTTCACCAATATTCCCCACCTAATATGATAGAAACTAGAAGAATAATTTAGATTGGCAAATATGGCATTCAAGTATATATTTAAATATAAAATACTAAAACTAATTACAATGCTTCGACAAGTGGCATATGCTAAACATCGTAAGTACAAAAACATGATTAAATTTATTTGGTTGACTATCTAACTGTGCCAGATTAAAGCAGGCCTGTGATTCATCAAGTTCAGGAACTGTACTTCTATTTGTGCAAGGCCAATTTTATTGAACTAGAGTATTATCATTGGTTGATATTGACCTATGCCGATCATCACTGACTTGTGTAGAATGAGGACTGTGGTTGCATAGTCACCTTTTCCCATCTCTATAAATTTTGTATGTGTGATATCAAACCTTGATGATGCACACAACTCTAAAAATCAACATCCTTCACACTAAAACCCTAAGTATGCTTATGAGGGCAAAGACCTACAAAAATTGAGAAAGTGTAATGTTCTAAGATGACCTTAATCACCCCCATTTAATATTTGATAGTTTCCTACATATCTTATACTTTGAGGAAGGAAATCAAGCCACATGTAGTTCTCCCACCTAGTGTGATTGTATAATTTTATTTCTTTGATATATTTATGTAGTTAATGATTTAGTTTTGATACTTGACAATGCTTTCTTTGATTCATATTTAGTGTGATTTGAAATTGGCTTATGACTACTTCTAGTGATAGATTCACAATTTAGAGAGAGTAGGACAAATTTGCTCAATTTGCAGTAGTATATATATGTGGATCAGATAAGTGCCAAGTGCATTTTGAATGAGACCTTGATTTGTTTATATGAGTTCAATTAGGCAATTTCTCATGCCACCTACATGTTAGGCAGATGGGTCGACTATAAGGAGAAGTAACTTGATTTTAAAAAGTGATCATTGCTAAGAGAGATCTGGGTTCGATTAGATTGGGTTACTATTGAGTAGAGATACTAAAAAAACTGACCTATGCACATGTGGATTGAACTAAATATCTAAAAATATATGTGCAATATATTTAGCAGGTGTGAAAAAAACATGTTCATGTAGGTGTGTCACAACAGAATGGAAGGGTCAACTCATAAGATAACATACAAGTGTGATAAAATGATGGATTATGATCTTGTTTATATTCTCAATTAATGATTGGTAAATGTGTGTCAAACTTCTCATTATCAAGTACCTAATACCATATTTTAATATCTTCATATTGTTTATCGTCTCTTTGAAAAATTGCCCAAAAAGTTACAGAACTTGATAAGACAAATAATATGAAATTGACATACAAGTACATAATCAATAGGGATATAACCATAATCAGTTGTCTTTCGATTATGTCTAGCTTAGGATCAACACTTTTTCAATTATGTCCTTTTTGTAGATCAGGTCCAAATTACAAAGTTTCATCTCGATCAACTTACAAATATTATTTATAATCTCAAATATATAGAACAACACTCAGATGTATATGTTTTCATCTCTTTCTTTATTTATTTTGTTCATTTTCATTTCTTATTTAATTGTCTAATCATACTTTCACTTATAATTTAAAGCGAAATTCAAATTTGATTACACTCGTTGACTACATTATTATAAATATACATTAGATAGAGTATTTACCTCAAAAATCACTAATAGTTAAAGCACTCATTTTGAGAGAGTATGTCATTAAAGTGACTTAAAAAACAAATAACAGTATGTTGACCTATTTAAGGTGAAATGCAACATCAAATTTTATACTTCTTCATTTTATTTTAATTTTTTATTTCAATTTTAACCTTTTGGCGTGGATTTATAGGTAAGTTTTCTCATTTTAGATTTTCCATCATCTATACTTCTTAACTATAAACTTTATTTGGTTCATTCGTGTAGAAACCCATGTTTCCCTTGAATTCTGGAATTGAATATCTTTTTGACTGTTTTTGTGTATTTTGATTTTTTTGTGTTTTTGCATGAAATAAAGAAGAATGTGAATTTGCAAGATAAATTCAAATAAATAAATAAATAGCTGTATAATCTCTTATCTAGCTAATCAATGATCTTTTTATTCTTCCAGATGATTACAATATAAAGTCTCTATCATACATATAAAAATAATATAAAATATTGTTCAAAAACCTGATAAATAAGCTTTTCCCTAGTTGCTATTTCAAAAACACAGTCGCCGACGTCGGTTATACTGCCGCGATCGGTCGGATAATATTGCTGACTCTGCCGATGTCGATATGTGGGTCGGCCGATGTCGGTCTCTGAGCTGCCGATGTCAGTCTCTGCATTGCCGATGTCAGTCTCTACGCTCCCTGCAGCTTGTGACTACTGAAACACACCTTTTTATAAAACTGTATGGCCTGGTACAAAACCATACAAATTCTGTACAATAGCAGTAAAAACTGTACGGCCTGTATGCTGGATGCCTGATCTCAAGAAATATTATGCTAATATTGAAGATCTTTATCTGGATGATTTTTGGACAAAAACCCTGATGAAATAAATACCTGTGAACCTCTGTGATAACCTCTGTGTGAAGTTATCTCTCAACCTAGCAATAGATCAACTGATATCTCACAACCTTTGAATTATAGACACTGAAGATTACACATTCTCCAATGCAAATAGAATACTAGAAACCCTTGGCTTGGTCTTCTTAGAAAATACTTAACACAAATTGTCTTCAACATGAATGAATGGCACACCCTCCAATGAGAAACCCTTATATCCTCAAAAAGGTGCGCTTGCCCTAATTAGGGTTTCATAATTAAGAATTAGGGTTTCCTTCTCTTTTAATTTTTCCATAGTCTAAAGACACATTTTTAATTATAAAAATATAATTAAAATGCCCCCCTTCATAATGAGCACCCCCTTGGCCCAAAATGCCTAAGTCATAATTATGCCAAATAATTAATATTTAATTAAATCAATTAAATATTAATATCTCCCTCGATACATATCCGATTCTCGATCCGTCTGAAGCTGGTGAACAAAGAAGTGATTCCGCACATGAGCATACCAAAATAGGGGTGCTTCGTTGAGTGTCAAATATCCCTAAAAAATAGGAACTTAGGCAAATAGTGTTTGAAAGAGCCTAAACGAAAGCCAACTAGAAAAATTTTGATAGTCAAAGCCAAGCCAAGCTCCATCATGACCCCCTATCCATCCTATCAACCTACGAGGGTCGCAATAATAGGCTAATCATCAGCACTGTGAGATGTCAACTGGAAAGGGGACATGACAGTCTGCCCCTCCTAAAATTGCTTGTCCCCAAGCAATCGTTGAATAATAAACCAATCAATCCACCTGGATCCCAAATGTAGTCATGATCTATACTACTGTCAATCAACTCAAGCTCCTGCATTATCCTTTGAAAAATAACCAAGAGGAATCCATAATCAAACTAGCGAATACAACTCAACCAAACTCCAAAATCACAACTGCCATAGTCAAGAACCCATGAGAAACAAACTCTCAAAATATCATAACCGAAGTAGAGTGGACAACTCAAATTGCCAAAATTGCAAATGCCATATACACATTCCACCATGCTATGCGGAAGGCACACTCCAAATCTGCAACAACTCCCAAATGGAACTACGCCAAGTGTGGAGAATCCACACACTGTACCTCTACTATAATCAACATATCTCTGCAGATCACCAATGACGGTCTCATCACCCAAACTCCTATGCATCACTAATAATGAAGAGACATCACATGCTAGATAACAATAACACAAACCAAATCTACTTTCCATCTACTCCTGCTTTAAGTCATGCACCAATGATCTGTCAACCCCAACACCTATCACCATGCCATGTCTATCACAACTCTCATCCCATGGCGTCAAACCATCCCATAAATGATGACAATCACTTATAGTGTAATGTCGATAAAATGCACCACTCTTAATCAATGGCTTAGACTACAATCTAGAAGAAACTAACTGCAACTGATCACTAACCAAGCCCGAACCAACTACTACCTCCGAAGACACCTCCAAAGGAGTAGTATCACAAATAGGAACCAAACCAACTGCTGGCTCACCAACATCACAACTGATCCCTGATACAACCTCACTAGACCCCGTGCCATCAGCAGTAGAGACCATCACCATATCAGGCTGACTACCATGCTCAACTGCAGCATCCAACTCAACTAAATCTAACTTCAGAGGAAACGAACTAGATAGGCCAATACTAGCATCGAGGATAGATATATGCTCATCTCCACTGTCTCTAATGATCTCGACTATGGACATCCTCGGGTCACCAGATACCACACCCTATAACTGTACAGACTCTGGTAAAGACTAAAGTCGCTCTAACTCCATGGTCACCTCAACCAAATGAAACTATGACTCCTCGAAAGCCAACTGGGTACTCTCAAGAATCTTAGAAGTCACCTTGAGGTGCTGAGTAAGCTCACTCACCTTATCTTCCTTGACCAATAATACATCGTATGCTGTACTGCCCCACTCCCTAAGATAATCTCTGTCGGCTACCAACCACATATAATCATGTCTCAGAATCTGGATAGCCTCTCATAAAGAGTGGATCTCTGTCAAGGAAAACTAACTGCCTCCCTGCTCATCACTAGTAGGAGAACCCCACCCATAAAATGCTAACAACTGACGAGCAACATCGAAATGCTCGCAAGCAATAGCAATGTCTCGCTCACTAACTCTCAGCTGACTAGACACATGATTGTGCTGGCTGGTCAAACTCCTATACTCTACCTCTGGCAAACTATCCAAAGGAGTAACCTCAGAATAGCTATCATCTGTAATACTACCATCCAAATTTGACAGACCAACTGTTGAACTCGTATCATCAAATGGAGTGACTGAAACATCCACATAAACCTTCGTATCAAAGGAACCCGCTGAAGAGACTAAGTCCTCAACACTGTCCACAACATCCTCCTGGGTGTCATCTACAATAATCGGATCCTGGGACTCTTCTATAGACTCTGTCATATCTGAGAGATCATCAACCCATTCCAACATGAATGGTTCACTAGATATTTGAACAATGCCCAACACAAGTGTATAAAAACTAATTCCAGCATCAGACAAGCTGCTGGCATGGATGAGAACTACACCTGGTAAACTAATAAAGTCCATGATAGTACAACAGATACTACTACCAAAGAATGATAGATATCTCCTGTCAAAACAATCCCAAGTACCAAGATAAGGATCCCAACATCCAATCCATGAACGAAAATCAACTGGCCACTCAAGTAAACTCCTCACCTGAGTAATGTGAACAATACCAACTGACTTCATGCACCTGTCTCCTGTACCCACTACAATCTCTAAATCTGGAGTGTGAATGCTAGACATACTCATATCATCATCAACATTTGACCTGAATGTAACTCCTTTCTGTCTCTCCATGTTGGAGAGATTGACCTTTCCTTTTATGTTTTGAAGATGCTATCTCACCTTGACATCCACTAATCTAGCTTCCCTGGCCCTTTGTGACCACATATCACATAAATTTTGTGTCCTTTCCACATCCTTCCAAATCTGATATTCATGATGTGAAGGTGAAGTAGCAATATTATTTCCAAATTACAAAGTTTCATCTCGATCAACTTACAAATATTATTTATAATCTCAAATATATAGAACAACACTCAGATGTATATGTTTTCATCTCTTTCTTTATTTATTTTGTTCATTTTCATTTCTTATTTAATTGTCTAATCATACTTTCACTTATAATTTAAAGCGAAATTCAAATTTGATTACACTCGTTGACTACATTATTATAAATATACATTAGATAGAGTATTTACCTCAAAAATCACTAATAGTTAAAGCACTCATTTTGAGAGAGTATGTCATTAAAGTGACTTAAAAAACAAATAACAGTATGTTGACCTATTTAAGGTGAAATGCAACATCAAATTTTATACTTCTTCATTTTATTTTAATTTTTTATTTCAATTTTAACCTTTTGGCGTGGATTTATAGGTAAGTTTTCTCATTTTAGATTTTCCATCATCTATACTTCTTAACTATAAACTTTATTTGGTTCATTCGTGTAGAAACCCATGTTTCCCTTGAATTCTGGAATTGAATATCTTTTTGACTGTTTTTGTGTATTTTGATTTTTTTGTGTTTTTGCATGAAATAAAGAAGAATGTGAATTTGCAAGATAAATTCAAATAAATAAATAAATAGCTGTATAATCTCTTATCTAGCTAATCAATGATCTTTTTATTCTTCCAGATGATTACAATATAAAGTCTCTATCATACATATAAAAATAATATAAAATATTGTTCAAAAACCTGATAAATAAGCTTTTCTCTGGTTGTTGTTTCAAAAACACAGTCACCAACGTCGGTTATATTGCTGCGGTCGGTCGAATAATACTGTTGACTCTACTGATGTCGGTATGTGGGTCAGCCGATGTCAGTCTCTATCAGTCTCTGAGCTATCGATGTCGGTCTCTGCATTGCCGATGTCGGTCTCTGCGCTCCCTGTGGCTTGTGACTGCTGAAACACGCCTTTTTCTAAAACTGTATAGCCTGGTACAAAGCCGTACGGATTTCATACAGCAGTAGTAAAAACTGTACGGCCTGTATGCTGGATGCCTGATCTTAAGAAATATTACGCTAATACTGAAGATCTTTATTTGGATGATTTTTGGACAAAAACTCTGATGAAATAAATACCTGTGAACCTTTGTGATAACCTCTGTGTGAAGTTATCTCTCAACCCGACAATAGATCAGTTGATATCTTACAACCTCTGAATTGCACACACTGAAGATTGCACGTTCTCTAATGCAAATAGAATACTGGAAACCCTTGGCTCAGTCTTCTCAAAAAATACTTAACACAAATTGTCTTCAACATGAATGAATGGCACACTCTCCAACGAGAAACCCTTATATCCTCAAAAAGGTGTGCTTGCCCTAATTAGGGTTTCATAATTAAGAATTAGGGTTTCCTTCTCTTTTAATTTTTCCATAGTCTAAAGACACAATTTTAATTATAAAAATACAATTAAAATGGCCCCCTTCATAATGAGCACCCCCTTGGCCCAAAACGCCTAAGTCATAATTATGCCAAATAATTAATATTTAATTAAATCAATTAAATATTAATATCTCCCTCGATACATATCCGATTCTCGATCCGTCTGAAGCTGGCGAACAAGGAAGTGATTCCGCACATGAGCATACCAAAACAAGGGTGCTCTACTGAGTGTCAAATATCCCTAAAAAATAGGAACTCAGGCAAATAGTGTTCGAAAGAGCCCGAACGAAAGCCAACTGGATAGTTTTTGATAGTCGAAGCCAAGCCAAGCTCCATCATGACCCCCTATCCATCCTATCAGCCTACGAGGGTCACAATAATAGGCTAATCATCAACACTGCGAGATGTCAACTGGAAAGGGGACATGACAATTCGATATATCTAATCCAAATTAAATTGTTAAGGATTTTATGTTTCAGTTTACATTTCATGAATTATTATTATAGAGCATGATCAAAATGTTGATCTAAAAAATCATCATTATGGAATGTGAGCCAAAATTTTGATTTAAAAAATCTTACACAATTATTTTAGAAATCTTTAACGATTTACTTCATAAACTATGAAAATACTCTCTCTTTGATTAGATTCTCCACCAATCGAAATTGACCCTTAATATATATTAGCACATAATCCAAACCAAATCATGTTTAATGGTGTCAAACAATAATCCCATAATAAAAAGATACTTTCTATTTGTGATAATTAAAATCATTCCTCAATTCGATGTTTCACCCAGCACACTCTTTCTATAGAATACAATGCCTACAATTACACTTGTTCTGCAGAATACATTGCCTTACATTTTCTCAGCAGAATACATTGCCTTACATTTCCTCTACGAAATACACCACCTCACATTTTCTCTTCAATGAGCAAGACAACTACCTCAATGTTTAGATGGCTTCTACAAGCTTCATGCTTGCCTAACTAGCTACTGCTGGGAGACCTCTCTAGACCTTACAACATGATATCCTATCAAAAGGCTAGATACAAACATGCTACAACATTATACAACTCTACAATCTAGTGCTTGCTTGCCAACTTCAACTGGGATGCTATGTGCATTCAAAAGCATACTAAGACAATAAAAATGCCTCACTTAAATACAGGTCTTAACCACATAATGATAGACAAGCATTAAAGAAGAAACTAATTAATTATTAATGCATACTTTTGATTGAGATGGATGAGTGGAGTTGGTGGAGGAGATAGTCAATGGAGGTGACTGCACTTTCAGTGCTTAGTGGAATGGGTGGTGGTGTGTTGGGACGTGTCGTCTATGTGAAGAAATTATAATATTCCAATACTCCCCCTTAATTCCTACCTCTAGCATTGGGAAACTCTTGCTAGTTATTGTTATTCTTCTTTTGCAATGCTGCCTTTGGATACACGACCTATGAATAGGCTCCAACACTTACCATGAATATTTTCTTTGGCATCTTGGATAGTCTTTTCAATGATTACGATTCTCACTAGAGGATAAACACAAATAAAGAATGCTACGAAATCCACGATACTCAACTTCTATTTTCAACTAGAACGCTTCCCCTTACATCTCCAATGCTCTCCATGCTAACATTTCTCCAATAGTGATTTCAAACAAATCACTATTTACGTAACTCATCCAACTATGTGAGGAGTTGATTCGAACACAAATCTATGGCCATTAATACATCTAGATGGCCCTTGTTACCATCTCACCATGTGCTTATTGTACTTCCTTCTTTCTTCAAAGCATAGTTGCTCGGCTCTTTTCAAAGCCTTGGCTAATCTCACACTTATATGGGTTACTACCACATCAACATACCTTTTGTCATTCCCATGAGTTCCTTAGCTTTAGCTCTCTCTAACCTCACTCTTTTCCATGCTTATTACTTCTTTTAACTGTTGCAATCCTACTTGGCAATGAAGTTACACTATTTATTTTTGTTAAGAAGATTAGTATTCTCCTTCACACTTTACGACCACTTGAGACGTGTGACTTGCATTTTATTTATTATATATTTCCTAAAATAAACTTATTCTCTCACTGATGATTTTGTTGTTACATCTTGATGCTTCTATGATTTGCTAATGGTTCATTCTCCCATGTGTTGGTTGAGCTTTCTTCCAACTATTTAGCTGACTATGTTTGCACTTTGGCTATTCGTGACTTCAACTATACAACATGCATTGCCTTCAAAAAATCTTCACAACTTTATATTTTCATTTATCCTCTATAGAAGCCTAGATTTCCAATGTCACTACCACTATGTGGGCTATGGCCTTTGCTCAATCATTATGCATCATCTTCTTTGGCAACATTTCCTTCTACTTCACCACCATTATATTATGTTCACTTACATATTTTGATCCCTTGCTCACCAAATATAAATTAATATATACAATATCCTCTACTTTTAGTGTCGATCCTTTGCTCTGTTCATATGCTCCCCATTCCTTAGTTGAAATGCTCATGTCTCGACCCAAAACATGGACACACCACTCAAAATAATATATAGTATAACTCCAACACTCCAGACATCAACGTCTGGCCCATATGCATATACACCATCACATTCCCGTCTCTTAGTGGACTATCCTGAAGCATCACATATATAACATAACTTTGAAAAACGTGTTAGACAATAAATCCCCTCTTAAATGATATACCAATTTAAATAAATGATAGAGATAAAATAAATGCAACTTTAGCTAGAATGTTGTGGCATTCAATAATAACTTACTACAAACTATTTTTATTGGTTGGTCTTTATCATGCCTCCAGCATGGGTGCTTCCTTCCAATGGCTCAGCTACTTAGTTCTCCTCCTGACATAGCTAGATCTCCCTTGAATGCTTAGCATCTATTGTTACTTCTCATTTTGGCTTCTACAAGACAAAAAAACTCTTTTTAACTGATAGTTGAGTGCTCTTGTTGGTAGTTCTTTGCTTCAGTTGTCTTTGTAATAATGATCTCCTTCACTAACCAGAATGTTGGTTGCTTGCATCCCTACATTGGCTTATATCTTCCAATGCTAGAGTCTCTCTCTTGAGACCAACTATAACTCATTCATGTCTTGGCTCTTTTGATCATGCCTCCAACTGGGCACTAGCTTTCAATGGGTATTAGGTGTTCACCATGCTTCTTCTACACTCTCTCTTGTCTTCAGCTTCTTAGGATCTTCTCCTTTGGCTTTAATACCACTTTTAGGAATTAAAAGCATTCTTCAATTTGGTCTTGTACACAACAAACTCTTTCTACAAAATATGTTAAAATATTATTTTATTCATGCCTTCACCTACCCCTTATTGAAGTAAGCATTAAGATTAATTATGGAGTTGTCTATTTAGTTTATATATGTTGAATATTTGTATCACTATTTTATGCGTTCAAATATTCCCTATCGACTAATCTTGTTTCATGCAATAAATTTTCATTGCATGAAACCAACTCACTTTGCCTATTTACTAGACACTCCTTATTCTTCTCCTATCAAACTGGTGAAGAGTGAGATCTGTATTTGTATTACTCTTTTGAGGAATAATGAGACTAGTTTGTGTATAATATCTGAGATGAATATTCTGTGATAATGGTTTATAGGAGAGATCCTGTGGTCTCATGAATGAATTGTGTATTCCGACATGGTATCAGAGTAGACCCTATCAGCCATTACTCACCCTCTCAACATTGTTTCAATGTTTTTTATTGTTGTTTTATTATTTTTTACATAAGCTGTGATTTTATTTTAGTGTTTCAAAATTTTGATCTACAATTCTTGTGAATTTCAACAATCGAATTTATGCATTATATTTAGCAATATGACATTTATATTCTATGAGTATTTGACATTGGATCAGTCTCCATACTACTTTTTACTTTGGCTGTATAAGTGCTCTGTCTGTTTCAATTATTTGTTGTGTTGATTGTTTATTACTCAACTCTGCTCATATTGCCATAAATACGTTTTCCTAACTGTTGAGATATAACTCATATGGACTAAGTAGGACTTGAACCTAGGACATTCCATTTACTATTGGAGTGATCACCAATTAATCTACTAGCCCCTCTATGGCCAACCCATCGTCAGTCTGGGTGTGGCTTATTTCTAACACGCCACACTGTTGGTGCTTGGGTCTCCTCGTCTAGCTCTAATACCACATGTGAGCTACTTCTTTAACTGAAGCTAAGGAATGAAATGGACCAGATCCGTAACATGGTTGGATTAGATGGTAAAAGTTGGTAGCGTTTGCCTACATTTGACAGACAAAATTATGATGTATGGGCTAAAAAGATGAAGATAATATTTGTGGAAAATGATCTATGAGAATGTGTGATCACCAATTTCACAGATGTGACTGATCAAGCTTCATATAATGCACTAACAAATTTCAAGAAGGCTCTGTTGAAGGAGAATAGGAACAAGGATGTGAAAGCATTGAATCTGATAGAGATGGCAATGGCTGAAGCCATATATCTGAGTATTACAATAGTAAATTATGCAAAGGAAGCATGAGAGATCCTCTAAAATTATTACTGAGGCACATATAAGGTACGATTAGTGAAACTCCAAATGCTTAGAAGAGATTTGAAACATTGCAAATGAATGAAAATAAATCTATTTCTGAGTTTTATACTAGGATCTCTAACTTGACAAATTAGTTAAGAGTAAATAGTAAAATAATAGATGATCAAAGGATTGTTGAAAAGATCCTTAGGAGTTCACCTATGAAATATGATCCAATTATCATAGCTATTGAGAAGGCTAAAGACCTCTCAAGGATAAAAGTTGATGAATTGATGGGTTCTCTTCAAACCCATGAGCATCGGTTGAATAGATTTGGACCTTCTTCCCTAGAGTAAGCCTTCAGGGCTTAGGTCAGTTTCAGAGGCAGGGGGAGAGGAAGAGAAAATAGAGGTAGAAGCTTTAGAGGTGGAGGAAGAGGAAGGAGCTACTATGTTAGATCAAGCTCAGATAGTCATAAATGAGCCAAAAACTCTCAATCAAATTTTCAAGATCAGAAAAAGAGTGATACTTCAAATCAAAGGTATGATAAAATAATATTCAATGTTATTATTTTCATAAGTATGGTCACTTTGCCAATTAATGTAGAAAGAGGCAATATACCCAATCAAGACAAAATGCACATGTAGCCACTGAGAATGTAGGTGAATATAAACATTTACCAAACATGTTCATTGTATGCAATGTTGTTGAGCAGAGCAGTACTGAGGTATGGTGTTTGGATAGTGCATGTAGTAACCACATGAGTGGTAATGAGAATCTATTTTCCTCTATCAATAAGAATATTTATTTAGATATTAAGATGGGAAATAATGAAAGATTTCCTATTGTTAGCAAAAGAATTGTTGTTATCTATACTAAGTAAGGCGAGAGGAGAGCAATCCATGATGTTTATTATGATCCAAATTTAAAGCATAATATGTTGAGTATTGGACAGTTGGTTCAAAAGGGATATAGAGTTCTGATGGAGAATGGAGAGTGAAAAATATTTGATAAGGAAGGAAGCAAGAACATTATAGCTACGGTTTAGATGACAAGGAACCGAATGTTTCCTCTCAAGATGCAAATTGATATTTTCAGGAGTACAACAGTACTACATCAAGCAACCTTCAAGACAGTCATGAAAAACACATCTATACTCTGACATTTGAGGTATGGACATTTAAGTTTTTCTGTATTAGATATTTTATCTAAGAAGAATATGGTTATAGGTCTACCAAAGATTATAGAACCTGAAAGAAAATGTGAGTCATGCATACTAGGGAAACAACATAGATGACCTTTTCAATCAGGAATGTCTAGAAGGGCAAAATCACCTTTAGAATTGGTACACTTAGATTTGTGTGGCCTAATGAAAAATCTCACCCCCTCTAAGAATGCATATTTTCTAACTTTCATAGATGATTATAGTAGGCAAGTTTGGGTTTATTTTCTAAAGTATAAGTCTGAGACTTTTGAGAAGTTCAGATGGTTGAAGGCATTAGTTGAAAAATAGAGTGGTTATTTCATCAAGGCCTTGAGATCAGATAGAGGGGGAAAGTATGTGTCTAAAGAATTCTTAAATTTTTGCAAGAATGAAAGAATTGAAAAGCAGTTCACAACTAGATACACTCTGTAGCAAAATGGAGTAGCAGAAAGGAAAAATAGGACCATCCAAGAGATGGTTGCAAGTATGTTGAATGCCAAAGGACTTTCAAAAGAATAATGGGGTGAAGTTGTAGCAACACTAGAGTATTTATTGAACAGGTGTCTCACAAAGGTTGTTTGAAACAAGACTCCACAAGAAGCATGGACAAATAGAAGGTATGATATTGAGCATCTAAGAATATTTGGGTGTGTGGCATATGCACATGTGCCAAACGAAAAAAGGCATAAATTTGATGATAAAGGACAAAAGTGTATCTTCGTTGGATATTATGAAGACACTAAAGCATACAAACTGTTCAACCTTGTTACAAAGAAGGTTGTGATTAGCAGGGATGTTGAATTCATTGAAAATGAATCATGGGATGGCACCATTGACACTACATCGGGTATCTCAAAATCGATACTCACAGATGATGGAAATGAAGATGCTCAAATTGAACAAGCCACATATCAATGAGGTGAACAATCAACAAAACCTCCATCACCTTCATAACATAGTCCTCAATCAAGCAACTCCAGTAGCAGCTCAGAGTCAACTCCTGCTTCTCTTATGCCTAGAAAGACAAGGAGCTTGAGGGAGATATATGATGACTCAAGGTATGATGATGAAAACTTGGATTTTGATTTATTTTCTCTAGATGAACCTACATGTTTTGAAGAAGCGGTAAAAGAAGAAAAATGGTGTAAAGCAATGAATGAGGAAATAGAAGCAATAGAAAGAAACAAGACATGGGAGTTAGTTGATTTACCTAAGGGTAAACAAGTGATTGGAGTGAAGTGGGTCTGTAAGGCCAAGAGCAAAACAGAAGTTGACTACATTGCAGCAAATGCAGTAGCATGTCAAGCAATTTGGTTAAGCGGAGTCTTAGTAGATTTGAAGAAGAATCAAATAGATGGTACAATCGTATTTTGTGATAACATATCTTCAATAGCATTGACGAAAAATCCTATGTTTCATGGATGAAGTAAGCACATACAAATTCGTTATCACTTCATAAGAGAATTGGTTGAAGATGATGAAATCAAATTGGTATTTTGCAGATCTAAAAATCAGTTAGCAGACATCTTCACGAAGGCACTAGCAAAGGAGACCTTCGAGCATTTGAGACAAAATTTAAGAGTAAAGGATGTTGTAATAGCTAGTGGAAGAATTTAAGGGGGAGTGTTGGAATTTGTAAATTCTCCATTGCTATATTTAGTATTCTGTTTTACTTTGTTTTTTGTTCAATAGTTGTTTTGCTTAGAAACTATTAGAATAGGTCTAAAATTAGAAAATCGGTTTCATTGTAATCCGTCAAAGTTCTCTTCAAATAGAGGCACGTTGTAAGCAAAGTAATTCAATCAATCGAGCAATAGAATCCATCATTAGCTGTTCTTTGCAATCTATTGTTCGCAGTTTTCACTAACCATAGCCATAGTTTTTTGGGTTTGATAAAACCACGGATCTGAATGGTTAGCCAACCTCTATGCACATGCATATTGGACGGACAACTCCAGCCATTTGTTATTCCTCCATTACATATATTTCTTTGCTTAAATTCAGTTTCTAAACAGGGTATACAGTGCAAGCACCCAAATACAACATATTTTGAAGGGACGAAGCTTGATATGCATTAGTCCTGCTTGGTATCGAGTTTTACTGAGTTGCATTGCTTGTGGAGGTCGCCAAGATAGACAGTCTTCATTGAAACTCAGATCTGCATTGAGGGCATTGTATTGTATTCCTCCTGTACGAGCTTAACCTACGTTGATATCTCCAGTCAAGTCCTGCATTCGGTGACTTAGGTCACGAGTTGGCTCGGTAGGCAGCCCCACATCAGTGAAGTTTGGTGAACTCGGACTTGGTAAAGGTCAGATTTGGTGCCAACAACAGTCTGATCTGTTTGAAACTCATGAGCTAGGCATTGACACATTGTTAGATGGTTGTTTGGCTCGATTTGATTCATTCATTGATTTTCCGCAAATCCAACCCGTCTTCTACGCCGAGCTTGCATAAAAAGACCAACCAGCTCCTCACCATCAAACACTCCACGAGGCTTCGTCAAACGTTTCAACTGCCAGTTTCATAGTGCCACCTATCAGTTGTCCACCGCCAGCTCAACCCTCTCTTGACTTGTAGCTCTTCCCCTCAACTCAAGACGTCTAGCCCTATTTCTCCTTGGAAGCTGAGCCTGCCAACAAGTTGGTAAGAGTCGTTTATTGTTTAACACAAGTCAAGTTCTTGAAAAAAAATCGATTGTTTTGCTCCTATATCTGGGTCTGTAACCTGACTAGTAACATTAAAGTTCAAACCCCTCCCACACCATAAAACATAAAATATGCATAAAATTCTTTTAAAATAAAATTTTAAAGTTTATGTTTATTTTATGGAGGGCCTTTTTTTTAAAAAAAAGGGAGGGGGACGGGGGATTTAAAAGTGTGGAGAAAGTTTAAACCATGAGGGAATAAATTTTTTTTAAGTGGGCAATTGTTTTGTAAATGGGGGTTTTATTTTTTTGGGGTAGAGGATGATTAAGGGGTCTTTTTTTAAATAAGTGGTGGTAATTATATAAAGGGATTGCATTTTATATGTGGTACAATATTATTGTAAAAGGTAAAAGTATTTTTTGTCTATACTTTTTATTTTGTTAGTCAAAGATTGGAGGGTGAGGTCCGGTTTAATAGGTAGTCAAACACTCTCACAAAAATATTTCATTTGTGTTTGTGTGATTTGTACATAAGATGCTTTTTCGACGGTGATGACATCTTATTTTAGTGTATTTTATCCTTTTTTGTGTCACTTTTTGTACTTGCAAACACATTTTCGATGGTAACCAACGTCCCTTTTTGGCCATTTTCACCATTGGTTTTTCATGGCTCCAAGTATGGATTCTTGTATGTTCGAACCACTCAATTCATCCAACTACACCACATGGAAAACCAAAATGTGGATGCACTTACAGATGAAGAGATTGTGAAAAGTTGTTCTCGGTGACTTTTCCATTTTCATAGATGAGGATGATACTGTATGGATTGCATCCTTGGAAAAGGAAGCACTTTTATTTATTCGCCTCCATGTATCCGAGAGTCTCCAGTCTCATATTGAGCATGCCATGTCACCTAAGGAAGCTTGGGACATTATTTCTACATTGTTTGATGAGGTCACTTCACCTCCACATGTTCTTCTTTCTTCTCCTCCCTCTCGTAGTGAGGATTCTTTTGTTGGTGATAGTGTTTTTCCACTATCTTCTCCTAGTTGTGAGGATGTTACTCTTGATGGTGATTTACATGAGGCATCTTTGGCATCTTCGTCTTCTCCTATTAGTTCTTATCCTCTTTCCATTGTTAGTGAGGACATGAATTTTAAGGATGAGACAATTATACCACCTCTTACTACTGCTCATGATTTGATTATTAGTGGTCACGTGGATGAGGTACCTTCATCTTCTCCACCTATCGATGCACATTCTGATACAATAGTTGTCACTCTTGTCTTTGATTTTGGTATGACTCTTGATAGTACTCTACCAAGTCTTAAGCAACTCATTGATTATATGACCTCTTTCTTAGCACTTTAGAAAGAAAATAGGAAAGTTTTGATGCAGATTTCTCTTTTGTGCTCTCTGATTCATGGAAAAGATGCCCTCATTTATTCTCTACAAAAGAACCTAGTTGGCACATAACATGAGTCTAGCATTCCATCATGTAGTGTTACTGAATCTGGTAAGCATCCACTTGATGCACTTTTACAATGTGATTTACCAGATTCTGAGCAACCCATTATTCATGTTGCTCCTTTTATTGTAGATGATTCTAGTGTGCTTACTGTTGATGCACACTTTGCACTTCCCACTCCAATTCCACCTGCACATATGCTTATTTCTTTTGAGAAGCATACGACTGACTTTGGCTCTCACATGCTTCATTCTATGGGTCTTACTATCGAAATTGTAGGCATTGGGAAGCGTTTATAAGGCATTATTTTCCCTATTCACACTGTTATGTGAATTGCTCAGCATGGCCTTGGTTATGATGCAAGTGATTCATCTTCATTGGGATCTGTTGATAGAGCTCCATCTTTTATTTACTCCACTTTTCATGAGGATACTGAGGTTCATATGAGCTCTTCTGCACCTTCACTCAAGTCTGAGAAATTTGAGATTATAGTGGTCAAACATGATCCACCTGACACTTATTTGGATGTTACCTCACATTCTTCTTGTAATATCCCCTTCAAATAGGGAATATAGAAACACATAAAGCTCTGATACCACTTTAATATCCCTTCGGATACCAAAACAAAAGCTCTGAACAAAGATACAATTTTTACCAAAATAATTTCCAAATAAATAAATAAATCACAATATAATCTCTCAATAGCAAATCAAAGATCTTATCACGCGTTCTTCTAGACGATCACACAATTGAGTCTCTGTCATACAAATAAAATAATATGAAATATTCTGTCTTAAAACCCTGGGCTTTTGCAAATCTAGAAATAAACCCTAAATCTGGAACGGCTCAGCTTTCTGTGTCAAAAACACAGTCACCGACGTCGGTTATACTACCGTCGTCAGTCAACTGGGGTCGTTAACCTGCCGACGTCGGTGATAGGATGGCCGATGTTAGTCGCTGTGGATCTCTGCCTGTCGATGTCGGTATCTATGCGAATTTGGACGGATCTGTATGGACTTCATACGACCGCCAATAAAGCACACCCTATTTGTTTCAACCCCTGATCTGAAGATATATGGCTCTAATACAGAAGATCTCTATCCGTATAATTCATTAAATCAAAACATAAGGAAATAAATACCTGAAATCCTTGTGATAACTTCTGTGTGAAGTTATCTCCCAAATCTGTAAACCTCTATGATAACTTCTGTATGGAGCTATCTCTCAAATTGGCAATAGATCAGCTGATATTTCACAGCCTCTAAATCACACACACTGAAGAGTGGACGTTATCCAATGCAGATGGAATCTTGAAACCCTTGGCTCAGTCTTCACAGAAGAATTCTTCAAAATCAATAGTCAATAATCAATGCATAATCAATAATGGCCTCCATGAGAAACCCTTATACCCTCAAAAAGATGTGCTTGCCCTAATTAGGGTTTTCTTAAATTAGAATTAGGGTTTCTAATTAAAATTAGACCAAATAATTAATATACTAAAAATGGGACATGACAATCTGCCCCTCCTGAAATTGCTTGTCCCCAAGCAATCTCAGAACAATGAACCACTCGATCCACCTGGATCCCAAATGTAGTTATGCTCTACACTACTGTTAATCAATGTAAGCTCATGCAATATCCTCTAAAATATAACCAAGAGGAATCAATAATCAAAATGGGAAATACTACTCACCCAAACTTTAAAAGCACAACTGCCATAGTCAAGAACACATGAGAAACAAACTCTCAAAGTATCATAAGCCAAGTAGCATGGAAAAATCAACATGCCAATTCCATCTACAAAAGATGGTGCCAATCCATCCCATAACTGATCCCTCTATAAAGGTGGCACGATCAACTGTACCACACTATCATCGGTGTGAGAAGAATCAATCTGGAGACTCGACTCCATTGGTATGCCAAACTCATCAGGACCTGGTACTCCCAAATCTTGAACATGTGTGTCAGCTCCAATAACATGTTCCTCAACTACAACTATAGGAACATACTCACCAACAACACTCAATGTACTAACCTCTGAGTATACCTCCACACTCTAAATGCCAGCATCAGACTCATCCTCATCTAACTCTGAAGAAGCTACTGCTGAAACTATCTCATCATCACAATCTCTAGCTCCCTCATCCTCTACAACTAACTGAGATTCCAAATCTTCATGACTAAGCTCAACCACATGTCTCTCAGAATCCTAGTGAGCCACCTTCATTACCTCTATCTTAGGCTCTGAAGCCTTTGCCTCTGACTCCTCAGAACTATCCCACTGTTTGAAATCTTTTGATTTCAAATCCTCACAATATGCCCATATTACACAATATGACTTGCCCTTAGGCCTCAAATGAAAATTGTGATTGGCATCATATGGACATTTACAGTATAAGCAAAGCTTTTTCCTAGACCCTTTAACAATGGATACAATACTCTGTGTTAATTTGTCTTTGAATGTAGGGTCTGAAAGGATTTCATTCATCCTCCTCTGGGTTTCAACCAACATATTCAAACTTTGTTTCAACTTCTTCATATCCTTGTCCCACTGTTTCTGAGTACTTGAAGACATCATGGATACTTCGCTGATTCAATCTTAATATCCCCTTCAAATAGGGAATATAGAAACACATAAAGCTCTGATACCACTATAATATCCCTTCGGATACCAAAACAAAATCTCTGAACAAAGATACAATTTTTACCAAAATAATTTCCAAATAAATAAATAAATCACAATATAATCTCTCAATAGCAAATCAAAGATCTTATCACTTGTTCTTCTCGATGATTACACAATTGAGTCTCTGTCATACAAATAAAATAATATGAAATATTCTGTCTTAAAACCCTGGGCTTTTGCAAATCTAGAAATAAACCTTGAATCTGGAACGGCTCAGCTTTCTGTGTCAAAAACACAGTCACCGACGTCGGTTATACTGCCATCATCGATCAACTGGGGTCGTTAACCTGCCAACGTCGGTGATAGGATGGCCGATGTTGATCGCTGTGGATCTCTGCCTGTCGATGTCGGTATCTATGCGAATCTGTACAGATCTGTACGGACTTCGTATGGCCACCAATAAAGCACACCCTATTTGTTTCAACCCCTGATCTGAAGATATATGGCTCTAATACAGAAGATCTCTATCCGTATAATTCATTAAATCAAAACATAAGGAAATAAATACCTGAAATCCTTGTGATAACTTCTGTGTGAAGTTATCTCCCAAATCTGTAAACCTCTGTGATAACTTTTGTATGAAGCTATCTCTCAAATTGGCAATAGATCAGCTGATATTTCACAGCCTCTGAATCGCACACACTGAAGAGTGGACGTTCTCCAATACAGATGGAATCCTAGAACCCTTGGCTCAGTCTTCACAGAAGAATTCTTTAAAATCAATAGTCAATAGTCAATAATGGCCTCCATGAGAAACCCTTATACCCTCAAAAAGATGTGCTTGCCCTAATTAGGGTTTTCTTAAATTAGAATTAGGGTTTCTAATTAAAATTAGACCAAATAATTAATATTTGATTAAATCAATCAAATATTAATATCTCCCTCAATATATGTCCGATCCTCGAACCGACTGAAGCTGGTGAATCAGGGAGTGATTCTGCACATGACCATAGCAAAATAAGGGCACTCCATTGCATGTCAAATATCCCTAAATAATAGGAGCTCAGGCCAAATGTGTCTGAAAGAGCCTGAATGAAAGCCAACTGTAAAAATTCTGCAAATCAAAGCCAATCCAATCTCCATCATGACCCCCTATCCCTCTTATCAGCCTACGAAGGTCGCATAATAGGCTAATCATCAAGTCTGTCGATGGCCACTAAAAATGGGACATGACACTTCTACTATGGATTTTGTACCCACACATATGCATACATCTTCATCCACCATTCATATTGATTTGGGGTGGATTTTTGATCTTTTTTGGCAACATAAAAATCATTCTTGGAAAGGACACTACAAACATCATTCCTCCATTATTCAGCTTATTTGATCGCACATTGCTCTTCCTGCCTATTAATGCTCCTTGTTGTTTGAGCTCTTTGATTAGGCAGATGTGTTTTTTCAAGCATACATCTCTCGTTGCATAGATGATGTATTCCACATATTGATTTCATTGTGGAGTTGCTTGCATCATTTGGTGATATTATTTTAGGATGGGACTTTTATTTTTAGTCACACTGAGATTCATGGAGATTTTTTCTTCATGTGTGTGCTCCATGATTGAGCACTTTCTTCTCGAATTTCATGACTATCCTATCATCACTAGGGACATCATTATTGAGATATTTCATAAATGTATCTGATTATTAACAATCTCCTTCAAATGTTTTGGTGGAACTTGTTCTCCTTCTAGAGTGTAGCTAGTCTGGCATAGCCTAGTTTTAGCATTTCATTGTTTGCATAGTGGGTTTGGCCTGCTCATTCAAATGGTTTTTTGAGTCATTACACCCATTTCAGCATTATGGAGGTGGGAGCAGGAGAGGGCAGCCGGGATGTGTGGATATATTGTTTCAAGTGTTGTGCTCATTGCTAGTACACCACATTTTCTTTTCGAGGTAGTTGATCAAGTGCATCTTTTGGTCGATGGGTTTCATTCCATCGAGTACACCTACTACAGGTTTGTGTTGAGATTTTTAAGATGTGCTTCTTAGGATGCCTTTTAGAATATGTTCTCTTCTTCACTCTCACTGTAGTTTTACTGGTTTTTAGGTACCTTGTAGTGATACATTTCATCCTTGGTAACTCTTTTTTCCCAATTTAGTGATCAATGTTTTTAAAAAGAGCCTCGTACTAAGTACCCTTTCTTATTTGACTTGATGGTTACAGTGACTCAACATCCATATACTCCACTAAGATGGATAGGTTACCATAGGGACACTTTATATTTCACTGTGATTTGTACATGGGTATCTGATCATGCCTTGTTGTCCGGATCCATTCAGTCTTTTTACTTTCTCTTTTTTATACTCTGTATTTTGTGCTTAAGGGAGGGTGTTGGAGTAAGCATTAAAAATTATTTATGGAGTTGTTTATTTAGTTGATATATGTTGAATATTTGCATTGCTATTTTATGTATGCAAATATTCTCTATCAACTAATCTTAGTTTCACATAACAAATTGTCATTGTATGAAACCAACTCACTTTGCCTATTTACTAGGCACTCCCTATTCTTATCCTATCAAGCTGGTGAAGAGTGAGCTATGGATTTGTATTATTCTTTTAAGGAACAATGAGACTGGTTTGTGCATAATATCTGAGATGAATACTCTATGGTAATGGTTTGCAAGAGAGATCCTACGGTCTCATGAATGAATTGTGCTTCCGACACCCCTACCCCACTCTACTCAACTGTTGTAGCCATCAATAGAATTTAATACAATGATTTGAAATTTGAATTTTTTTGGAGACATTTTAGTTTTAGTGGAAAAATAGTGGTAAGTGAAATAAGATGTCAGATAAATACAAAAAGAAATGAAACAAACATATAGAAGGGAAGATCAATATGAGCAGTAGAAGTGCAATAAAAAATATACATAATAACAGTTAGAGGAATAACAACAAATAGTGGAGAAGACAAGGTAGAAGATTTTTTACGCAGTAGCAGCAGTCAAAAAAAGGTAGCAGCCTAGAGAAAATAAAGCAACAATTAGAAAGAGCAGGAAGGCGAAGAGTAATGTAGAAATAGTCAGAGGGATAAGTAGAATTGAAGTTAGTGACACAGCAATAGACTGTGTAATATGAAGAATATATTTATCGCATTAGCCTATAGTAGGACATCCTAAAGAGAATAGCAGAGTAGTGATAGATAGAGGATAAAATACATCAATAAATTGTGTAGTATAGAGCAACGAATAGTTTGTTGACAATAAGCTAGAATAGAAGTTTTTGTGAGTTGAAGAATACAATTTTAGATGTAATTAATCAGTTTGTAATATTTGTTTTAAGTATTATTTAATATATATTTTTGAGTGTTTTATTGCAACAACTCTACTCTATGTTGTTTCATTTTTCTGTGTTGTTTGCTTGCGACCCACCTAGACCTACATATTTATGTATTTTCTTCCAATAGCTGGTATCGGATCCCATAGATTATAAGCTTATTTAGACATAGAAACAAACAGTTCTAGTTCATGGCATCAACCCCATACATTTGATGGAAATAACTATGATGTATGGAGCATCAAAATGAAGACCATATTTAACTCTCAAGAGTTATGGGAGTTGGTTAAAGGTGGATATAATGAGGTTGCAAACCTGATAGCCTTCAATGCATTAACCCAAGCACAAATTAATGTGTTGAAAGAGAATAGGAGAAAGGATTTAAAGGCACTTAGCTACATACAAATTGAATTATCTAATACAATCTTTCTTAGGATAGAAACAATTGTCCTTTTTAAACAAGCATAGAATATTTTGAAAAATGCCTATCAAGGGAGTGACAAGGTGAATCTTGTCAAGTTGTAGCTCTTAATAAGGGACTTTGAGACCCTAAAAATAAAAGAGAATGAGTTTATCAATGACCTTTTCACAAGGACAATGAATATTATTAATCTAATGAAGACATGTGGTGATACCCTTGAAGATCATAGGATCATTAAGAAGGTGTTGAGGAGCCTTTCAATAAGATTTGACCCTATAGTGGTTGTAATTGATGAGTCAAAAGATTTGAGGCAAATGGTAATAGATGAGTTAATGGGTTACTTGCAAACCCATGAATAAAGGTTGAATATGTCAGCCACCTCCTCCTATGAGCAAGCATTCAAGATCAATCAATATGAATGTGAAAGGAAGGGAGAGGATCAAATAATAGAGAAGAAGAAGAACTTGAAATAGTCAAGAAGGTGAAAGGCATAGCCATAAATATTCACAAGGAAGAGAAAGAGGAAGGATCAACAACACTTCTAAATGAAGATCTACATAAAGGTATGATAAGTTTAAAATCCAATGCTATTATTCCAAGAGGTATGGACACTACACTAGTGAGTATAGAAAGAAAGAGTATGACATGAATAGATAGAATTCAAATTTATCCCATGCACAAGAGGTTGGACTTAATAGGAATGAGAAATATGGAAGCTTGTTCATAACATACAACATTATTGAGCAAATTAATAAAGAGACATGGCACTTGGATAATGGTTGTAGAAACCACATGAGTGAGAAAAAAAAGATATTTAACCACATTGATGAGACAATAAAATATGAGGTGAAGATGAAAAATAATGAGAAGTTTCCCATCATGGGCAAAAGTAACATTTATATTGGCACCAAACAAGGTGACAAAAGTCAAAACCAATATATATATTATGTGCCCGAGTTGAAACACAACCTTATTATCATTGGGAAGCTGGTCCAAAAAGGGTACAAAGTCATATTTGAGAATAGAGAATGCATTATATTTGATAAGAGTGGATGTAATAGGCAGATTGTAGCAGTTAAAATGATAAGCAATTGAATATTTTCGTTGAGAATGCAAAGTGAGATCGCAACAACATTTAAAACTATGGTAGATGACTCTACTCTTTAACACCTAAAGTATGGGCATTTGAGCTTTGGAGGGCTAAATATTCTTCACAAAAATCAAATGGTGAAAGAGTTACCCCTTATAGAACAACCAAACAAGGTGTGTGAAAGATGCATATTGGGGAAGCAACATAGGAGTGCATTTCCTGTGGGTAAAGCATGGAGAGCTAGAGATCCTTTAGAGCTGATCCATTTAGACTTGTGTGGTCTAATGAAGACCTCCTCCTTATCCAAAAATGTTTACTTCATGACATTCATATATGACTTCAACCAGAATATATGGGTGTATTTATTGAAGAATAAATTAGAAGCATTTGAGACCTTCAATTAATTCAAGGTCATGGTGGAGAAGTAAAGTGGCCATTGCATCAAGATTCTGAGGATGGATAGAGGGGGAAGAGTATATCTCTAATGAGTTCATGAATTTTTACAAGGATCATGGCATCAAAAAATCATTTAAAACCAAGTATACACCACAACAAAATGGCGTGGTCGAGAGGAAGAATAGGACCATCCAAGAGATGGCAAGGAGCATGCTAAGGGTAAAGGGTTTGCCTAATGATTTTTGAGCTGAGGCTATAGAAAAAATGCTATACTTGTTGAATATTTGTCTAACAAGAGCATTAAGGATATGATTTCTCAAGAAACATGGAGTAGCCAAAAGCCAAGTGTTGAACAAATGAGATGACAAAGGTGAAAAGTGCATTTTCATTCGGTATAATGACCAATCAAAGGCTTATCAATTTTACGATCCCATCACCAAAGAAATCATAATCAATCGAGATGTTCAATTCATTGAGCATGAAGATTGGGAAGAGAGATGATAAGAAGAACATGTTCAAACAAGGGCTAGTGGACCTTTTATTGAATCTGAACCAGTAAGTAGTACAGCCAACCATACACCAAGTTGGACCCCTATTTCATAAAGGGCTGATTCATTTAGTGGCAATAGTCGTCAAGGAGGTCAAGGAGTTATTCATGAATCAACATCATCCTCCTCCAACTCAAATCAATGCCTAACAAGGATAAGAAGCTTGCAAGAAGTCTATGAGTAGTCAAGGTATGAAGAAAATGAAGATAAAACTATAAATTATGCTCTTTTTTTATCAAATAATCTTATTTACTTTGAAAAAATAGTCAAGGATAACAAGTGGTATGAGGCATGGATGAAGAAATGCACATAATAGAGAGAAATCAGACTTGGGAGTTAGTTGACTTACCAAAAGAAAAAGAGGTCATAGAAGTCAAGTGGGTGTACAAGATAAAAATCACTCCTCAAGGCAAGATAGAATGGCATAAGGTAAGACTATTGGTGAATGGCTATAATCAAAGGCCTGGATGTGATTACAATGAGATATATGCACCTGTAGCAAGGCTAGAAATGGTGAGGACAATCATAGTCATTATTTCTTAACACAAATGGAAGGTACATCAAATGGATGTTAAGTTTGCATTATTGAATGGAGTGATAGAATAAGAGGTTTATGTGGGACATCCACCTAGATATGAGATTCTCCATCATGAGAACAAAATGTATAAGCTGAAAAAGGTATTGTATGGGCTCAAACAAAACCCAAGAGCATGGTACAATTGTATAGACTCTTACTTGTTGAGCAACAACTTTAGCAAAAGTGCTAGTAAGCCTACATTCTACATCAAAGCATGTAAATAAGGTATTTTGATTATTTTTTTGTATGTAGATTATCTAATACTCACCAAAAATGCAAATCAGTCAATAGAAGAGTTTAAAGTAGTCGTGAAGAATGAATTTAAAATGACTAATTTGAACTTTTTGAAGTACTTTCTTAGGATAGAAGTCAAGCAAATGGATGAAGGCATATTTATATGTCAATATAAGTATGCAAAAGAGATTTTAGAGAGGTTTAAGATGCTGGATATCAAGCCAGTATTCACACCAGCTAAGACAAGCTTGAAGTTGTGCAAAGATGATTGTAACATCAATGTAGACCCCACACGATATAAGAGTTTAGTGGGAATCTTAATATATTTGACTACAACGGGGTCGAACATCATATATGCAGTCAGCCTCATATCTAAATTCATGAAGATGCCAAAGGAGACACATTGGCAAGCGGGCAAGAGGATATTGGGGTATGTGAATGGAATAAAGGATTATGGAGTTCTATATACAACAACATATGAGTTTCAATTTATGGGCTACATGGATAGTGATTAGACCGATAGCCTTGATGACTAAAAGAGCACTTCAGGATATGTATTCATCTTGAGTCAAGAGCCATATCTTGGGCTTCAAATAAACAACCCATAGTTTCACTTTCTATAGCTGAAGTGGATTACCTAGCATCCAATGCAGCAATATGCCAAGCTATACGGTTGAGAAGGATACTTTCATATTTGCATAAGGAGCAACAATGGGCTTCTACAGTCTATTGTGATAATATATCCTCCATAGCATTATCAAAGAACCTCATCTTTCATGGTAAGAGCAAACACATTGCAATCAAGTATCACTTCATTCGAGAGTTAGTTGAGAATCATGTGATAGAGATTTGTTTTTACAAATCAAATTAGTAGTTAGCTGATATTTTTACTAAGTCATTGTCTAAAGATATTTTTATACATTTAAGAGGAAGATTAGGGGTTCTTAATACAACAACATTGGACCTACAAGGTTTTATGTCAGGTTCAGACTCTTACAGTCCAGCTTCGAACTCCTATAGTCCAGTTTCAGACTCATACATACTAGCTTTAGACTCATACAGTTCAGCTCCAGAGTCCATCAGGGCAACTCTGGACTCCCACAAGGCAGCGATAGACTCTGTGAGTCGAGTTTGTAGCACAGCTTTGGACTCTGTCAGTCCAGCTTCAAACTCTGCTAGTCTAGCTACGGACTCCATCAACAGAGCTAGAAACTTTAGTAATGAAGCTTCGGACATAGCACTTGGACAGATGAAAAGAAGTTATAAGGATATTTTGAACGCTGAGAAAAGTTTCGCAGACCATGGTAGGAAGGTTAATAATAAGGGGGAGTGTTAAATATTATTTTATTCTTTCCTTCACCTACCCCTGCCCCACTCCACTCAACACTAGAACCACTAATAGAATTTAATGTATCGATTATAAATTTGAATTTTTTTGGAGTTGTTTCAGTTTTAGGGGGAAAACCGTGGTCGGTGAGAAAAAATGTCAAATAAAAACAAAAAGGAATGAGACACACATATAGAAGGGAAGATTAATATGGACAATAGAAGTGCAGTAAAAAATAGACGCAACAACAGTCAAAGGAATAGCAACAGTTAGTGGAGAAAATAAGGCAAAAGATTTTCTATGTAGCAATAATAGTCAGAAAAAAAGGTTGCAGCTTGGAGTAAATAGAGCAACAGTTAGCAAGCACAAAACGTTGAAGAGCAACGTAGCAACAGTCAGAGGGAGAAGTAGCATAGAAGTTAATGACACAACAACAAACTGTGTGTAATAGGGAGAATATATTTGCATTAGTAGCCCACAGAAGGACAATCTAGAGAGAATCGCAGAGTAGTAACAGACAGAGGAGAAAACACCGCAACAAACTGTGCAGTGTAGACCATCGAATAATTTGTTGACAACAAATTAGAAAAGAAGTTTTTGTGAATTTGAGTATCCAACTGTAGCTATAAATAATCAATTTGTAATAGTTGTTTTAAGTATTAATTAATATATATTTGTGAACGTTTTATTGTTACAACTCTATGCTCCCCTGTTTCATTTTTCTACGTTGTTTACTTGTTGCCCACTTGAGCTTGCACATTTTTGTATTTTCTACCAACAGAGTACAATGCCTACAATTACACTTGTTATGTAGAATACACCACCTTACATTTCCTCTACGGAATACACCTACATTTTCTCTGCGGAATACATCGAATTTAGGAACGCTTTTAGTTCCTACACTATTTTAAGATAATCAGAAGACAATAATCCAGGACGTCATGATTCAATAATTCTTCCCGACATAACAAAGCTGTAAAACTGGCGAGCAATCCCGGTTCCCAAAATACCTCATAGTCATGAGCTGCCATTCAGACTTTACTCACGCTGAAAGGTGGATATAGGTATAAGTTTAAGCTGTTTGACAGATTCAAGCGGAGCGGAGCGGAGCACTGCACAGCACAGCATAGCATAGCATAAAGATTTAAGGATGGAATCCAAGCAGAAGGAGAAGAAGAGCGTAGGGCAGTGGATGTTGCTTTCAGCAAATTGCTTGGCGTTAATAATAGGCACCACTGCAGGACCCTTAACATCCAGGTTTTATTTCCTCCACGGAGGAAAACGGAAATGGTTTTAAGCCTGGCTGCAGACAGGAGGGTGGCCTATTCTCGTTCTGCCCATCTGGATCTCTTCCTGCACAAACAACTCCACCTCACAACACACCCATGTCACTCCCAAGCTTTGCCTTGCCTCCGTTGTGCTCGGTGTCCTCTCAGGCCTGGATAATTTCTTCTATGCGTGGGGACTAGCCTACCTGCCAGTCTCCACCTCATCTCTCTTGATTACCTCTCAGCTCGGCTTCAATGCAGTGTTTGCATTCTTCTTAGTGAAACAGAAATTTACCCCCTTTTCAATCAATGCTGTAATTTTGCTGACATTGGGTTCGGTAATGCTCGCCTTCCATATAAACGACGACAGGCCTGAAGGAGTCACGACTGCACAGTACTGGATTGGGTTTTCTGTTACAATAATCGCGGCTGGGCTCTATGGATTCATTCTTCCTTTGATTGAGCTTACTTATATGAAAACCTCGCGGAAAATAACATACATGTTGGTGATCGAGATGCAGCTCATAATGTCCCTTGCCGCGACTGGTCTATGCACAGTAGGCATGCTTGTGAACAAGGATTTTCAGGCTGTCGGAAGGGAGGCCAAGGCATCCGATGTGGGTGAGTTAAAATTCTATATGGTCATCGTGTGGAGTGCAATCTGCTGGCAGCTCTTCTATATTGGGATATTTGGCGTGGTTTTCTTAACTACTTCTCTGTTAAGTAGCGTAATCATAGCTGCTTTTATTCCTGTGAATGAAATTCTGGGAGTGCTAATATATGGCGAGAAGTTCAACGCGGATAAAGGCATGGCTCTGGCAATGGCTATCTGGGGATTCGCTTCATATCTATACGGGGAAAGAAGGGCTTCCCAAAAAGCCGGAAAATCAGCAATAGAAAGAGAAGATGGTGGTTTGGATCTCCCTGCTGTTGAGCATATCTAGTCTTTGATGTGACTTTCAACTTATGGATTGTATTTTTTATTTTTTTGGATTGTATATGGTATTTTATGGAATCACTAAATGATATAAAAGGATTTTTATTTATATTTTGAAAATATATATATATATATATTAGATTTATAATATTCAGTAAGTATATATTTAAATAAGTTAGTTTTTTTTGTTAAATATATATTTAAATCAGTGAATTTTTTTGGTTAAATAGTTATGAGTAAGGGATATTCATGTTATTACTAGTTAGATTACAACAGTTTCTATATAAATTATATTTAATATTTATATTTTTTACAATATTTATGTTGGTTTTGAATATTAAATTGTAAGATGAAACTACAAGACCAAAACAAAATATTGAATTCTAATAAACGAAAGATTTTTATATTTACAAAACGTCTATTTTCTTTTAAATATATATATTTTAAAATGTTAGATCTTCTATAATATATTTTAATTATATATATTATCTATTTATGTGTGTTTATGAAGAGATTAAGTTTTTTTTTAATCAATTAAGTTTAACAAAATTGCAGTTATTTTTAATCAATGAGTTAATTTTAGACATATTTTTTTAATTTATTAAGAATTTAAAAAATATATATATTTCTTAAATTTTCTATAATAAATTATATTTTTTAAGTCTTTTTTTTTTCCATTTTATTTTTAAAAATGTATAATTAAATATAGTCCCAAAACCCATATATCCTGATTTGCATGAAAAATTTAAATTTAGAAGACTAGTCATTAAAAGGGAACACATACATGGTTGACCTAAGTGGACATGTCCATAGTGGTTGAACTATCTAGGTAGCATAAAATTTTCTATAGAATAGGAACAATTATATGAGGTCAAAAGATATTCTCATAATAATATTAAGTTATTAATTTAGAAATTAGGAAGGTCCTATGTAACAATAATAAATAATTATTAATGAAAATTAATAATTAACATATTAATTTTAATTTATTAATAATTTAAAAAATATATATATTTCTTAAATTTTTTATAATAAATTATATTTTTTAAGTCTTTTTTTTCCATTTTATTTTTAAAAATGTATAATTAAATAATTGGGCATGAAGAGAAGACATGGAATCATGTGCATGTGTTTTCCCTCATCAAGTTAGAGAAAAAGAGTCATGCATATTAATTTCTTTTTTTCTTTTCTTAAAATAATAAAAAATAAAAAATAAAAAATAATATTAATTATATTCAATGGCTAGAATAGGTAAAATTATATTATAAAAAAAATTAGGAAAAAATATTTCCGTGTAATTAAAATATAAAGTTTGTAAGGAGATATTACTTAAGGCATAAAGAGACTAACACAGGGTAAAGTACAAATCATAAATAGTCTAAAATTAGAATATTTAAAGTGAGAGCCTTTGGAAGTCCTCACACTATATATCAACATTCAATAGTATCATTTCGGATGGCTTCCTAACAAATTCAATAACCATGGTTATTAGTCTTCTCAATGAAAATTGAAATATTATTAATCTATTAAACTATCATATTATCATGGTAAATTTTTTTTTTGAAAAACTTTTTGTAAGTATGGTAGAGTATATGATTAGTAGTTATATATAAAAAGAGGGGAAAGGAATAAAAAGATAAGAAGGTTTTGAGGCAAAATATTTCATTATCAATCATTATATTACTCTTATGCACATGTTTGAAAAAGTATGAGGTATCTAAGGGGAAACAACTTTTTTTAGCTTTGTTAACTTCAAAAGGGCATTTGACATGGTACTAGAAAGCAAATATTAGAGAAAGATGGAGGAAATTGGCCTTCTAGATTAGTATACGGCTGTAATATGGGTTTTTTGAATCAAAATGGAAACATTTGAAATCAGAACACGTGAAAGGATGTTAGAATATATTAAAAGCGAAAATTATATTGAACAAGGATATCTTTTATCCCCCACTTTGCTTTGAGTATACATTCATAAACTAGAGGAGTGAATAAATAAAGTTGGTGAGAGGGCTCTAGAGCTCTTCTGTCAAGGTTAGAATGTAAGTAAATACCAACAAAATAAAAGTCATGGTCTTATCATTACAGATAAAAAATAAAAAAAAATAAGTTCCTTTCCAAGAAAATACGATGGAAATGGTGGAACAATATAAGCACCCCAAGATTGATTTTCAAAACAATTTTGTTTGGGATACTTACAAGGGAAAAATAATATAAGAGTGCTTAAACACTAGTGAGGAAATAAAAAAATATGTGAGAGAGAAATTCAAGATAGTCACGTGGACAAAACAACTTTGGTGGAGGGAATAATATTAGATCAAAAATATAATTTAATATAGAATTAATGAAATGGCCTACATAGGAGTAGAAATCAAGTAGAAGGTGAAAATGTCAATGGTTTGGTTAAGGACTAGATCACATTGTCTTAGGTTTGAAAAAGACAAATAGACAATGCCTAAAAAAAAGAGTAGGAAAAGAGAACATACATATTTTATAGTAAAGAGAAGGGGTCGAGACAAAATGACAATATATCATGGAGTATACATCCTACATTGACATTTGAATCAAGTACAATGACATCTTAAAAGTGAATAACCTAACCACTTTGTTTGACGAAGTGAGGCTAGAGAAAAAAATATTATTATCAAAATCCATTGTATAATATCCAACATAAAAAAAGAAATGGGAATTTTGAAAGACTAATAGAGTAGCTCTTGTGTTAATCAATTGCATTAGTATGGATTACTTGTGTTGTTGTTGTTGGTCACATAGATTTCTTGGCTTTGTGAACACTATTAAAATATTTTATTCGTTCATTTTAAAACAATAATATTTAAATAATTATAACTATATTCCTTACTACCTCAAATAGGATTTTATTCTTGAATGTATCTTGGAATTGCTTCTATGACCTGAAAATTCTCATTTATTTAAAAAAAGTCTCACATTAATAAATGGGTTTGGTTCACGACAATATATAAATCCAATAAACCATAATATTTATAATGAAATGTTACAATGAAATTGGCACTCTTAATAATATAATGATTAATTAGATGTCAGATTAAGATATTTGTTTGTTCAAACTTTTTTTCTCCAATTCTAAAATCCTTGTGTATTTGATTTAAGTACTTGTATAACTTATCTCAAGCCTCACTTCCACGGAAAATATTAATTTCCTATTATGTTACATATAATTATAGTGATAGATCTATGTTACCTTAAAAAAATTTAAAAAAAATCTCTAACAAAAAATTTATTCTTTATTTGTGTTCTACTAATGGTAGAATATAAAAAGAATATTGAATTATAAATGGTTGCTGAGATTAAAATTTTGCTATGAAAGATGTGATTTGGAAATGGAATGATGGGTTAAATTGATTGCACAAAGTTGTATGAGTTATAATTGTCAAAATCAATCATTAAATTTGATCAAATACTAAAACTTTAATGACAATTATATACTTAAATCTGCCCTTAATTATATGCTAATATAATTTACTAGAAAGTATATATATATATATATATATATATATATATATATATATATATATGATGATGATGATGATTTATTAAAAAAAAAGGTTTATGTAATTAAAAAATAATTATAAAATTTTATTTAAAAAAAACTTATATATTGTTATAAGATCATAAAATTTAACCCAAAATTATTTTTAAAAAAATGAAATTTCAAAGTGAGAATGAATTTTGCAAACCATATGCATTGTAACAAAATATTACAAAATAAGAATGACTATTACAAACCATACATTTTTTTTAAAAATGTTTCTAAAAAGTGCCATTTAAAAATACAAATTATAATTGATAAAGTTTTATGTTTATGTGAAGTTACTTCTCTTATTTTCTAAATTCGGCGTTAGAACTCATAATTATGAGATCTACCATAAAGGAGCATAACCATTTGTAGTTTTACTTTAAGTCACTTTCTTGACTCATTTTAATCATAAAATTAATTTTATATTTTGTTTTAACATTAGTTTTTTCATAGTATAATGATAAGTAAGAATTTTATGGATTCAATTGTACAAAACAATTATTTTCTTGTTGAATTTAGAAAAAAATTACTCGTCAATCTTTTTTTGGGAGAGAGGGGGAAAGTATATATATTATTTTTTATATTAGAATATGCACATGATTATGTAAGTTAGAGTTAAAAATAGTTTTAAAAACTAAAACTAATAATCAAGTTTTATGTGTAAGAAGGTTATATATTCAAATTTAATGGAACTCTCAACTATTTTCATAATTATTGAAGGGAAAATAAGGTATAAATACAAGATAAGGTAAAATTCAAATTAAGGTTACGAAATGATAAATATTGTTAAAGTTGATGCATTTTTCAGAGGTTGTGAAACATTATGTAATATTTTCTATGCATTATTTTTTGTAACTCCATAGTTGCATATATAATAAGAGGTGTTTATATGGGTTAGTTTGGTTAGATGTAGTAAAGTGAAAAGAGACACATGATCACAACTCTTAAAGTTCTAAAATGACCCTGTGAGGTTTGTGACAACAAACCAAGAAGAGGTTGCCATATGTTGCAATGCCATTGGATGTAGGAAACAAAATATAAAGACATTGTTGATGCAAATATGTAAACAAACTCCAATAAGTGATAGGTATATATCAACTTGTTTTAGGATCAAAAAGCACTTGACCCAATTTATAGATAACAAATGATAGAGACATGTGACCAGCCCAAGAAAGTCTTTCTTGTGATTACATTTATTGTGACCAATGCCTCCCACACCCCATCCCCCCATTTTAAATTTTCAAATGAGGACCCACTTTAGTTTGAAAACCCCATGTTCGTGTTTTATTTTGAATAGGTTAGTCCAGGTTCAATCTATGAATCATTGTCTTAGGTTTAAATTAGAATCTAAGTTGACATTGAATTATTCTTATATATATATTTGGATTTCAAATCTAAACATTTAGTGAAATAAAATTCTAATTTTATTCTGGACTAACTAAGGTAACTCAACATTTGTCAAATGTCACTTTGTCTTTTGCATGTTATCTTACTTTTGCAGGTCGACACTGCTTTCTCCCACACGTCTGTTTTATGCTTAAATGGTCATCAAATCTAAGAGTGGAAAAATATTTTAAGTGTCTTGACTAACTAAGTTAACAAGATTGTGCCACACGTCGTTATCCAACTCCCTCATTGATAAATCATCAAGTTTTTAAGTCTATTTTCACCTAAGTGAGTGAGTACTATCCATGTGTCTTAATATTATTTATTTGCAACATATAAAAATTTATAAGTCTATCTAGGTACCCATTAAAGATAGATAAATCTACATGTATCCATCCTACTTACTCATGGCTTATGCAGAAAATAACTATGGTACAGGGTTGCCTCATTACATAGGTTAATGGTATCATGCCATATGTCTCCATTTTATTCACTTTCTCCCTACACAATAAATGGATAAACCACATATATCTAGATAAGTGAGGATCATCCATGTGTTATCATCCTAATTACCCAAGAAGAATCAAATAATTGACCCTCAGTAACCAAGAAGATAAGTGAGGACCCTCCACGTGTAACCATCCCACTCATTTTTGACTGACAAGTCCAAGTATAGAGTTTCCTAAGTAAGCAGATAAGTGAGAGCCATCCAAGTGTCACCATACCACTCATTAGTGATTGAAAGGTACATGTGCAAAACACAGAGCCCCTAAGAATTTTGATAAATGAAGACCATCCACATGTTGACATCCCATTATTTTGTGACTTATAATAGTGACATGCGTTATGAATCTTAGTTATTAAGTAGATAAGTGAGAGTCATCCACATGTCAAAATATTACTCATCTAACGCTAACCTTTAATATCACAAACCATGAATCTGAGCGATTGAGTAGATAAAAGAGATCAAACTATGTATCTACATCTCGTTGGGTTAAGCTCAATGTCTAAGGACATAGAAATCAAATCAAAGCAAATAAGTGATAAGAAGTGATGTGTCATCTTCCAAATACACCAAAGAAGTATAAATTTTGATTAATTAAGGTGATGCATGTGTCACAATAGATGACTCAGTAAGCTGACTAATCAATAAAAGGTAAAAATAAAGTGTCATGTGGTGAATGATCCTGTGAAAGTTGACATCATGAAAATCAAATTTAAATCAAAATAGAAATGTAGTGAAGCCATTTTTTGTAACTAAATCTCATGAATGGACGATTTGGGCAACGAATGTTCGAGTTCAATTAAATCGATTACATACTTGGTCCCAAAAATGTAAAATAAAAACACATTTACTAATTGATATTATAGTGAATTGCTATCAAAGCTCTCGTAACTAAGATCCTAAGATTCATGACTTAAATTTTTTTTTAGAATAGTTAACATAGTAGGTTCTTTAAGGAATCTTACTCCCTCCATGTTTAGTTTTAGTGGTAGGACAAAAAATATAGACAATGTGTTAAATTTAACTATTTTCAACCACCAACTACAACATTATACTATAATATGGATAGAGGTGTATGAAACATAAACTTATGAGGTAGAAGATCATTTGTCTCTATCAGCTCGAGAATATATAGATGACTTGTTTGCAATCAAAATAGTGGAACTTCACAATGCAGCCACCAAACCAGAGATATTACCTTGTATATATGCCATATTTAATTTGTTTGTGGTTGGGGACTTATCTGGAAACATCATTCATCATCACAATAGCCCTACCCTATTAGCTTACATATTTGGGAAGGATTTTGAAACATATTATTGACTCTGAACCCCCAACATGATATATAATCAGTTAGTTTTGGATACTTGGTTGGTTGAGAATAATTTTAAGGATACATTGAGGACATGGGAAATAGACCCAAATAACTTTGTGTTAGTAACTCAGATTAGTAATACTACAATTTTTAGATTGAAGCCTAGAGTTTGAGTTACCATGGCCTTGTTGAATAGATTGTATGGCTTCTGTAACATTAATTATGTAAAAGAAATTTGGGTCCTTATCTTGGACATTATTTTGGACACCAAAAGAATGTCAGCTCTGGCATAATTATCAGTTTCAACCTCAAATACCAGATCCAATCAACTTAGAGAATAAGCCTAATGGACATTTTTACATGATGTCATATCTACTAGATGTAGTCATGGCTACTATCACTCTCCCTAGGGAAGAACCATGGAGACCTTCATTGAAAAATATCAAGAATAGAATTTTTTAAGATCATAGTATTGTACACATATATAATTTTAGAAAGCAAATTTAAAGGATATCAAACCTATTATACCCCACAGTCTATAAGGCCATAACTAGGTAGCATATGCCTAGGTTATTAGACCACATCAAGAGGATGATTGAGAATATGGGATATTATTGGTTCTATCTTGATCACCCAATAATTAGAATTTAAAGATCATTTGAAAATCCATCACAGTCATGGCTACTATCACTCTCCCTAGGGAAGAACCATGGAGACCTTGATTGAAAAATATCAAGAATAGAATTTTCGAAGATCATAGTATTTTCCACATATAATTTTAGAAAGCAAATTTAAAGGATATCAAACCTATTAGACCCCATAGTCTATAAGGCCATAAATGGGTAGCATATGCCTAGGTTATTAGGCCACATCAAGAGGATGCTTGAGAATATGGCATATTATTGGTTCTATATTGATCACCCAATAATTAGAATTTAAATATTATTTTAAAATCCATCGCTCCTACCTCGTTGCATCCCAAATAAGTTAGACGAGTAGGAAATATAAGCTCAATTATCCAACAATGTGGACAAAGATTTGTAGTTAGTTAGGCTAAGGGTCATCCATAAAACCCCTCTAAGAATAGGCAAGTAACAATATACATTATGGGAACATATTCATCAAACTTCCAATCACATGAATTAGTTTAGCCTAAATAAGTTTGAATTTAGGTAATGAGATCCTAGACAAGTAATTTCCAAAGCTCTTAAGGATTATGAAAATAGGACAAAGGTTAGGTATGGGAATCAAACATATATACATGACCTAATATTACTGAATGCACTTAATGATTTATAAGTCTACAGGTGAATGCAATTAGTAAATATGTCTGTGAGGGTGGCATAAAGGATACATTATGACCCTTCTATTACTCTTATGGAGACTAAAGAGATAAACAAGGAAGATGAGGTGCCCACAAAGACATGATATATAATGGTTAAGATAGAGAAATATATAATGGAAAATATATTTAAGAGGTCTCCCAAGGCATCCAAGTAACACTCCTCTAGCCTTATCATTGGATATGGATGTACCTTCAATTCTTAAGACACCCACTACTCCTGCTTCACAAGCATCAAGTGTCCAACCTATAAAGATATGTTAGGTAATAACTCCTCATGTTGCTTCACCAAAGCTAATAACTACTCATACTCCCTAAATATTCCTATATAAAAGGAATAAAAGGACTTTCCTATCCACTCTATAAGCTCCAAATATCAAAAGAGTAAGGGAAATACCACTAAATCATGCAAATGTGCCATAAGGATCTTCATATGTTGAAATTGAAGAAGATGATTTAGCTAAGGAGACTGGACTAGGTAATCTTAGATAAGATGTAGTGCAGTGACATACTAAATGTCACCCTCCTATCCATCCACTTCCTTCTCTTGAAGTGGAAGAATCACAAGCTGTGAGCATAGCCAACACAAGGTGTGCCACCGTTCAAGAATCCACTAGGGAAGATAGTCCTCAGGAGTCCCTACCACAGTTGTATTTACATTGATTGATACTAGTCCTATTGGTGGTTCTAATATAAAGGCTTTTACAACTGCATAAGCAACAAAAATCCACACTTCATTTTTTCATACTATAATAAGTCAGGGGAAAATTACTCTTCCTGATAATACTCTAACAAAGACAAGTTATGCTTTGTATTATTTAGATTATTTTACCATTGAATCCATATAAGAAATTTTGTCACAATTTTCATTCACCCAAGTTACATTAATTCATCTATGTATTTACACTACTAATCAAGGTACCAAATTAATTGGGGTACATTTTGAGGACTTAGTGTCCAAATCCATCTTTATAACCCAATCAACCATAGCAGGGCTTTCCACTCAATTGGAGATTCCCATTTCACAAGCAACCTAAACAAAGCCTTCAATATTATCATTACATAAGATCCTAGACATAACCAAGTACATTGTAAAAAATCCGCAACTGATAAAGAGTACATCTTGGAAAAAGGTTATGCCTGCATTTTCTAAACCCCCTACATCATCCACTCCATCTTCCATGGCCGATATTCCACTTATAGTGTTGATGAGACCACCAAGAGATGCTTCACTCCATACTTCCTTATCTCTATCCCAAACTACTAATCATATGCTCATGGTGCTCCAACTATGGATATAACAGTTAGAGCAAGACCAATCAACAAGGCAAGATTTAGTTATCAAAGAACAAACAAAAGTTACAATGCAATTTGATAGAGTCACCAATACCTTGAAAAGAATGGGTAAGAAGATAGTTACCCTCAAGGGTCAGCTTGTTGAACTAGAAAAAAAAGAATAATTATTTTCATTAAAAAATAAAATAAAAATAATACATGAAGATGTGGATGAATTTTAGGAAGACCCTATTACAATGGTTGATTCATCTAGATGGATGTTTAACCAAATGTTTAGGGGAGTGAAATAATCCAAGAAGAGATTAAATAAATGTAATGTAATTGAGGATCCAAAAGAAATAATTGATAAAGAGTTTTGTTAGGAATATATAACATATTTTGAGCCCCATCAAGTCAATAATAGCTCAATCCCAACCACTATGGGGAGATGTGGTTAAGTTTCATGAATCAATGAAAGACTAAGATGCTAATTTGAGGTTCATCAATAAAAATTCTAGATTAAAGACATATCAACACTTGAATTTGATGTTTTCACCTAATATAACTCTAGCAAAAAAATATGTAAGTACCAAGAGGGCCCATATGGTAGTGTGGCACCAAGAAATGTAAGGTTTGGTTCAATAGTTTATAAATCAAGAGCAAATAACTATTCAAGTTCTTAGAGATATAAGGATTGTAGGTATGTTTACACCTAAGGGGAAAATTATCACCAAACTCTTTTTCAAGAGTTTCATATGGGTTTAAAATGATAGTATTAATGAAAATGTGGAGATCACCACTTAAAAGACTAATGAGCAAATAGTAATATTGATCACATCTGCCAAAGATAAGGTGACTTAGACATAGATACTACATGTCTCTTTTAAATATTCCATGATTATACACCCATAGTTATTCAAAATATCCATCATTGATTTTGAAAATATTAAGTTAGACTTTATAGTAAGCATGAATGCATACAAATGGTTAAAAGGACAAGGGGATTTTGTCACTTCAGTGAGAACATCTGCTACTCAGACATAACCTTCAACACTTTCACCTATGTTCCTTGGATATACTAAAATTTATAATTTTATAGGACCAATGCTCATCACCCTACCATCCATAGTTCCTCCACTATCACCTTAGAAAATTATTATCACTTCAGTTCAAACTTCAGTGATGATGGTTATGCATGCTACCTCAATTGGGGATTTCATGATGACACTTTCTAGTTCTTTGAATTAAAATTGAAATTGTATCGACAGTTCTAACTAATACTTCATGCAAGTCTTAATCTATTTTATTTTTTTGCAATTATTATGTATGGAAAAGGATTTTGTGCCTAAACTTGGTTTATATTTAATATATTGTATTTAGGCATAACTTGCATGATTTTTTGCACACAATCTTTATTTAGACACTATAAAATTAGATGGAGCTTCGAAGATGAGGCATCCTCATCCTGAGCTATAAGTATATGTTTCTTAAACATCATAAAAGGAGGATAATTTTGAAATTAATATAATCAAGAAAGTTATTGGAATTTTATGTAAGTTTGTGTTGAAGTGTTATCTCTTCCAATTTTTTGTGTCTTTCTAGGAATTTCTATTAATTTGATATAAACTAGAATAGGTTGTGTGACTGTTTATTCTTCAATTATTCAAATAGGAAAAATATTTAGTTTGAATGCTCATTGATTATTGATCACACTTATTACTAGTTAGAGGTAGGGATGTGCTATGGATTCTAGTTATAACCATATGTCTAATGATAATTATTGAGTATATTACAATTATTTCCTTTGGTGATTAACTATGTATGTATGCTATGCTAACGATACTTTTTAGCAGTGTTGTAGTGAAATTTGGTTGTCCAAATTTCACCACCCCATTTTACCATTTTCTTGTCATTTTGCCTTTTGTTCTATTTTTCATAGTATTACATGAGACGTTATAGCCCAATGGACAAGGCAACGTGTTTTATTAGCCCACATGGATTAAGTTGCACATTTGATTTTTTGGGCTCGATGGGAAAATTATTAACTTAATTACATTATTAAATTATTTTATAATTAATTAACATTAATTAAAGTCATTAAATGACTATAGATTTGTTTTGGTCATTTGATAGATTAATTATTTTTATAATTAATATTATGTGCAAATGAAAATTGAAAAGTTCATTCGAATGTTGTAAATTTGTCTAAATCAAAATCAAAATCAAAATTGAGGCAAATAAATGACTTTTCACCTTTCAAAGAGAAAATATTATACAAAAGGGAAAAACTTGGATTTTGTAGAGGTTCTTATTCTTTCTTTCTCTAATCGTACTTCTTATGACCCTACTCCTCCCTATGATTACACATCAACTCAGTGTAGACTAATGACCCTAATTATCCTACTTCGAAAGATTTTACACTTGTGTGGACCTCTCACTTGCCATATACATTCCCTTGAAATTCCTTGCACCTTATTGGCCCTTTCACTCACAGACAGGACATTCATACGCTTCCTGAGGCCTTTCAAAACCCTATTGACCATTTGGGGACATTTTTTGACCTAGGCTGTGGCTTTAGGGGGCTAAGGTACAACCTACGCCACATGATACCCACCTAAGCTAAGGCTTAGGCCACATCCTAGCTATAAATTAGGTTTTTGGGCCTTGTTCGGTGCCCAATGGCTAAAAATAGGTAGTTTTTGGTCTTTAACAGATTGGGGATGCCCTATATGATGGTTAATGACTCATTTTTACCTCTCTTTCCTGCTATCTACTCTGATATTTCCTCTTGAACATCACTTTTTGAGCTCGTATTCCTTCTTGGATCTTACTTGGTCCATTCTTGGCATGTTTGGGATTTCATTGTGACAAGGGATGCCCTATTGTTTGATAGCTTGATTTGGTGATTCTCCTTGCTCGCCATAGTGTTCCTGAGGCTTGTTGTTTGCTCCTAGATCCCTTAAGCTTCATTATACCTATTTTTGTGCTCTTCATATTTTTATCTTTTAGTTTGAAGCTTCTCCTTCACCTTTTTCACTGCTATTGGCTCCTAGTTTGGACTCAGCTCACATACAACTTGGTCTTCCTCCTTTACTACTTCCTAGCTTGGATAATCGGTTGGTAAATCTATGCATAATTAAATTTGATCATGATATGAGGTCACTTTTATATGCAAAGTGAAATTTCCATTTGTTTATAGTAGTATATTAGCTACGTTTTCATTATTTTGGTAATTTAGTTTGTTTGGAGCATTTTTTAGGGTAGTTTATGAAGAATTTGCATTTGTATGCATTTAAAACATATTTCATTGTTGAAAATGTCATTTATTGGATGATATGATTGCTTATGAAGTATATCTCATTGAATGATAGAATATTTAGTTGCTTAAAACCCTCTATTCAATTGCACAATCTCCCATTTACTAAACTAGAAAATTGCATCATTAGGAAGTGATTATGTTGAAAATGAATAACTAGCTTAGGATTAGATTAGGCATTCACTTGAACCCTTGCTTGAAAATGTCTTTGATTTCCAAAACATCTTTCATTTAGCCAAAAAGTGCCTCTTTTTTAAGCTTATGCATTCTCTGATAGTTCTCTCAAGTCAGCATTTTCATTTCCATAATTTGTATGCAATTAAGTTTCTTATTTCAACTACTTGCTTTAATGTGGTTATACCTATTAGAGATACCTATGTCCTTTGTGCACTTGATCATGCTATCCCTAACCTAGTTTACAAGTTTGTCTATATCTTGTTACAAGCCAAAAAATTGGATAACATATATAGATCTCAAGTATTCCATAACATCCTTGAGTCTCTTGGCCTTTTAGGTGTTTGCTTAAGTACCCTGTGTACCCCCTACCAAACCCTAGTGGCTCCATTAAAATTCTTGGAGATTCATTATGGCATGCTTGGTGGGACACCACATATGATCTCATGCTAGTTATATATTATTTAGAACTCTCTTAGCCAATTACCCTCTGATAGTCACAAGGCTTTGCTTTTAGTTGTGTTTTGGCTCTTACCCTCGTTGTTTTGTCCTACTTTGGTTTTGTGTCCATCTCCCTATGGGGTTCCAAGTAGTTTATCTTTTTTGTTGTTCTCCTAGTTGCTCTTGCTTTACCACCTCTATGGCTAGCCTCCCACCTCTAGGATGCTTTTCCCTCCATGTTTAGGGTCTCGAACCTGAGTTCACTCATGAACAAGCCACAATAGTAATGGAATGACATAGAACCCTTAGGGTCTCTGACATGACCTTGCCTAAGTGCCAAGGCTTGCTAATATCCCATAGAGAACTATATTGACAAGTTTACAACTAACAGACTTGATCCCCTTTCCACCAATCCAAGATTTGCTCATCTGAGGATAATTCCCCTCAACCTCAAACTGATTTACATTCACCTATTTGAGGTGAAGATGACCCCCTTTCATGATCTAGGCCTGATGAGCTATAGCAAGAAGCCCCTCATGTCTATGTTGAGCGACACAAGCATCTTGACTTGACAAGGCATCTAATTACTGAGGATTACTCCTAGCCCCTCCTTTAGAATCTTAGATGAGCATGTTGATTTTGACTACCACTTGTAGACTAGAGACCCATGGGATACTTATCCTAAACATCAACACCCTTATTTAGACCCTCATCTTGTGACATATGGCTAGCACCACAGAGACCTATGTCACCATGACCATTTTCATGTGCATGCCATGTTATTTCATCATCCCCATAGGGAATGACACTTATTCCATGATCATTCCCCACCCTATGATTGGGAACATTTCCATCATGAGCATCTCCCACATTAGGAGCTAGCTTGATGTCATCCCCTTCATAATCTTGGTTTTAATGAGTATTACTAGCATAGGCAACATCATCAACTGTGCCTATGAGGACCTCCATAGGAATCATTTCTCCCCTTGGCTACATTTTATTCCCCTTCCTACTCCAATCCTTGAACTACCTAAGTTTAATGGGACTCAGGATGCTAGTCCCATGGAGCATATCATGACATTTATGATGTAGTACATAGATTAAGAATAGGATGAAGGCATGATGTTGAAACTCTTCAGTCATTGCTTATGAGCCAAAGTGATAGTGTGGTTCCAAAATCTACCACTAGATTTTTTTTAGCTTCTAGTTCCTTCTTGATGACCTCCTCTAGTACTTAGACATCTCCAGACCATTTAACCTCGACATCCAATCACTTACCTCCATGGCATAGGCCAAGGGTGAGTTGAACTTTGATTTCATATGTAGGTGGGAATCAATTATCCATATGTGCATGATAATGTTCTTGGATGATCAACTTTATGATATGTTCACATGAACATAGAGGCAAGAGGTTTGCCTTGAGGTCCTTAAATGTGAACCCACCTCTTAAGATGAAGTTGTTAATGAATGTTTAAATATTGAGGTATTTAAGGTGCATGTGGGCATTCACCCTATGTTAACCCAAAATTCATCCTTTTCATAATCAAAACCACAATACGACTGATGATGGTGTCACTGACTCTCGTACTAAGAAGAAGGATAATAAGGATAGCCCTGAGCTCAATACTCTAAGTAAGAGGCCAATTGAATAGAAGGCCCTTGAAATGAGCACTTTGAAACCATGGAAGGTGTTCCCTTATAACACCACAAAGATTTATAACTTCTATTAGATGAAGGGTTATGATGATAAGAATTATTCTACCCAAAATTATAGTGCCAATTCCTCATTAACTCAGATATCTCCACTTGTCAAGCCTAACCAAAAGTTGAATGTGTTCAAGGAGCCTCTACCTGATCACGACAAGGAAAATAAGAACAAGAATAAATCCAAAGCTAAGGCCCATCATTCCTCTTCTTGCTCTTCTACCTCTTTTGGTTCCTCTTCCCCAACTGACTCAAAAGGGAAATCCAAGTGTGAGAGAAATAAGGTCATTTTAGCTATCAACATAGCCTCTAGTAGGTATGAGTGCTTTATCAACATACACTTGAGTCACACCATTGAACCCGCTGAAGTTGTTAGTGGTACAGGGCATTCTACCCAGCCTATGGGGGTAGGGAACTCTAAATTTATATTTGACTTTCATCATAACATCCCTCCCTAGGTGAGACAATGCCCATACTTTATCATAAAGGAGTTATAGGGTATCTCAGCTAGAATCTCCATCTGAGACCTACTTTGCCTTTGGCCTAAGCAAAGGGGTCTCATCTTTGATGAGCTTGGTCTCTCCTGCAAGGGTCAGTTATGGGATGATGTTGAAGTTTTGTTCAACTTTAACATCCTCAATCACCCTTATCCTCCCATATTGTCTTTTGACCCTATCTCCTTGTCAGATGCTTTAATTCTTGTAAAGAAGGATAAGTTATTGATCTACATCGAGAACTTGATTGATGATTGTCATGTCAAGAGATACATCATTGATGAGGGAGTCAAGTTGAACATCATGCCTTTGCATGTTTTCAACAATATTGGGATTAGTCATAATAATATCTTTGATTCTCATCATAACTATGTTGGTTTCAACAATGACATGGTTGCACTAGTGGAAAACATGAACCTTCAGGTCAAGTTTGGACCCAATATAATCAAGATCAAGTTTTGTGTTTTAGACTTGGATATCTCATACAACATGATCCTTGGCCATCCCTAGACCACTACCATGCAATCCATCATGTCAACAATAATTTGCATGGTCTAGTTCATGCATGAAGGCAAGTTTCACACCTTAGAGGCTGACCTAGATCCATAGTTATTGCTTTACACTAAGACAAAACCTTCTAGCGAGGCTTTGGTTATCTCCTCACAAGGCCTTGTTGACTCTCACAACACCTCAACCTTGAGTCCTGATTTCTCAAGGATGCATGTTTTGATCTGGCTGACTATTGATGAATGTTCACTCCTTCAGTGTCTGACATGTATCTGTCAATACCCTCTCCTTCTTTGCAGTGTCAAGTTGACTCTTCCCTTCTTGAAGACCTATTTTAATATGTTTCTCTAAATTTTGAGTTCCCTCTCTCATCGTACTTCATGCATCATAGTATTAGCTCTCTCAACACATCTCCTACAGAGACTGTTAGAGTTACTGAGTCTGATATCAAGTGCTATTTCATTCATGCTATAAAAGGAAACCTATTCAAGGAAAGATAAGCTTACTTAAATCTCACAAAATCTTGTCACAAGTAACACCACCCTCTCAATAGTTTATGCTTGGAGATTTCACTCCTTGATATCCCAACTCCTAGCATCCCCTTAGTGCATGTCATGTTGGTTGAGCCTACTGAATTAGGCTAATCGCTCCCTCTCATTCCTGAGTGCTTTGAGGAAGGCAATGATATGTATATTGCATTATCCATAGATGTCAACCTCAACACCCCTATGAGGCTAAATATAGTTAAGGTTAGTTGGAGCCTCACTAAAAAGGAATGAGATTGTTTTAGTTACCTTTTTGTGTGAATATTAGATGTATTCACTTGGGAATACATCAATATATAGGGAATGGATCTTGATGTCCTTCTCCATATCCTTGTTATGGACGATGAGGCTCATCCCATTCACCAAAAATAATGACCAATATCATTCAAAGTCTCCCAATTATTCAAGGCCAAAATCAAAAATCTTATCCAAGTTAGTTTCATCACTATCATTGACTACATACAGTGGGTTATCAACATCATCCATGTTCTCAATAAGAATGGGGTCATTTTTATCTACGTAAACTTTTGGGATCTCAAATTGGCTTTCCCAAAGGATAACTTTCCCACTTGTTTGATCAACCAAATTATGGTTTCTATGGCTGGTTTTGAGATCATGTCCCTCATGGATGGTTTCTCGGGGTACAACTAAATTTGGATTACACCCAAACACTATCATAACATGACATTCACTACCCCATGGGGTGCCTTTTATTATGTCATCATGTATTTTGGCCTAAATAACACTAGAGCCATATATCAACATGTCATGACCCACATTTTTCATGACCTCATCCACAAGATAGTGGAATGCTATGTTGATGACCTCCTCGACAAATCTCAAAAATAGGATGAGCACGTGCGAGACTTCATAATCATATTTGAGATCTTAGGGTGTATCACATCAGCCTCAACCTTGAGAAGTGTATTTTCAATGTCTCAACCAAAAATATCTTTTGCTTCATTGTTTCATAGTGAGGCATCAAAGTGGATCTTGAAAAGATCAAAGTGATCTTTAAAATGCCTCCCCCATGAAACTTCATGCAGTTGCGATCCTTCCTTAGAAGACTCAACATCCTTAGACATTTCCTTGAGGAGTATGTGTACAAATCCATACCCCTCACATGTATCTTACACAAGAACACCCCATTATTGTCAGGCCTTGAGATCCAAGTGGATTTTGAGGATTTGAAGCACATGTTTCACAACCCTCCCATCCTAATGGCACCCATGGAGGGTCACAAGTTCATCTTATACACCTTTATCACTGAGATCTCCATCAGGGGCATGCTATATGAAAAGAATGACATTGGTAGAGAGAGAGAGAGTTGTTTACTATATCTCTCACATGCTATTTGGCCCCAAGACTAATTACTCTATTGTTGAGAGGAAATGCCTCACCCTCATCTTTGTCATGAAGAAGTTACAACATTACATGTTGGTCCAAACCACCAATGTGATTTTACAGTCTGATCCACTCTGCTATTTTCTCATTAAATTAAACATTTCTAGTTGAAATGTGAGGTGGATCATGATTCTTCAGGAGTTTGACCTTTACATTGTTAACCAAAAGTCCACCAAGGGCCTAGTTGTAGTTGAACAACTCACTGATTGTCCTTTACCTAACCCTAGTGAGGAGTTGGCTGATAATGGCTTACCTAATGAGATGGTATACTTGGTTGACCAAATTGAGTTTTTCAAATATGATTGGTATCAGGACATTATCCAATACCTTGAAACCCAATCTTATCTTTTCGGTGCCCCTGCACGAGAATGCTTTCAGATCCACAAGCTTACCACTCACTATGTCATTGTAAGTGGTGTATTATTCAAGAGAGGTCTAGATTGTGTGTTGATGCAATTCCTTTCCCCCAAAGACACCTATATTATGTTAGAGTAATATCACGGGAGTGTATGTGGTGTCCACCCAGGAGGGCAGGCCAATGTTCAACATATTATTAAGATGGGTTACTTCTGGCCTACTCTTATTAAGGATGTCATCCAATATATCAAGGCATGCAATATTTGATAGTTCATCAGGGATGATATTAATTCCACCATGGGACTCTTACGTTATGTCTTTGCCCCTTGGTCATTCTTGGTTTGGACTCTTGACATCATCGGTGAGTTTAAACCTGCCTCTTTTAGTGACCACCATTGGTTTATCACCACCACTGATTACTTCACAAAGTGGGTTGAGGCTATGGCCCTTAGTGGCATGAGTGGAAAGACCATTACTCAGTTTGTCCTAAACCAACTCATTTTTAGGTTTGGGGTCCCCACCATGATCATGGCCAAAAATGGTTTAGGCTTCCAAATCCATGAGATGCATGAGCTTGACAAACATTTTGGCTTCTAGCTCTGATTCTCCTCCACTCATTACCCTCAAGGTAATGGGTAAGTTGAATATTCAAATAAGACATTAAATAAGATGCTCTTTTATATTGTTACCTAGTCTAGGCATGAATGGCACCTCATGCTCTATCCCATCCTTTGGGCTTACCAGACCAGTTTCTACATGGCCATGGGGACAACCTCGTATGTGCTTGTGTATGGGTCTAAGGCCATCCTCCCTTTATATGTATTAATCCCTTCTCTATGCATTAAGACATTTAGGTCAATATTCAATGAAGAATAATGTGCCACTTGCCTTGCCATTCTTGAGCAGTTAGATGAGTACCACATTGACACTCTTGAGTATAACCATACTTATCAACACTACCAATATTGTCAGTTTGAGAAATTGATGTGTCTGTGTCCATTCTAAGTAGGTGATACGGTCCTCATATTTGAAAAAAATCACTAGAAAAAGGGAAAAATAACTCACAAATGGTTTATCCCCTTCATGATTACCACTTCTTTGTAAAATGGGGTCTATCATCTCTCCACTCTCAAGGGCAAAGCCTTGTAGCACCTAATAAATGGGTTTCACCTCAAGAAATTTCATGTCTAGGGCTCATGCGAACCTCTTGGGAAACCTACCTATGGTGGTATGGCATATATTTCCCCTCTCATTGCACCACTAACCTCTGTTCCACTTATATATTTGCATGCACGTAGGTTCTTTATTAGCAATTCATACTATCTAATCACATATATATAGTAGTCTATCTTAGACAAAACATACACATCACACATAAAACCATATACATATGTACTAATAATGATAAATGATTGTATATATATCACAAACATACATAAGTTTCTCTAGGTACATCATATGGCTTCCTCCAAGCCTAGGATCATAGTCCCCAAAACTACCATAAATGTGGCTACATAAAAGATGCTCCCAGTCAACCTATGACTAGGATCTATTTATGGTAGTCCTACTCAAGGTGGAGATCTTGATCTCTGCCTCTCAACTAGTTGAGCCATAGTCTCCTCTAATGCAACCTGCTAATCTTTCCTAACCCAAGGTGCCTCCACTCTTCTGACCTACTCCTGGGCTAGCTCAACCTACAACTAATTGATCTCATCCTCTATTTGAGCCAGTTTCACCTTGGCTTATGTTATAGCTACCTCTTGTTGTGTGAAATCTACCTCTAAATGTGGTTTTTGGTACCATTCTCTCACCATCTTGAGTGATGCTCATGCACCTACCTATCAAAAGTGGGTGTGTGGCTTTACACCTACCAATAGGTGTGGCACCCTCTTTATGACTGGTGTCACCACCACATCAAGTAATAACTCCCTCAGAAGTAAATCCATTTGGGACCCAATCTAATTGGGCTAGTCTCCTCCACACACACACAAAGTAAGAGTACTGTAAAGACAAGTGTTATCTAAAAAATACACTTTTCTTACCTAGTCATGACCCTAGTCTCTGAGGACCTCCTTCTAGTCATACTCATCCTAGTATTGGTGGTGGACCTTGTTGTATCTACCATGCCCCACTGTGGTCTCCCTCACCTAGCCTTAACTACACTCCCTGCCCAGCTCCAGATGGCCTAGGCTATGCTCATCACTCTCATGCCACTAGAACCTATTGCCCTGGATGTTGGTATGGTCCCTATAGACTTCAAAGCTCATCCTAGCCTATATAGGCCTCTACTCCACCATCCTTCAACCACACCACTAATATGTATGGATGATTCATGTATCAGTCTACTACATCCCAATCCATGGTGGCTCATAAAGGACCCATCTTATCCATGAATCATGCAACCCATAAAGCACCTTCCACTAGTGTAGGGTATGCCTCACCACCCCATGGTGTCCTTGACTGGGTTAGCAGGAGTATTTTATAATCTCATGATAGAAGTAAGCCCCTTTGTGGTGGATATGATTTAGCTACTAGTACAGTCATCCTGAGATGTACTGGCCCCATGCATACCTCTATCCTCCCTCTACTCTCTGGACAATGCTTGTCCATGATAGTGATAACCTTCCTATACTCTGGCTAGCATAAAACCTCCTGAACATGATATTTGTTATCACTATTTATAGCTATGGGATCCCAAGAGATCTATGGGTGATCTACACCCTGTGGTTGGTCTATTCCCTATAGGGTCACACCAAAAAGAGCTATACTATTATTATATCTTACACCTATGACAACTTTATCTCTCTCCCTATAGGCTCTACCCCATAGAGTTGGTAGACATCCTCGATGCTCAAGGAAACCTCTAGCTCAGGGCCTAGCTAGAATACATGCCTCTCAGGTATCCATGTGATCACCAATGTGTCCACCAGGTCTCTGGAGTAATGCAAAGATGATATATGTGCCAGCTGCCATAGTCTTATAGTCCACAAGTAATCATAGTCCTTTACAAGAAGAGAGTTAGCCTCCTCAACCAACCGTGCTAGAACTCTTTCCCAATTAGTCACTTCATAGAGTCTCTCTCCCTATGTCAGTCACTCTCTAGATTGTGTTGACTCTCCCTCCTCTAGCACACTAACTCCTCTTTGTGTATGAAAAACCAAGCAACATGAAAATGGATTAGTCATGCAAGTATTATAATGAGAAAATAACAGTTAAATGAGTTCAAAAAAATTATTTTCTTATTTCCCCCCTCTTCGATTTATCTCAACATAATCTAGGGCTTCTTAGGCTCTTTGGGGCCTAATTTGGCCCCTTTCTAGGCAAGGTAGCAAATTTATGGGCTAGGTTGCATCCTAGTAGTGTGCCAGACCATGGGTTTGCCTAAGCAGGCCATGGCCTAGGCTGTGGCATCTTGGGAAACCCTAGGGCTTCCAAAAACCTCTTCCCTAGGCCACTATTTAGCCTCCCACTTGACTCGAAGAGTTCCTTTCCTCCTTCCAATCATTTTGACTAGTTTTTCCACTGATTTGTCCATTAAATCAACTAGAATAATTCAAAATGCCCATAGGGCCTCCCAAACCCAAAAATTGACAAAATTTGATAGATTTTTGTGTAAAAGACTTACCCAAACCATCGTGTGCACCTGTGGTCTACTCCTCACATCCTTGTATGCTATGTTTTGGCTTTGGTAGCTTGTTGGTTCTCCTCAAAGTTTTTTAGAGTGAAAATGAGTGTGAAAATGACATATTTTTCACCTTTTTCCTCCTTTTACCTCTTTTTAGTTTTTTGTGGGCCCTCTTTTTGGGTTTTTTGACCTCTATTGCATTCCAAACCATAAAACCTCTATCTTCGTATTTCCATCCCATTCTTAGTGTAATGGCATCCTTCATTTGTCTCTTAGAGGATTTTTTGGACCCATTTTCACCCCTTTTGGGTCCCCAGGACCCCTTCTAGGTCCCCATCGACCTCCTAGGCTTGTGATATCTCTCGTGGGCACCCAGGGATAGAAGTTGCTTTATTTTATTCTTTTAGTTAGTCATTTCTCTATAGTTTCATAGTTCTTCCATCCTAAATCCTATTTCTCTCTTTTGCCATTATTCTTGCATGTGGTGTTAGTTGTTGGTTGTGGTGGTTTGAGATTTATTCTTATTTCTATTGATCGGTCTTCATATTCTATGAACTTCCTCCCACATTTTCTACCTCCCTTATGCAGCTCACTTGCTCTGCCTTGCCTTGAGATAGTCCTCTATGGCTGCTAGTCCTACATCCTTGACCCCCATCATGGTTCACCTCTTACTGGTGATTTACACAAATGGTGGTAGTTGAGGTAACCTAAGACATGATACTATGACTTGGGTCATCGACAATCCTTAGGTCTATGAGCTTGCTACAATAGGATTCTTCCTTACTAGTGAGATGAATAATGCCATCGAGTATCACATGATCATTGATTCCTTGACTATTGCTAATGTGTTGGGTGTGCACTATGTGAAGTTTTTATCTAACTCACTCTTACTCATGTCCTAGCTCACTGGTGTCTGATGTGTCCTCATCTTTAATTTTTTCCCCCTATTCGAGGCAACACATGATTTACTCTCCTCTTTTGAGGATGTCCAGGTAAACCATATCTCTCATGGGGAAAACACTAGATCTGACACTATAGTTAATGTTATTCTAGATTCTATGATTTGATTTGATATCACTTGTGTCCCTTCTACGAAAGAGCTAGATTTGGATTTGGATTACACAACATTTGCACTTTCACCCATAGATTGTGCCATTGACTTATTCCATCACCATCCTTATCTGGTAAGTACATGTAATGTTCTATTTTATCATTTTAGTTTTTACTTTTCTTTGCCTTTGTGTGGCTTCTAGGTACTTCACAACACTCCTTGTTCATTTAAACATTGACTACTTATATCTCAGGGGCATATGTAATCATTCTTTCTGTGACCCTACTCCTTCCTATGATTACACATCATCTCACGTGTAGATTACTGACCCTATTTATCTTTCTTCAAGACATTTTACACTTGTATGGACCCTATCACTTTCCATATACATTCCTTTGACATTATTTTCACCTCATTGGCCCTTTCACTCATAGATGGGCCCTTCAGATGCCTTTCGAGCCATTTTATAGCCCTATTGACCATATGGTACAAGTTTTTGACCTAGGCCATGGCTTTGGTGGGGCTAAGTTATGACCTAGGCTACATGATACCCCCTAATCCATGGCCTAGGCCACAGCCTAGCCAAAAAGTGATTTTTTGGGATTTGTTTGGTGCCTAATCACTAAAAATGGGCAGTTTTTAGTCGTTGGTGGATTGGGGATGCCCTATATGATGGCTAATCACTAATTTTACCTATCTTTCCTTCTATCTACTCTAATCTCTCCTCTTGATCATCACTCTTTGAGATCATATTCCTTCTTAGATCTCACTTGGCTCATTCTTGGAATGCTTGGGCTTTCATTATGATAAGGGATGCCCTATTATTCCACAACTTTATTTGGTGATTCTCCTTGCTCTCCAAAATGCTCCCAAGGATTTTTACTTGTTCTTATATCCCTCAAGCTTCATTTTACCTATTTTTTTGCTCTTCATATTGGTTCTATTTCAGTTTGTAGTTTCTCCTTCACCTCTTCCACTGTTATTGGCTCTTAGTTTGGATTAGCTCACATACAACTTGGTATATTAAGAAGTGTTTTCATTAATGTCAAGTTTTATGTTATTGATGTCAATGTGCATCTAATGAAGATGCATGGTGAGTGGTTTTTATGGTATAAGCTTGTGTACTTGATGTGATAAGGAAGCCATGTGATAAAAGACAATTTGAAGGCAACCTAATGTCTCTTCTATGGGTTGATGTCAAGGCTTAGATCAAATTGAAATTTTATATATTATCACAAAGAGTTATGATGTTATAGTGAGAATTGAAGCATGTTTGAGTACTATTTCTTGAGATTCAAGTGCTTAAGAAGCCTAGTCATAGATTGTAAAGTATTTGTGAGGAGGTATGAGCATGGTGGCTTGGGAATATGAGTGAACATAGGCATTATTGATTGTATGAGGTTTATTGAGCATGTATATGAGGCATTGGATCACTCATTAAAGTCTTAGGGTGAGCCTATAGTAGTAAGACCTTTAGAATGAATATGCACCTAGACCAATTTCAGACCCTACCTGACCTAATGAGGTATCATGAGCTGTTATCAAGCCATATAAAGGATGTATGGCTATTATTTAATAATGGTAGATGTTTTTTGAGTATGTGAGTGAGGTTTAAAGTGCATGGAAAAAGGCATGAAGGTCATTTCAAGGCCTAATGAGGTGTGAAGACTCAGGTGTAGAAAGAAAGGTGGTGAGAGCATGGCCTAATGAGGAATGAGGTTCAGTTTCCAAGGTAAGTATGCATAAGTGATATTTTTTAGATGTGTGATAGGTTCTCTCATGTGTATTCATGAATTTTTAGGTCAAATTTTTAAGGTTAAGGCAAGAAAAAGTGCTTTGAGATCTCTCAAGTGCATAAAATGAAGGATGCTCAATCTGAAAAGGATTTTATTTTGATCATTAGCTCATAAAATATATGCATGGGAACATAATATATTCATGGTATATTTGGAATGGTCCTAGCTCAAAATTCTAGGCATTTATTTTTGGATTAAGGTGTTATGCTTTATGAACGATTGTTAAGAATGGAAACAAGATTAAACCCTCCTAAAACCCTAAAAAGGACCTGATGTTAAAGATATAATTCAAAAGTGATCAGGATGGTTTGGAAGTGTTTTATTATTATATTAAACTCTCTTAAGTGCCTCCAAGTGGTGGTGGTTAGAGATAGGAGAGAGAAAATGTGAATATGTAGGCTCATTTCTAAAGAAGTTGTTATAGCTATAAAAAATTGTATTAGACAAAGTTTAAAAATTGATGAAGGTTGAAGCTTGAGAATCATAGTTTATGTCCTTAGTGGCTTATAGAAATATTATATACCTAAAGTGAGCTAAATTGGTAATCCACGTTAGCCAATCACTAATAGGCCTAATGGTATAAATAGTGAAAAACCTAGGCAGTAGTGAAAAGATGATTAGGAATTTGTAATTATGATAGAATGGTAATACCAAGTGTATAAAAATATATTTAAATAATTTTAAGACATTTTTATGTTTGGTATAATTTTTGGAGGTTAGTGACTATAGTGGAAAAGTTGTTCACAAGTTGACTTGTCTGGTTCAAATGAGATAGTGAGATGTAAGGTCATGAGATTGGTCTGCAAAACCAATATTTTTTATTTAAACATGTTATATTTTTATCTAATAACTATATAATATTATCATGATATCATATAAATACATTTAAATTATGTTAAATTTATCACATAGGTGTTAAAGGTTAATGTCATCATGAATGTGCTTTAAGGTAAACTGGCAATTCTAGGTAAGCAAGTTGTAGTGATGAGTTTGAGGCTTTATGCCCTGAGATGAAATATATAATGCACATGGTGTTGTTTTTTATGACTTAAAATTTTTTTTCATGATTTTTTAAATCTTTGAAGTTAGTGAAAGTGTTTGAAATGTTGAAGCTAAAATGACTTGTTTGGTTCTGGTTTGACTGTGTGTAGTGAGATCAAAAGATTAGTTTGCAAGACCAATATTTAACATTAGACCTCATAATTTTTGTATTTGAGAGTGGTATAGAGATGTCAAAGAATATTTTTAAGGTATTATTAGTCATGGTAAGCTTTATTTTAGATGTTTAAGATCAAGTTGTTCATGACTGAGTTTTTTATTGTTCCAACAGTTCTGAGTGGGCTATTTACAGAGAAGTGTTTGAGTCCTTTTGACCTAAGTTAAAGAGTCTAATAAACTTGGTAAAGTTTTTGAGATATTTTAAGTTATATTTATATGATTTATTATCATATTTTTGTGGATATATATTGTGTTATATCTAGTTGTTTAAGACAAACCTCCCTGTGTGTGTGAAGGCCTAATGTGAACAATACTAATGGTGTGCTTCAAGAGATGGTTAGAGATAAAAAGTGTCATGAACATAATATTACATCATTGGGGGTATATTTAAATTATATATTAAGTTTTAATTTCATGTGTGGAGTTTTAAAGTGTTCCAAATAGTTTTAAAGGCAATGTGTACTAATGAAGGCCTAATTGAATTAGGTCTTCTTAAGGCCTATAAGAGGTTGTGATCTTATAAGTTATGGATGACCTATTTTAATAATTGTGTCATGTATGTAATGTGTTATAAGACTCATTTTAAATTTAATACAAGTATGTAAGTGTTTATGTCTGACCAAAAGGTATGTGATTTAGAGGATTGTATAAGAATGAAGCCTAATAAGCCTAATTATGAAATTAGTGTATATGCAAGTGCAAGTGAATAAAATAGCATTTTGAAGAGATGGAGGTATTTTAGACAATCATAGGGGTGTATATAAACTATCATGAATCTATAATAGAGGTGTTATAAATCAATATCAAGGTCATATGACCAAATCTATCTTAAAGAGACCTAATTGAGTGAAGAAGCTTATAAGGTAGTTTGAGAGGGATAAGAGTGTGAAGAGTTGAAGAAGTGGTCATCATCAATTAGTTGAGAAACATAGTATTTTAAGGTTATCAAAGTAATCAAGTGGCTGAGTTGGTGATGATTCATCTAAGGGGTTGGTTCCTCTTTGCAAGTTGGTGCTTACTAAAGCCTAGTTGAGTTGGTACTTAGCCAGTTGGGGTTGCTGCTCCATGTGGAGTTGGTGCTTCAATAAATTATGATATTTTATTTTATAGGACTATATTCCATTTGCAGGTATAAATGGGTTTTATTCCCCTTGATTTTTTCTCACATATATGATGTGTTGCCTTGTGTAATCTTGTTTCATGCTTATATGGGTGATTGCTTTTGAATTACTTGATATATATGTTGATGTGATGGTTCATGATTGTTAAGAAGGAATTTAAAGTAATTTTTAAGACATTGATTCACCCCCTCTCTCAGTGATTGTGCTTCCAAAATTTGGTATTAGAGTAGGTCCGTTGAAGTAAGCCTAATAACCTAAAGAAGATCCTATAAGCGAAGATTGCTAGTCAACAAGCTCAAGGTGGTTTCTCTAATCGTAAGGATCCATTATTTAATGGGACTAATTATGAATTTTAAAGCATCAGAATGAAGACATATATAATGTCAATGGTATATGACATATGGAAGTCAATTATGGATGGATACACTCCACCTCCTACACCACCAACTAATGCAACAGGGAAGAAGTAAAGTGAGCAATTCCAAGGCAATGAATGCCATTCTATGTGGCCTATTAGAGGTATAATTTGTGATGGAAATGCACTGTGAGTCAAATAAAATTATATGGGACAAGTTGAAGACTATGTATGAAGGATAGACCAAGGTGAATATAGATAAATTATAGAATCATAGAAGGTAGCTTGAAAGTCTAAGTATGAAAGAAGAGGAGAGAATTGCATCCTATATGTTAAGGGTTGATGAAGTTGTCAATGTCATTAAAAGATTAGGAGAATAATTGAAAGAGTATATAATTATTCAAAAGGTATTAAGATCACTAACTCCTAAGTTTGATTCTAAGGTGTCCACAGTAGAAGAGATTCAATATTTGGAAAAACTAGAAATGAATGGGCTCATGGTATCTTGATTGCCTAAGAGATGATAAAAAATGAAGGAAGACCTCCCAAGAAGGAAGCAAAATTCAAAGTTGAGAAGAAGTTAAAATCCAAGAAGGTCAAGGATGAGGTATGTTCAGATGTTGATGATGATGAATTGATAGCCATGTTTTCTATAAATTGAGGGGTGGATCTGATAAGCACAAGGGTAAGTTGCCTTTAAAATGTTTCAACTATGGTAAGATTGGTCACTTTGCATCTAAGTGTCCTAACAAGGATAAGACTAAGCATGATGAAGAACATGATGAACATAATGTAAATGACAAGAAGGTCTATAAGCCTGATTAAAACAAGAAATATTTTGGGAAGTATGGAGGTAGGAAAGGGCCATTCAATAACAAAAGAAGTTTCTATACCAAAGAAGATAATAACTCATCTTTTGTATGTGCACAAATACATTTGATAGTGATGATAACAGTAATGAACACGAATATGAATAAGACAACAATAAAACCTTATTCATGGCTATAAAAATAGGCAATGAGGGTTTCTTAAAAGGAAAAGACCATATGTATGATGAAGAATCAGATGAAGAAGAGGCTGAAGTAAACCTTGAGGTATAATTGGTGAGTGTTCTAGAGGATTTGAAGTTCCAAAGAAGGAAGAATCACAAACTAATATCATTAGTTAAGGACTATGAAGAGCAAATTCGTTTATTTGAGGAGAGATTGAGTAACACATCCAAGGATTATGATGAGATCATCAATCAAATTGAAGCACAGATGGAGATAGTCACTACTAACTTAAAATTTAAAGAGGAAGAATGCACCAGGTATAGAACTGAAATGGAATCCTTGAAAACTAATTTGAATCAATCATATATCAATTTTAAGATCTTTATGAAGTTTGAAGAGAGTAATGATGCTCTAGATAGCATCTTGAGTATTCAAAAGTCTGTGAGTGATAAAATAGGTCTTAGTTTCAAAGAAGACCAAATGGAGGCAACTCAAGTCAAGGAGAAGGCTATTTAAGATAAGAAAGTCAAAATGAAGAAACCAATCAGACAACTTAATGCTATGAGGTATGTTAATTCATTCAATGGTTACTATTTTTTATGCAGACAATTTGGTCATAAAGCAAGAGAGTGTAGAAGACCCTTAAGAATGAGTACTCATGGGACTATGAAATGAGTCATAGTTCATATCAATCAAGATATATGAGTGATGTTGTTCGCTATAATTGTCTTAACATTGATCATATTTCAAGTTTATATCATCATGAATCATCAAGACATAACAAGAAGATTCAAGCTCCTAGAATTCAAGGAAAAAAACAAACCAAGGAGTGGAAGCCAAAGATAGTCAAGCTTAGTTCTTATTAGTCTAAAAGTCAAGGTGGGATGTTTGCTTCAGTAGAGCATATGTTAGATATTGAAGGGCATCAAGTGTGTTTATTATCAGCTCAGATTGTTGACCACACAAATGATGAAGAGGTCAATCCTAAAGTGCTAATCAAGCCTAAAAGGATACTGAAGGATATTCAGTATTATAAGATCATGGAGATCTGGGAATCTCCTTAGTTGGTTTTATTTTAGTGCCCTATAAAAAAGGGTGAATTTATTAAGCTTCATGGAGATACTCATCTATTTGTAGAAGCATGAGGTTACAGTCAAAGAAGGATTCCAAGTTGTCTATGTTGTAAGGAAGCTTTGTATCTATGTGATTTAAATTTAGTAGGCAACATGGTGAGAGATCTAAGATTGACATCAGGATTCTAAGGTCAAAAATTAGTCAATTGATATATGCGAGGTTAAGGATGGTTTGAGATTCTTAATGACTCAAGTAATAAACACAAGTTGTAAGGACAAAGGGGGAGCTAATTAGATAATTCATGAGCTTCAAGAGAATGTGTGTAGTACAAAGAAGGTATGCATAATCATGAAAATAAGTTAGATGTTTATGTATCTTGAACAGAAAAATGAAGATGGATATCATTCTTCTCTATGACATCAAGGTGCATAAAATAAGGTAGTTGGTCTTGTATATCTGAGTCCATTTGAAGAAGATCTATGTCAGATAAGAATAAGTGGGATAGCCTAGCAAGTTTGAGTCATATCAGTTATCTCAAGGACAAGATGTGTGGTGTTGTGATATGAGATCATTTTGATAGAGGTATGCATGGAGTAAGGGGGAGCATGTTATTGTAATGTTTCATATTATGTGTTGTTGAGCCTTTGTTTAAATAAGGTTTAAGAATTATATGATAGTTTGTGGAAGACCCTTTGCCATTAATGTCAAAAGGGGAGAAATACCAAAATATTAGAGATGAGAATGATCAAGTTATAGTATGTTTTCCATCAATGACAAAGGTGGAGTTTGTTGAAAAGTGTTTCCATTGATGTCAAGGTACATTTGGTGAAGTTTCATGGTGAGTGGTATTTGCAGTATAAGATTATGTGTTTGATGTGACAAGGAAGCCATGTGATAAGAAATTTTTTGAAGGCAACTTAATGTATCTTTCATTGGTTGATGTCAAGGCTCAGATCAGCTTGAAGTTGTTAGTATTGTCACAAAGAGGTCAAGTGAGCATTGTAGCATGTTTGAGTACTGGTTCTTGAGTTTCAAGTGCTTAAGAAGCCTAGTCATGGCTTGTAAAGTGTTTGTGAGGAGGTGTGAGCATGGTGGCTTGGGATGATAAGTTCACACATGCATGAGTGATTGTATGAGGTTGATTGAGCATGTATATGAGGCATTGGAGCACTCATGAAAGTCTCAGGATAAGCCTACAATAGTAGGACCTTCAGACCAAATCTGCACCTATACCACTTCTAGACCCCACCTGACCTAATGAGGTATCATGAGCTATTGTCAAGGCATATGAAGGATGTATGGTTGTGTTTAAGAATAAGAGAGGTTTTTTGAGTATGTAAGTGAGGTGTAAAGTGCATGGAAAGAGTCATGAAGGTCAGTTCAAGGCCAAATGAGGTGTGAAGACTCATGTGTAGAAAGCAAGCTGTTGAGAGCATGGCCTAATGAGGCATAAGGTTTAGCTTCTAAATAAATTTTGTATAGGTGAGATTTTTTAGATGTGTGATAGGTTTTCCTAGGTGTATTCATATAGTTTCATGTCAAAGTTTGAAGGTTAAGGCAAGAAAAAGTGCTTTGAGGTCTCTCAAGTGCATAGAATGAAGGATGCTCAACCTGAAAAGGATTTTTTTGTGCTTATTATCTCTTCAAAACTATACATGGGAACCTAATATATTCATGGTATATGGGGAAGGGTCCTAGCTCAAAATTCAAAGTATTTATTTTTGGATTAAGGGGCTATGCTTTATGAATGATTGTTAAGAATGGAAACAGGTTTAAAAACTCATAAAACCCTAATAAAGACTTGATGTTGAATATATGATTCAAAAGTACTCATGATGATTTAGAATGCCCAGGTAAGTGTTTGGAGCTTGTATTTAACACTCCCAGGGGCCTCCAAGTGGTGGTGGTTGGAGAGAGGAGAGATAAAATTTGAAGATATAAGCTTGTTTTTGAAGAAGTTGTAACTGTAAAAATTTGTATTGAAAAAATTTACAAATTGATTAAGGTTGAAGCTTGATACTCATAGTTGATGTGCTTGGTGGTTTATGGACAGGTTCTAGACCTCAAGTGAGCTAAACTGGTCATCCAAGTTAGCTAGTCGCTAACAGGGCTAATGGTGGAAATAGTGAAAAACCTAAGCAACAATGAGAAGATGATTAAGAATGTGTTATCATGATATAATGATGAAACCAAGTGTATAGAGATTTTGTTCAAGACTTGTAAGACATTTTCATGTTTGGTAGAAGTTTTAGAGGTTAGTGATTATAGTGAAAAGGTTGATCACAAGTTGACTTGTCTGGTTCAGATGAGACAATGAGATGTAAGGTCATGAGATTGGTCTACAAGACAAATATTTGTCATTTAACCATGTTATCTTTCTATCTGAGAGTTTTCTAATGATCTCATAAGATCATCTACATGTATTTTAAGTCTTTGAAAGTGGTCATAGGTTGAAGCACAATATTGTGTCCCACTTTTTGGTACAAAAAGGACAATAAAAAATGAAAGTGTGAACATTTCTCAATTTTATAGACAATAGTGACTTAACCGTATAAAATGTGAAAACGGTGTAAACTAATGAAATGTTTCATTTTAAGTGTAAATTATATTATTTATTTTTTTGAAAAAATAAAAAAATAAAAAATAGATTTTTTAATACCTAAATACGTAGTGTGTATGTTTCGTGTATAAAAAGTTTTATTGAGTACTTAATTTCTCCTCCTCATAATTTTCTCAAGATTTCTTGCAAAGAAATCTTAGAAACATAGACGTAATGTGAGATAGAACCCTTCCTCATCTACCATAAAAGAATATTGAATTACAAATGATTGTTGAGATGAAAAGTATGCTATGAAAGATGTGATTTGGAAATGGAATGATAGATTAAATTGATTGCACAAAATTAAATGCATTATAATTGTCAAAATCAATCATTAAATTTGACCAAATACTAAAATTTTAATGACAATTGTATATTTAAATCTGCTCTTAATTATATATTATAAGATCATAAAATTTGACCCAATCATAATATACTACAAATATAAAACATTGATAAATTGTAAAAAAATAAAATTTCAAAATAAAAATAAATTCTGCAAACCCTATACCTTATAACAAATATTACAAAATGGAAATGACTTTTACAAACCATACATTTGTAAAAAAATGTTTCTAAAAGGTGCCATTGAAAAATACAAACTATAATTGATGAAGTTTTATGTTTTTGTGAAGTTACTTCTCTTATTTATCCCAAGAGGGACTATTGTTTTCAATTTTGCTTATATGGCGATTACTCCTCGATCTTTCAACCAATCAAATAGTGTAAATTTGTGTGCTTTCATTATATAAGTCTTTAATTAAAGTAATTTCACCAATGTTTAACAAAAATATAAAATAATATTATCTATCATTTTTTCATTGGCTGAGCGAAGTGGATGTTATGAACGGATTCCCCGTCGCCCAAGGCATTTAATCCGCTGTTAGAACGCGGTTTTCAAAATCCACGCAGTCATGATAACTTGCCATAATGGAAGTGTTTTTAATTTGGATGGTGGGGGTGGCGCACCTGTAGTTGACGGTGGTTTATAATTGCAGAGTTGGGCCGTGCCTGCAGGCAGCTGGCGGTGTCTCCTTTTTCGGCTCTGAAGACCTTCAGATCTTGCTCCAGGCGAGTCAAGAGCTAGGTAGCTTCCTATTGCATTTGGAATATGGCTTGTTAAGCAATTTTTTGAAATATCAATCGCTAGAACCTTATCCATCTTGCTTAGTTCCAGAGGCAGGGAACCCTGCAATAAATTATTTGAAAGGTTGAAGTAGAGAGCTAAATCTGAAATTCCTGCAGCTTGTGGAGGTATGTGTCCATGTAACCTGTTATATGATAGGTTAAGCTCTTCCAACTTCTTGCATTTGCTTAAACTCGCGGGAATATTCCCTGTTAACTGGTTGTTTTCAAGATGGAGGACGATGGCTGAAAGTAAAATTGGCTGAATCTTATATCATTGATGAGAACGTGTTTAACATATTTTCATTTTAATTTTTTATGCGTAGTGGGGATCGATTGGTTGGGTAAAACGTGGTGCATTGAGGTTGCAGTCAAACTATTTGACAAAATGCCTTTTAAATTTTAGAGCGTAGCACTGCAATTTTAATTACATGGCACTGTATAGCCCACAGTAAAAAGAGGCCCCAAAAAGCTCTCTGTGATTTGATTATCGTTTATAATATTGGCCACACCAAAATTTGCTATACAGGGTTCCAGATTTTTGTCTAGATAAAGACATATTCTTATTTAAATCAGTTACAGAGGATTTCTGAGAAAATAGTGCATAAATCGATAGATCTGAAGGGTTTAATGGCATAAATTGCCTTGTGCGAACAAGGCTCAGACAATGCAATCCTCTTAAATGTTGTGAACAAAATATCACATAGGCTAAACTGGTCGAGCATCCCAATGAATATATAATTATAATACGTTAATACACAGAATCATAATCAGGTCCATTTATAAGTATGCCTCCGAGACTCTATTTGTGGCAATCTGAGTGTTTCATTTGATTTTCTGGTCATTCAAAATGAGAAAACCAATAACCCTGGTGGTGCAACTCATATCTTTAGCCCAGTCGGTTCTTCCTTCCTATCAGCTCAGTTGGCATCGAGTTTTGTCAAAAATTGCGAAGGACAGAAGGTCTCGTCTTAACACTTAGCCACAGAAATGGACTGCTCCTTCAATTAGCAGTCGATATTCATGGAGGTTGAATGAATATTCTCAAGATAGACTGCAGGAGAATGACAGGATCACCACGCTGCCTGGGCAGCCAACAAATATAACGTTTGCACAGTATTCAGGGTATGTGACGATTGATGAACAGGCAGGCAGAGCTCTCTTCTACTATTTTGCAGAGGCAACTGAATACCCTTCTACTAAGCCTCTGCTTCTGTGGCTCAATGGAGTTATGTTGTTCTCTCACTCTTTAAATTTAATACCATGGAAATGATGCATTACTCATTTTTACATTTCAGGGTCGGGATGTTCATCATTTGGGGTTGGAGCAATGACTGAATTGGGACCGTTCCACGTACAACTGGATGGCAAAACACTGTATAATAATCCCTATGCCTGGAATCAAGGTCTATCAAATATTTCTATTCTTTTAATTGCCTACACTTATTACTATAACTTACCCTAATGTTTCTCTGCATCAACAATCATTTATGTCTTTTTTGACAGTGGCAAACACCTTGTTTTTGGAATCACCTGTCGGGGTTGGATTTTCTTACTCCTATACATCGGCTGATTATAGAAATGGCACTGATGATAACACCGGTATAATGTTTTAATCTTTGCATTCTTGAGATTTTTTTTATAATGTTTCAAATTTTATAAATGAAACGAATGTTTTGATGTAAAATATTGCAGCTCGAGATTCATACACGTTCCTCCTGAATTGGTTTGAAAGATTTCTGCAGTATAAGAATCGAGATTTTTACATAGCAGGGGAAAGTTACGCTGGTAAGTCTTGGGAAATATTGTGGGGTCATGATTAGGCAGACATAGTATGTGTTTTTCTTTTTTCTTTTTTCTGTATAACTGAAGAAGTTAAGGTTGTTAAAATAGATATCTTTCAATTCTTAAGATTAAATCTTTGTTCCTTAAAAAATTAAATTCTTCGAAACAAAAGTTCTATGATTGAATTGTATTCTTTTACAAAATTAAGAATACGTCCAATAATTTTTCTTTCTATGTCTATTATTTGTAAGTGCAGGTTTTTATATTTCGCCATAGATATGAATTGTAATAATTCCACCCCAAATCATGATTCAAGTGCAATAGATGTATTTACGAATCAATAAATTTGTGGCGTAGATTGTGTTATTACATCTTTATTCTGTTTTGATAACAATTGTCAGTTCTAATTTCAATATTAATTTGCTTGGAATTTTTAAAGATATAGTATTTATTATTGGCACAATCAGATAGGCCCTATTTAACATCATTCTTCCGCACCATATTTTTTTTGTTGACATCATTCAGATTTCAAAATTTCACTACCCAAGCGTCCAATTCAATCCAAAAAGCTATGGAAATCACTAAAATCATATCCCCAAAGACTGTAATCTGCCTGGAGCTGATACCAGCATGCCAATCTGCCCAAAAAATTGGACAAATCCTTCAGTGTCCTAAACTGTGGTCACATTAGATACCATCTTTGCATTCTACCAGGACCCCTTTAATCCCACTAAGCAGGCCCACAGGCAGCTCGCTAGAAAGTATCATTCTCATGTGTCATCTTGACTAGGCTGAGGAGTCTAGCAGGAAGTTTATTGAAGTTCAGGAGGCTTATGAGACTCTGTCTGATCCCTGGAGGAAGAACAATCACCACACAAATCTTCGGCATTGAATAGATATGACAGTACAATTGTAAATTCTAATTTCAATATTAATTTGCCTTGAATCCTTAAAACTTGTCCATTGAATGGTCTGTGTCACAATTACAATGTGCTTTCCAATTAATCCTGTTTGTGACTCAAGTCTATTACGATCCTCCAATCTTTGTCATCCATGTATGAGAATGTTAGATTGCAGCTTCATTATTCAACTATGAATTTTACTGTAAGTTCTAATTTCAATATTAATTTGCTTTGAATCCTTAAAACTTGTCCATTGAATGGTCTGTGTCATAGCATTGGGTGTATTCATCCAAGACTCTGACACCTCTAAATGTGCTTTGCAATCTTGTAATCAACATATAATTTCTTAAAGATCTAGTATTTATTATTTGCATGATACATTGCTTGACTATGAGCTTCTGAACACTGAACAAAGGTTTGTTTGTGACTTGAGTCTATTACCATCCTCTTTTTACTCATGATTCAATCTGTGCTCAATGCAGGAACAAACATCAAACCCTGTGATGAATTGTTTTGTCTTCTATTTGAAATAGGCTTAGTAGGTATACCATCACTGTTGACTGTTGTTATATTACAAGCAAACCCTGAGACAAATTCTGAGCAGGTAAATTATACTCAAAAATGCACAATGTCTTTAACAATGTCCTCATCCCCAACTTCTTTGTTGTGTTTTGAGAAACTTAGTGGAATTCATATTCTCACTTGTGATGTTCGTCTCTGCTTTAGGTTCATTTTTTGGTGAACAGATAATCTTATTAACATTACTTAGTGCCATTGCATCTATGCTCTGCATCACTTGTCCATTGGTCTAAATATTACTAATGTTCTGTGACTAGACTGTAGCAACTTGTTTATGGTATAGGCTAACCTGATTGACAAGGCATGCAACCTCTCTATCGCTTAAGCTTGCTTAGCGTATGGGGAATCTTGACTTAGTTTTATTGTTGGATAGGGCATTGAATTCATGAGTAAACTATTTCAATTATCTAAAATCAAGTATGATGTTTTCAAATGCATGTTGATGCAGATCTACAAATTACCGATTTTCTCATTTGTTCAAAAATAGATGGGCATTACTTTTTCTGCATGATGTATTTAGACTCCTACTATCATGTACTAGCCAATGTAATATCAACACATGATGTTTTGAGTCTTTAATGTTGGTTTTGAATTGAAAATATGAAGTTATATAAAACCCACATATTTCTATTTCTCAAATTATGTGATGATTTTATAGAACCTTTTGCATTGCCATTTTTGTTGGAATTTTATTGTAATAGAACTCAAACCAGATTTAGAACTAGTGAAAATAGGATACAATTACGACTTGAGGTTAGCCTATGCTCATCAGCGCCTAGACTAATCAAGCTTTATATAAACTAAACCGAAATTCGAAGCTAATATTATTATATATCAACTTGAAAATGTAAACCAATGGATGTAGATGGACTCAAAGGATGGACAAGAATGGCAATGTTTGGACAAGAATGATAGTATTGGAGTATTTAATTGCTGGACACCTACAAATTGAGGCTAACGTCAATCTCTAAGTACTGGCCAGATGGATGGTTGCAAACTGAGTACAACAGCCAGAAGTACATCATTCACAGCCACATCGTCTGCAATGGACTTGAAGACTGCTTCTCTCTCCTCCTGCAGGGACTTGGCGCTCTGCACCTTTTTTTTCTAAATTCGGCATTAGAACTCATAATTATGAGATCTACCATAAAGGAGCATAACCAGTTGTAGTTTTACTTTAAGTCATTTTCTTCACTCATTTTAATTATAAAGTTAATTTTATATTTTGTTTTAACATTAGTTTCTTCATAGGATAATGATAAAGAATTTTAGGGATTCAATTGTACAAAACAATTATTTTCGGTTGTTGAATTTAGAAAAAATTATTAATCAATTTGTTTTGGGAGGGAGGGGGAAAGTATATATATTATTGTTTATGTTAGAATATGCACATGATTATGTAAGTTAGAGTTAAAAATAATTTTAATAATGATCAAGTTTTATGTGTAAGAAGGTTATATATTCAAATCTAATGGAACTCTCACCCTTTTTCATAATTATTGAAAGGAAAATAAGGTATAAATACAAGATAAGGTAAAATTAAAAATAAAGCTACGAACTGATAAATATTGTAAAAGTTGATGTATTTTTTAGAGGTTGTGAAACATTATGTAATATTTTCTAAGCATTATTTTTCGTAACTCTATAGTTGCATATCAAATAAGAGGTGGTTACATGGGTTAGTTTGGTTAGATGTAGTAAAGTGAAAAGAGACATAGGATCACAACTCTTAAAGTTCTAAAATGACATTGTGAGGTTTGTGACAACAAACCAAGAAGAGGTTGTCATGTGTTGCAATGCTATTAGATGTAGGAAACAAAATATAAAGACATTGTTGATGAAAATATGTAAACAAACTCGAATAATTGATAGGCCTATGCCCACTTGTTTTAGGATTAGAAAGTACTTGACCCAATTTATAGATAAAAAATGATAAGAGACATGTGACCAGCCCAAGAAAGTCTTTCTTGTGATTAAATTTGTTGTGACCAACACCTCCCACACCCCCTTCCTCCCATTTTCAAATTTTCAAATAAGGACCCACTTTAGTTTGAAAATCTCATGTTCGTGTTTTATTTTGAATAAATAAGTCTAGGTCTAATCTATGAATCATTGTCTTAGGTTTAAATTAGAATCTAAGTTGACATTGAATTATTCTTATATATATTTGGATTTCAAATCTAAACATTTAGTGAAATTAAATTCTGATTTTATTTTGGACTAAGTTAACTCAACATTTGTCAAAGGTCACTTTGTCTTTTACATGCTATCTTAATTTTACAGGGCAACATTGTTTTTTCCCACACGTCTATTTTTTGCTTAAATGGTCATCAAATCTAAGAGTGGAAAAATATTTAAGTGTCTTGACTAAGTTAACAAGATTGTGCCACACGTCGTTATCCAACTCCCTCACCAATAAATCATCGAGTGTTTAAGTCTATTTTCACCTAAGCGACTGAGTACTGTCCATGTGTCTTAATCTTATCTATTTGCAACATATACAAAGTTCTAAGTCTATCTAGGTACCCATTAAAGAGAGATACATCCACATGTACCCATCCTACTTATTCGTGGCTTATGCAAAAAATGACTATGGTTCAGGGTTACCTCAATACACAAGTTAAAGGTATCATGCCATATGTCTCAATCTTATTCACTTTCTCCTTACACAATAAATGGATAAATCATAGATATCTAGATAAGCGAGTACCATCCACATGTTATCATCTTGGTTACCCAAGAAGAATCAAAGCATTGACCCTCAGTGACCAAGCAGATAAGTGAGGACCCTCTATGTGTCACCATCCCACTCATTTTTTACTAACATGGCCAAGTATAAAGTACAAAGTTTCCTAAGTAATCAGATATGTGAGAGACATCCAAGTGTCACCAGACCACTCATTCATGATTGAAAGGTGCATGTGCAAAACATAGAGCCCCTAAGAATTTGGATAAATGAAGACCATCCACATGTTGATATCCCATTCATTTGTGACTTGTAATGGTGACATGAGTTATGAATCCCAGCTATTAAGTAGATAAGTGAGAGCCATCCACATGCCAAAATCTTACTCATCTGTGGCTAACCTTTAATATCATAAACCACGAATCTGAGCGATTGAGTGGATAAAAGAGATCATACCATGTGTCTACATCTCGTTGGGTTAAGATCAATGTCTAAGGACATAGAAATCAAATCAAAGCAATTAAGTGATAAGAAGTGATGTGTCATCTTCCAAATAAGCCAAAGAAGTATACATTCTGATTAAGTAAGATGATGCATGTGTCACAATAGATGACTCAATAAGATGAATAAGCAATAAAAGGCAAAACTAAAGTGCCATGTGGTGAATGATCCTGTGAAAGTTGACATCATGAAAATCAAATTTAAAAATCTCACAAATCTCACAAATGGAAGATTTGGGCAATGAATGTTCGAGTTCAATTAAATCGATTACATACTTGGTCCCAAAAATGTAAAATAAAAACACATTTACTAATTGATATTATAGTGAATTTATATCAAAGCTCTTGTAACTAAGATCTTAAGATTCATTAATTAACAATTTTTTTAGAAGAGTTAACACAGTAGCTTCATTAAGGAATCCTTATTCCTCCATGTTTAGTTTTAATGGTAGCACAAAATATACAGACAATGTGTTCAATTTAACTATTTTCAACCACAAACTACAACATTATACCATAATATGGATAGAGGTGGATGAAACATAAACTTATGAGGTAGAAGACCATTTGTCTCTATTAGCTTGAGAATATATAGATGACTTGTTGGAAATCAAAACATTGGAACTTCACAATGCAGCCACCAAACCAGAGATATTACCTTGTATATATGCCATCTTTAATTTTTTTGTGGTTGGGGACTTACTTGGAAACATTCTTCACCATCACAATAGCCCTACCCTGTTAGCTTACATATTTGGGAAGGATTTTGAAACATATTATTGACTCTGAACCCCCAACATGATATACAATCAGTTCGTTTTGGATGCTTGGTTGGTTGAGAATAATGTTAAGGATACATTGAGGACATGGGAAATAGACCCAAATAACTTTGTGTTATTAACTCATATTAGTAATAATCCAATTTTTAGATTCAAGCCTAGAGTTCGAGTCACCATGGCCTTGTTGAATAGATTGTATGGCTTATGTAACATTAACTATGTCAAAGAAATTTGGGTCCTTATCTTGGACATTATTTTGGACACCAAAAGAATGTCAGCTCTGGGATAATTAACAGTTTCAACCTCAAATACCAGATTCAATCAAGGTAGAGAATAAGCCTAATGGACATTTTTACATGATGTCATATCTGCTGGATGTAGTCATGGCTACTATCACTCTCCCTACGGAAGAATCATGGAAACCCTCATTGAAAAATATCAAGAATAGAATTTTTGAAGATCATAGTATTTTCCACATATATAATTTTAGAAAGCAAATTTAAAGGATATCAAACCTATTATATCCCATAGTCTATAAGGCCATAAATAGGTAGCATATGCCTAGGTTATTAGACCACATCAAGAGGATGATTGAGAATATGGGATATTATTGGTTCTATCTTGGTCACCCAGTAATTAGAATTTAAAGATCATTTGAAAATCCATCGTTCCTACCTTGTTGCATCCCAAACAAGTTAGACAAGCATAAAATAGAAGCTCAACTATCCAACAATGTGGACAAAGATTTGTAGTTAGCTAGGCTAAGGTCATCCATAAAACCCTCTAAGAATAGGTAAGTAACAATATACATTATGGGAACATCTTCATCAAACTTCCAAGCACATGAATCAATTTAGCCTAAATAAGTTTGACTTTAGGTATTGGGATCCTAGACAAGTAATTTCCAAAGCTCTTAAGGATTATGGAAATAGGACAAAGGTTAGGTATGGGAATCAAACATATATACATGACCTAATATTCCTGAATGCACTTGATGATTTATAAGTCTACAGGTGAATGCAATTAGTAAATATGTCTATGAGGGTGGCACAAAGGATACATTATGACCCTTCTATTACTCTTATGGAGTCTAAAGAGATTAGACAAGGAAGATGAGGTGCCCACTAGGACATGATATATAATGGTTGAGATAGAGAAATAGATAATGGAAAATATCTTTATAGGTCTCCCAAGGCCTCCAAGTAACACTTCTCTAGCCTTATCATTGGCTATGGAAGCACCTTTAATTCTTAGGACACCCACTACTCCTGCTTCACAAGCATCAAGTGTCCAACGTATAAAGATACATTAGGTAATAACTCCTCATGTTTCTTCACCAGAGCTAATAAATACTCATCCTCACCAATATTCCTATATAAAAGGAATAAAAGGACTTTCCTATCCACTCTATAAGCTCCAAATATCAAAAGAGTATGGGAAATACCACTAAATCATGCAAATGTGCCATAAGGATCTTCGTATGTTGAAATTGAAGAAGATGATTTAAAAGAAGAGACTGGACTACGTAATCTTAGAGAGGATGTAGTGCAAGGACATACTAAAGGTCACCCTCCTAGCCATCCACTTCCTTCTCTTGAAGTGGAAGAATCACAAGCTATGAACATAGCCAACATAAGGTGTGCCACCATTCAAGAATCCACAAGGGAAGATAGTCCCAAGGAGTCCCTACCACAGTTGTATTTACATTGATTGATACTAGCCCTATTGGTGGTTCTAATATAAAGGCTTTTACAACCGCATAAGCAGCATAAATCCACACTTCATTTTTTCATACTATAATAAGTCGGGGGAAAACTACTCTTCTTGATAATACTCTAACAAAGGCAAGTTATATTTTATATTATTTAGATTATTTTACCATTGAATCCATATAAGAATCTTTGTCACAATTTTCATTCACCCAAGTTACATTAATTCATCTAGGGATTTACACTACTAATCAAGGTACCAAATTAACTGGGGTACATTTTGAGGACTTAGTGTCCAAATCCATCTTTGCCACCAATCAACCATAGCAGGGCTTTCCACTCAATTGGGGATTCCCATTTCAAAAGCAATCCAAACAAAGCCTTCAATAGTATCATTACATAAGATCCTAGACCTAACCAAGTACATTGTAAAAACTCCCCAACTAATAAAGAGTACATCTTGGAAAAAGGTTATGCCTGCATTTCCTAAACCAACTACATCATCCACTCCATCTTCCATGGCCAATATTCCACTTATAGTGTTGATGAGACCACTAGGAGACTCTTCACTCCCTACTTCCTTATCTCCATCCAAAACTACTAATCAAATTCTCATGGTGCTCCCACGATGGATATAACAGTTGGAGCAAGAACAAGCAACAAGGAAAGATTTAGGTATCAAAGGACAAAAAAAAGTTACCATGAAATTTGATTAGTCACCAATACCTTGAAAAGAGTGAGTAAGAAGACAGTTAACCTCAAGGGTAACCCTATTGAACTAGAAAAAAAGGAAGAATTATTTTTATTAAAAGAGAAAAGGAAAACAATACATGAAGATGTGGATGAATTTTAGGACCCTATTACAATGGTTGATTCATCTAGAGGGATGTTTAAGCAAATGTTTAGGGGACTGAAATAGTCCAAGAAGAGATTAAAGAAACAGAATGTAATTGAGGATTCCAAATAAATAATTGATATAAATTTCTATTAGGACTCTATAACATATTTTGATCCCCATCAAGTCAATAATAGTTCAGTGCCAACCACTATGGGGAGATGTGGTTAAGTTTCATGAATCAATGAAAGAATAAGATGCTAATTTGAGGTTCATCAACAAAACTACTAGATTGAAGACATATCAACACCTGAATTTGATGTTTGCACCTAATGTAACTCTAGCAAAAAAATATGAAAGTACCAAGAGGGCCCATATGGTAGTGTGGAACCAAGAAATGTAAGGTTTGGTTCAATAGTTTACAAATCAAGATAAAATAGCTATTCAAGTTCTTAGAGATATAAGGATTGTAGGTATGTTTATACCTTAGGGGCAAATTATCAACAAACCCTTTTTCAAGAGTTTGTTATGGGTTTAAAATGATAATATCAATGAAAATGTTGAGATCACCACTTATAGGACTAATGAGCAAATAGTAAAATTGATCACATCTACCAAAGATAAGGTGACTTAGACATAGACACTGCATGTCTCTTTTAAATATTCCATGAGTATACACATGAAATTGATGGAAAAAATTCCATAGTTATTTAGAAGATCCATAATTGATTTTGAAAATATTAAGTTAGACTTTATAGTAAACATGAATGAATACAAATGGTGAAAAGGACAAGGGGAGTTTATCATTTCAGTGAGAACATCTACTACTCGGACATAACCTTCAACACCTTCACCCATGTTCCTTGGATATACTAAAATGTATACTTCTATAGGACCAATGCTCATCGCCTTGCCATCCATAGTGCCTCCACTATCACCTTAGAAAACTATTATCACTTTAGTTCAAACTCCAGTGATGATGGTTATGCATTTTAACTCAATGGGGGATTTCAAGATGACACTTTCTAGTTCTTTGAATTAAAATTGAAATTGTATCGATAGTTCTAGCTAATACTTCATGCAAGTCTTAATCTATTTATTTTTTTTGCAATTATTATGTATGGAAAAGGATTTTGTGCCAAAACTTGGTTAATATTTAATATATTGTATTCAGGCATATCTTGCATGATTTTTTGCATATAGTCCTAATCTAGAAACTATAAAATTACACCGAGCTTTGAATATGAGGCATCCTCATCCTAAGCTATAAGTATATGTTTCTTAAACATCATAAAAGGAGGAGAATTTTGAAATTATTACAATCAAGAAAGTTATTGGAATTTTATGTAAGTTTGTGTTGAAGTGTTATCTCCCAATTTTTTTGGTGTCTTTCTAGGAATTTCTATTAAATTAATATAATCTAGAACAGGTTGTGTGACTTTTTATTCTTCAATTACTCAAATTGGACAAATATTTAGTTTGAATGCTAATTGATTATTGATCACACTTATTACTGGTTAGAGGTAGGTATGTGCTATGTAGTCTATAGTTGTAACCATATGTCTAATGATAATTATTGAGTATATTACTATTGTTTCCTTTGGTGATTAACTATGTATGTATGTATGTATGTATACTAGGCTAACGATAATTTGTAGCAGTGTTGTATTGAAATTTGGCTGTCCAAATTTCACCACCCCATTTTACCATTTTCTTGTTATTTTGCCTTTTGTTCTATTTTTCATAGTATTTCATGAGACGATATAGCCCAATGGACAAGGCAATGTGTTTTATTAGCCCACATGGATTAAGTTGCACATTTGATTTTTTGGGCTCGATGGGAAAACTATTAACTTAATTACATTATTAAATTATTTTATAATTAATTAACATTAATTGAAGTCATTAAATGACTATAGATTTGTTTTGGTCATTTGATAGATTAATTCTTTTTATAATTAATATTATGTGCAAATGAAAATTGAAAAGTTCATTCAAATGTTATAAATTTGTCTAAATAAAAAAAATAGAGGAAAATAAATGAAGTTTCACCTTTCAAAGAGAAAATATTATACAAAAAGGAAAACCTGGATTTTGTAGAGGTTCTTATTCTTTCTTTATATAATCGTACTTCATGTGACCCTACTCCTCCCTATGATTACATACCAACTCACGTGCAGACTACTAACCCTAGTTATCCTACTTCGAAATATTTGACACTTGCGTAGACCCTCTCACTTGCCATTTACATTCCCCTGATATTCCTTTCACCTCATTGGCCCTTTCACTCATAGACAGACCCTTCATATGCCTCACGAGGCCCTTTTAAAACCCTGTTGACCATTTGGGATAACCTGTTGACCTAGGCCATGGCTTTAGGGCACTAAGCTGCAACCTAGGCCACATGATACCCACTTAAGCTGAGGCCTAGGCTGCATCCTAGCTAGAAATCAGGTTTTTGGGCCTTGTTTGGTGCCTAATGGCTAAAAATAGGTAGTTTTTGGTCTTTGACAGATTGGGGATGCCCTATATGATGGCTAATCGCTCATTTTTACCTTACCTTCTATCTGCTCTGATATTTCCTCTTGATCATCACTTTTTGAGCTTGTATGCCTTCTTGGATCTCACTTGGTCCATTCTTGGCATGTTTGGGATTTCATTGTGATAGGGAATGCCCTATTGTTCCACAACATGATTTGGTGATTCTGCTTGCTCTCCGTAGTATTCCTGAGGATTGTTGCTTGCTTCTAGATCCCTCAAGCTTCATTTTACCTATTTTTGTGCTCTTCATATTTCTCTCTTTCAGTTTGAAGCTTCTCTTTCACCTCATCCACTATTATTGGCTCCTAGTTTGGACTCAACTCACATACAACTTGGTCTTCCTCCACTATTTCCTAGCTTGGATAATCGGTTGGTAGATCTATGCATAATTACATTTGATCATTATATGAGGGCACTTTACTATGCAAAGTGAAATTCCCATTTTTTTATAGTAGTATATTAGCTAGGTTTTCATTATTTTGGTAATTTAGTTTATTTGGAGCTTTTTCTAGGGTAGTTTTGAAGATTTTACATTTGTATGCATTTAAAACATATTTCATTGTTGACAATGTCATTTATTGCACGATATGATTTCTTATGAAGTATATCTCATTGAATTATAGAATCTCTAGTTTCTTAAAACCCTCTATTCAATTGCACAAACAATCTCCCATTTACTAAACTAGAAAATTACATCATTAGGAAGTGATAATGTTGAAAATGAAGAACTAGCTTAGGCTTAGATTATGCATTCTCTTGAACCCTTGCTTGAAAACGTCTTTGATTTCCAAAACATCTTTCATTTGGCCAAAAAGTGGCTCTCTTTTAATCTTATGCATTCTCTAATAGTTCTCTCAGGTCAGCAATTTCATTTCCATAATTTGTATGCAAGTAAGTTTCTTATTTCAACTACTTGCTTTACTATGGTTATACCTGTTAGAGATACTTGTGTCCTTTGTGCGCTTGATCATGCTATCCCTAACCTAGTTTACAATTTTGTCTATATCTTGGTACAAAACAACAAATTGGATAACATCTATAGATCTCAAGTATCCCATAGCATCCCTGAGCCTCTTGGCCTTTTAGGTGTTTACTTAAGTACCCTGTGTACCCCCTACCAAACCCTAGTGGCTCCATTCAAATTCTTGGAGATTCAATATGGCATGCCTGATGGGACCCAACATACGATCTCATGTTAGTTATATCCTATTTAGAACTCTCTTACCCAATTCCCGTTTGATAGTCACAAGGCTTTGTTTTTAGTTTTTCTTTGGCTCTTACCTTGGTTATTTTGTCCTACTTTGGTTTTGTGTCCATCTCCCCATGGGGTTCCAAGTAGTTTATCTTTTTAGTTGTTTTCCTAGTTTCTCTTGCTTTACCACCTCCATGGCTGGCCTCCCACCTCTAGGATGCTCTTCCCTCCATGTTTAGTGTTTCAACCCTGAGTTCACTCATAAACAAGACACAATAGTAATGGAATGACATTGAATCCCTAGGGTCTCTAACATGACCTTGCCTTAGGACCAAGGCTTGCCAATATCCCATAGAGAACTAGATTGACAAGTTTACAACCAATATACTCAATCCCCTTTCCACCAATCCAAGATTTGATCATCTGAGGATAATTCCCCTCGACCTCAAACTGATTTGCATTCACCTATTTGGGGTGAAGATGACCCCCTTTCATGACTGAGGCCTAATGAGCTATGCACAATCATTGATGATTACCATAGACAACTTCATGTGAATGATGAACACCATTCTCCCGCTAGGAGTAGGCGATGTGCTTCTTCTGAAGATAGAGATCAACTAGTCATCACTTAAGTTCCCTACCTCTTTCCCGGTGAGAGACTCTACAACAAAAACCCCCTCATGTCCATGTTGAACAATACAAACATCTTGACATGATGAGGCATCTACTTAATATGGAGTACTCCTATCCTCCTAGCCCCTCCTTTAGAGTCTTAAATGAGTGTGCTGATTTTGATTGCCACTTTTAGACTAGAGACCCATGGGATGCTTATCCTAAACATCAACACCCTCATTTAGACCCTCGTATTGTGACATATGGATTGCACCATAGAGACCTATGTCACCATGACCATTTCCATGTGAATGCCACATTATTTCATCATACCCATAGGGAATGACACTTGTTCCATGATCATTCCTCACCCCATGATTGAGAACATCTCCATCACGATCATCTCCCACATCAAGAGCCAGCTCGATGTCATCCCCTTCATAGTCATGGTTGTAATGAGTCCTATTAGCATAGGCAACATCATGACCTCTATGAGCCACCTCAGGGAGTTTGTCACCAACCCACTATTAATTTTTCCTATGAGGATCTCTGTAGGAATCCTTTATCCCCTTAGGTGCATTTTCCCCCCTTCCTACTCCAATCCCCAAACTACCTAAGTTTAATGGGACTCAGGATGCTAGTCCCATGAAGCATATCATGACATTTATGATGGAGTGCATGGATTAAGAATAGGATGAAGGCATGATGTTGAAACTCTTCATTCGTTCCTTATGAGCCAAAGTGATAGTGTGGTTCCAAAATCTAATGCCAGATTTTCTTTTTAGCTTCTAGTTCCTTCTTGATAACTTCCTCTAGTACTTAGACATATCCAGACCGTTTAACCTCAACATCTAATCACTTACCTCCATGGCATAGGCCAAGGGTGATTTGAACTTTGAATTCATACGTAGGTGGCATTCAACCATCTATATGTGCATGACAAGGTTCTTGGATGATCAAATTTATGATATGTTCATGCGAACATTGAGATAGGAGGTTCACCTTGAGGTCCTTAAACATGAACCCACCTCTTATGATGAAAATATTAATGAATGTTTAAATATTGAGTTCTTCAAGGTGCATGTGGGCATTCAACCTATGCTAACCCAAAAGTCATCCTCTTCATGCGATCGCAACCACAATACGTATGATTATGGTGTCACTTACTCTCCTACTAAGAATAAGGATAGTAAGGATAGCCTTGAGCTCAATACTCTAAGTAAGAGGCCAACTGAAAAGAAGGCCCTTGAAATGAGCACTTTGAGACCATGGACGGTGTTCCCTTATAATACCACAAAGTTTTATAACTTCCATCAGATGAAGGGTCATGATGATAAGAATTATTCTACCTAAAATTCTAGTGCCAATTCCTCACTGGCTCCTTAGATATCTCCACTTGTAGAGCCTAGCCAAAAATTGAATGTGTTCAAGGAGCCTCTACCTAACCACAACAAAGAAAAGAAGAAGAATAAATCTAAAGCTAAGGCTTATCATTCCTCTTCTCACTCTTCTACCTCTTTTGGTTCCTCTTCTCCAGCTGACCCAAAATAGAAATTCAAGTGCGAGAGAAGTAAGGTCATTGTAGCTATCGACATAGCCTTTTCTGTGTATGAGTGCTCTATCAACATACACTCGAGTTGGGCCACTAACCCCATCAAAGTTGCTAGCAGTGCAGGGCATTATACCCATCCCATGGGGTTAGGGAACTCTATATTTAGATTTGACTTTCGTCATAACATCCCTCCCTAGGCTAAATAATGCCCATACTTTATCATAAAGGAGTTATAAGGCCTCTTGGCTAGAATCTCCATCTGGGACCTACTTTGCCTTTGCCATAAGCAAAGGGGTCTCATCTTCGACAAACTTGGTCTCTCCTAAAAGGGTTCGTTATGGGATGATTTTGAAGTTTTGTTCATCTTTAACATCCTCAATCACCCTTATCCTCCCATAATGTCTTTCGACCCTACCTCCTTGCCAGATGCTTTAATTCTTGTAAAGAAGCATAGGTTATTGATCTACATCAAGAACTCAATCAATGATTATCATGTTAAGAGATACATCATTGATGAGGGAGTCATGTTGAACATCATGCCTTTATGTGTTTTCAACAATATTGGTATTAGTCATAAGAATATCTTTGATTCTCACCAAACTATGTTGGTTTCAACAACGACATGGTTGCACTGGTCAGAAACATGAAGCTTCAGGTTAGGTTTGGACCCGATATAATCAAGATTGAGTTTTGTGTGTTACACTTGGATCTCTCATACAACATGATCCTTGGCCATCCCTAGACCACTACCATGCAATCCATCATGTCAACAATACTTTTCATGGTCTAGTTCATGCATGAAGGAAAGGTTCACACCTTAGAGGCTGACCCAGATCCTTAGTCATTACTTTACACTAAGACAAAGCCTTCTAGTGAGGCTTTGGCTATCTCCTCGGAAGGTCTTATTGACTCTCACAACACCTCCACCTTTGATTCTTTATTTCTCAAGGATGAATGTTTTGATCTGGCTGAGTATCGATCAACGTTCACTCCTTCAACATCTGGCATGCATCTACCAATACCCTCTCCTTATCTGCAGTGTTAGGTTGACTCTTCCCTTATTGAAGACCTATTTTAATGTCTCTATAAATGTCGAGTTCCCCCTCTCATCGTACTTCTCCCATCATAGTATTGGCTCTCTCAACACATCTCTTGCAGAGACTGCTAGAGTTACTGAGTCTGATATCAAGAGCTATTTCATTCATGTTACAAAATACAGCCTATTCAAGGAAAGAACAACTTACTTCAAGCTCATGAAATATTTTCACAAGTAACACCACCCTCTCAATAGTTTAGGCTTGGATATGTCACTCCCTGATATCCCAACTCCTAGCATCCCCTTAGTGCATGTCATGTTGGTTGAGCCTAATGAATTAGGCTAATCACTCCCTCTCATTCCTGAGTGTTTCAAAGAAGGCAATGATATTTATATTGAATTATCCATAGATGTCAACCTCAACACCCTTGCAAGGCCAAATAGCGTTAAGGTTAGTTGGAGCTCACTAAAAAGGAATGAGATGTTTTAGTTGCCTTTTTGTGAATTTTTTTGATGTATTGACTTGGGAATACATCGATATGTAGGGAATGGATCTCTATGTCCTTTTCCATAGCCTTTTTATGGATGATGCAACCCATCTCATTCACCAAAAATAATGACCAATGGCAGTTAAAGTCTCCCAATTATTCAAGGCCGAAATCAAAAATCTTATCCAAGTCAGTTTCATCACTATCGTTGACTATCTACAGTGGGTTATCAACATCATACCTATTCTCAATAAGAATGGGGTCATTCACATCTCCATAAACGTTTGGGATCTCAACTTGGCTTGCCCAAAGGACAACTTTCCCACTCTTTTGATCGACCAAATTATGGATTCCATGACTGGTTTTGAGACCATGTCCCTCATGGATGGTTTCTTAGGGTACAATTAAATTTGAATTACACCCAAAGACTAGCATAACATGACATTCACTACCCCATTGGGTGCCTTTTATTATGTCATCATGTATTTTGGCCTAAAGAACACTAGAGTTATATATCATCATGCCATGACCCACATTTTTCATGACCTCATCCACAAGATCATGGAATGCTATGTTGACAACCTCCTCAACAAATCTCACAAATAAGATGAGCACGCGTGAGACCTCATAGTCATCTTTGAGTGTCTAAGGGATTATCACATCAGCCTCAACCTCGAGAAGTGTGTTTTCAATGTCTCAACCAAAAATCTCTTTGGCTTCATCATTTCATAGTGAGGCATCAAAGTGGATCCTGAGAAGATCAAAGTGATCTTTAAAATGCCTCCCCCATGAAACCTCATGCAGTTGCAGTCCTTCTGCAGAAGACTCAACTTCCTTAGACATTTCCTTGAGAAGTATGTGTACAAATCCATACCCTTCACATGTATCTTACACAAGAACACCCCATTATTATGGGGCCCTGAGATCCAAGTGGATTTTGAGGAGTTAAAGCGCATGTTTCACAACCCTCCCATCCTAATGGCACCCATAGAGGGTCACAAGTTCATCTTCAACACCTTTATCATTGAGATCTCCATCGAGGGTATGCTATATCAAAATATTGAAATTGGTAGAGAGAGAGTTGTTTCTTACATCTCTCACATGCTAGTTGACCCCAAGATTAATTACTCTACTATTGAGAGGAAATGCCTCGCCCTCATCTTTGCCACAAAGAAGTTACGACATTACATGTTGGTCCAAACCACCGATGTGATTTTCCAGTCTGATCCACTCTGATTTTTTCTCAATAAGATAAACCTTGCTAGTTGAAATGTGAGGTGGATCATGATTCTTCAAGAGTTTGACCTTTACATGTTAACCAAAAGTCCACCAAGGGCCTAGTTGTAGTCAAACAACTCACTAATTTCCCGCTACCTAACCCTAGTGAGGATTTGGTTGACAATGCCTTACCTAATGAGATGGTCTACTTGGTTGACCAAATTGAGTTTTTTGAGTATGATTGGTATCATGACATTATCCAATACCTTTAAACCCAATCTTATCCTATCGATGCCCCTTCACGAGAATGCTTTTGGATCCACAAGCTCACCACTCACTATGTCATTATAGGTGGTGTATTGTTCAAGAGAGGTTTAGATGGTATGTTGATGTAATGTCTTACCCCCAAAGACACATATATTATGTTAGAAGAATATCACGGGAGTGTATGTGGTGTCCACCCAGAAGGGCATGCCAGTGTTCAACATATTATCAAGATGAGCTACTTTTGGCCCACTCTTGTTAAGGATGTCATATGATATGTCAAGGCATGCAATATTTGATAGTTCATCAGGGATACTATTAATTCCCCCATGGGACTCTTATGTTCTATCTTGAACCCTTGGTCATTCTTGGTTTGGAGTCTTAACTTCATTGATGAGTTCAGACCTGCCTCTTCTGGTGGCCACCATTGGTTCATCACCACCACTGATTACTTCACAAAGTGGGTTGAGGCCATGGCCCTTAGTGGCATGAGTGGAAATACCATTGCTAAGTTTGTCCTGAACCAACTCATTTTTAGGTTTGGTGTCCCCACCATGATCATGGCCAAAAATGGTTTGGGCTTCCAAATCCATGAGATGCATGAGCTTGCCAGACATTTTGGCTTCCATCTCCATTTCTTGTTAACCCATTACCCCCACGGTAATGGGTAAGTTGAATATTCAAACAAGACAATATGCTCCTTCATATTGTTGCCTAGTGTAGGTGTGAATTACACCTCATCCTCTATCCTATCCTTTGGGCCTACTAGACCAGGTTCTACATGGCCATGGGGATAACCCCATATATGTTTATGTATGGGTCTGAGGCCATCCTCCCTCTATAGGTCTTAATCCATTATCTATGGGTCAATATTCAATGAATAAGAATGTGCCACTTGCCTTACCATGCTTGAGTAGTTAGATGAGTGCCACATTGACACTCTTGAGCATAACCATACTTATTAACACCACCAATGTTGCCAGTTTGAGTAATTGGTGTGTCTATGTCCATTCTAAGTAGGTTATATAGTCCTCATCTTTGACAAAAATCACTGAAAGAAGGGAAATCTAACTCACAAGTGGTTTATCCCCTTCATGATTACCACCTCTTTGCAAAATGGGGCCTATCATCTCTCCACTCTTGAGGGCAAAGCCTTGTAGCACCCGATAAATGGGTTTCACCTCTAGACATTTCATGTCTAGGGTCCATGCGAACCTCCTGGGAAACTCGCCTATGGTGGTATGTCAAATATTTCCCCTCCCATTGGACCACTAGCCTATATTCCACTTGTATATTTACATGCACGTGGGTTATTTATTAGCAATTCCTATTGTCTAATCTCATATATCTAGTAGTCTATCTTAGACGAAGCATACACATCACACATAAAACCATATACACATGTGTTAATAATGAGAAATGATTGTATATATATCAAAAACATACATAAGTTTCTCTAGGTACATCATATGGCTTCCTCTAATCTTGGGATCATAGTCCCCAAAATTGCCACAAATGTGGCTACATATAAGACACTCCCAGTCAGCCTATGACTGGGATCTATCTATGGTAGTCCTTCTCAAGGTGGAGATTTTGATCTCTGCCTCTTAACTAGTTGAGCCATAGTCTCCTCTAAGACAACTTACTGATCTTTCCTATCCCCAGGTGCCTCCACTTCTCTAACCTGCTCTTGGGCTAGCTCAGCGTACAACGAATCGATCTCAACCTCTGTTTGAGCTAGTTGCACCTTGGCTTATGTTATAACTACCTTGTGTTGTTCTAAATCTACCACAAAATGTGGTATTTGGTGTCATTCTCTCACCGCCTTGAGTAATGCTTGTGCACCTACCTGTCAAAAGTGGGTGTGTGGCTCTGTGCCTACTAGTAGGTGTGGCACCCTCTTTGTGATTGGTGCCACCACCACATCAAGTAATAACTCCCTCAGAAGTAAATCCACTTGGGACCTAGTCCAACTAGGATAGTTTCCTCCACTCACAAATAAAATAAATATGTTAGTCACATATTATATCTCACCAAAGGAAGAGTATTGTAAAGACAAGTGCTATCTAAAAAAACACTTTTCTTACCTAGTCATGACCCTAGTCTTTGAGGACCTCCTTCGAGTTGTACTCATCCTAGTGTTGGTGGTAGACCTCACAGTATCTGCCTTTCCCCACCTTGGCCTCCCTTGCCCAGCCTCAACTACACTCCCCACCCAGCTCCAACCGGCCTAGGCTATGCTCATCACTCTCATGCCACTAGAACCTATTGCCCTGGATGTTGGTATGGTCCCTACAGACTTCAAAGCTCCTCCTGACCTATATAGGCCTCCACTCCACCATCCTTCAACCACACCACTAATATGTATAGATCCCTGATGTATCAGTCTACTACATCCCAATCCATGGTGGCTCATAAAGGACCCATCCTATCCATGAATCGTGTAGCCCATGAAGCACCTTCCACTAGTGCAGGGTACGCCTCACCACTCTATGGTGTCCTTGGCTGGGTTAGCAGGAGTCTCTTGTGATCCCATGACAAAAATAAGCTCGGCTAGTCATCCAACTACCCCTTTGTGGTGGATATGATCTAGTTATTGGTATAGTCCTCCCAAGATGTATTGGCCCCATGCATACCTCTATCCTCCCTCTACTCTCTAGACAATGCTTGTCCATGATAGTGGTAGCCTTCCTATACTCTGGCTAGCATAGAACCTATTGATCATGATATTTGTTATCACTGTCTATAGATATGAGATCCCAAGAGATATCTAGGTGATCTTCACCCTATGGCTAGTCCATTCCCTATAGGGTCACACCAAAAAGAGCTATACTATTATTGTATCCTGCACCTATGACAACTCTATCTCCCTATAGGCTCCACCCCATTGAGCTGGTAGACATCCTTGATTCTCAAGAAAGCCTATAGCTCAGGGTCTAGCTAGAATACATGCCTCTCTGGTATCCATGTGGTCACCAATGTGTTCACCAGGTCTTTGGAGTAATGCAAGGATGATATATGTGTTAGCTGCCATAGTCTTGTACTCCACATGTAATCCTATTCCTTTACAAGAAGAGAGTCAACCTCCTCAACCAACCATGCTAGGACTCTTTCCTAATTAGTCACCTCATAGAGTCTCTCTCCCTATGTTGGTCGCTTGCTGGAATGTGATGACTCTCCCTCCTCTGGCACACTAACTCCTCCTTGTGTCTAAAAAACCAAGCAACATGAAAATGGATTAGTCATGCAAGTAGCAGAATGAGAAAATAACATTTAGATGAGTTCAAAAAACTTATTTTCTTGCTTCCCCCCTCTTTAGTTTATTTCAGCATATTCTAGGGCTTCTTGGGCTCTTTGGGACCTATTTTGACCCCTTTCTAGGCAAGGTAGAAAATTTATGGGCTAGGTTGCATCCTAGTAGTGGGCTAGGCCATGGGTTTGCCTAAGCAGGGCATGGCCTAGGCTGTGGCATCTTGAGAAGCTCTAGGACTTTTTAGAACTTCCTCCCTAGGCCGTTGTTTGGCCTCCCACTTGCCTTGAAGAGTTCCTTTCCTCTTCCCAATCATTTTCACTAGGTGTTCCACTCGATTTGTCCATTGAATCAACTAGAATCAGTCAAAATGCCCATAAGGCCTCCTAAACCCCCAAATTGACAAAATTTGATAGATTTTTGTGCAAAAGACTTACCTATACCATCGTGTGCACCTGTGGTGTGCTCCCTACATCCTCTAATGCTATGTTTGGGCTTTGGTAGCTTGTTGGTTCTCCTCAGAGTTTTTTAGAGTGAAAATGAGTGTGAAAGTGACATATTTTTCACCCTTTTTCCTCTTTTTACCTCTTTGTAATTTTTTGCGGGCCTTCTTTTTGGGTTTTTTGACCTCTATTGTATTATAAACCATAAAAACTCTATCTTAGGAGTTTGATCGCATTATGAGTTTAATGGAATCCTCTATTTGTCTCTTAGAGGCTTTCTTGGGCCTATTTTCACCACTTTTGGGTCTCCAGGACTCCTTCTAGGTCCTCGTCGACCTCCTAGGCTTGTGATATCTCTCGTGGGCACCTAGGGATAGAAGCTACTTTATTTTCTTCTTTTAGTTAGTCATTTATCTATAGTTTCGTAGTTGATCCATCCTAACTCCTATTTCTCTCTTTTTCCATTGTTCTTGCAGGTGGTGTTAGTTGCTAGTTACGGTGGTTCGAGACTTGTTCTGGTCTCTGTTGATCGATATTCATCTTCTACAAACTTTATCCCACATTCTCTAACTCCCTTGTGAAACTCACTTGTTGTGCCTCACCTTGAGATAGTCCTTCTGTGGCTGCTAGTCCTACGTCCTCGACCCCCATCATGGTGCACCTCTTAGTGGTGATTCACACAGATGGTAGCAGTTGAGGCAACCCAAGACATGATACTATGAGTTGGGTCATCACTGATCCTTAGGTCTATGAGCTTGATACAATGAGCTTCTTCCTTACCAGTGAGATCATCGAGTATCACACGATCATTGATTCCTTGGTTGATGCCAATGTGTTGGGCATGCACTATGTGAAGTTTTTCTCTAACTCACTCTTCGTCATGTCCCAACTCACTGGTGTCTAGTGTGTCTTCAGCTCTGAGTTGCTCCCCTTCTTTGAGGCAACACATGATTTACTCTCCTCTTTTTAGGATGTCTAGGTCAACCATATCACTCATGGGGAAAACACTAGAGCTGACACTCTAGTTAATGTCATTCTAGATTGTATGATTTCATTTTATATCAATTGTACCCCTTCTATGAAGGAGTTAGAGCTAGAGCTAGATTTGGATTTGGATTACGTAACATTTGCACTTTCACCCATGGATTGCGCCATTGACTTCTACCACCATCCTTATCTGGTAAGCACATGTAATGTTCTCTTTTATCATTTTAGTTATTACTTTTATTTGACTTTGTGTGGCTTTTAGGTACTTCACAACACTCCTTGTTCATTCAAGCATCAACTGCTTATATCTCAGGGGCATATGCAATCATTATTTATATGACCCTACTCCTTCTTATGATTACACATCATCTCACGTGTAGATTACTAGCACTATTTATATCACTTTGAGACATTTTACACTTGCACAGACATTATTGCTTGCCATATACATTCCTTTGACATTATTTTCACCTCACTAACCCTTTCACTCTTAGACGGGCCCTTCAGATGCCTCCCGAGGCCCTTCTATATCCCTATTGACCGTATGGGACAAGTTGTTGACCCAGGCCATGGCTTTAGTGGGGCTAAGTTATGATCTAGGCTGTATGATACCCCCTGATCCATGTCCTAGGCCGTAACTTGGCTAGAAAGTGAGTTTTTGGGCCCTGTTTAGTATCTAATGACTAAAAATGGGCAATTTTTAGTCTTTGGTGGATTGGGGATGCCCTATATGATGTCTAATTAATATTTTTTACCTCTCTTTCTTGTTATCTACTCTAATATCTCCTCTTGATCATCACTCTTTGAGATCATATGCCTTCTTGGATCTCACTTGGTTCATTCTTGGATGCTTGGGATTTCATTATGATAAGGGATGCCCTACTATTCCATAACTTGATTTGGTGATTCTCCTTACTCTCCATAGTGCTTCTAAAGCTTGTTACTTGTTCTTATATCCCTTAAGCTTCATTTTATCTATTTTTATGCTCTCCATATTGGCTCTCTTTTAGTTTGCAGTTTCTCCTTCACCTCTTCCACTGTTATTGGCTCCTGGTTTGGATTAGCTCACATACAACTTGGTCTATTGAGAAGTGTTATCATTAATGTCAAGGTTGATGTCATTGATGTCAAGGTGCATTTGGTGAAGATGCATGGTGAGTGGTCTTTGTGGTATAAGCTTGTGTGTTTGATGTGATAAGAAAGCCATGTGATAAAAGAGAATTTGAAGGCAACCTAATGTCTCTTGTATGGGTTGATGTCAAGGCATAGATAAACTTGAAGTTTTCAATATTATCACAAAGAGATATGATGTTCAAGTGAGCATTGAAGCATGTTTGAGTACTATTTCTTGAGTTTCAAGTGATTAAGAAGTCTAGTCATAGATTGTAAAGTCTTTGTGAAGAGGCATGAGCATGGTGGCTTGGAAATATTAGTGCACACAGACATGATTTATTGTATGAGGTTTATTGAGCATGTATATGAGGCATTGGATCACTCATTAAAGTCTTAGGGTGAGCCTATAGTAGTAGGACCTTCAGATTGAATATGCACCTAGACCACTTTCAAACCCTACTTGACCTAATGTGGTATCATGAGCTGTTGTCAAGCTATATGAAGGATGTATGGCTATGTTTAATAATGGGATAGGTTTCTTTAGTATGTGAGTGAGGTGGAAAGTGCATGGAAAAATACATGAAGGTCAGTTCAAGGCCTAATGAGGTGTGAAGACTCAAGTGTAGAAAGTAAGGTGGTGAAAGCATGGCCTAATGAGAAACGAGGTTCTATTTCCAAGGCAAGTATGCACAGGTGAGATTTTATAAATGTGTGATAGGTTCTTTTAGGTGTATTCATGAAGTTTCAGGTCAAAGTTTGAAGGTTAAGGCAAGAAAAAGTGCTTTGAGATCTCTCAAGTGCACAAAATGAAGGATACTCAACCCGAGAAGGATTTTCTTGTGCTCATTAGATTGTCAAACCTATGCATGGGAACCTAAACTATTAATTGTAATTTTTTAAGGGTCCTAGCTAAAAATTCTAGGCATAGGTTTTTGGATTAAGGTGCTATGTTTTATGAATGATTGTTAAGAATGGGAACATGACTAAACCTTCCTTAGAACCCTAATAAGGACCTGATGTTGAAGATATGATTCAAAAGTGACTATGATGGTTTGGAATGCTTAGGTAAGTGTTTCAATCTTGTATTAAACTCTCCCAGATACCTCCAAGTGGTGATGGTTAGAGTGAGGAGAGAGAAAATGTGAAGATATAGGCTTGTTTCTAAAGAAGTTGTTATAGATATAAAAAATTGTATTAGACAAAGTTTGAAAATTGACGAAGGTTAAGAATTGAGAATCATTGTTTATGTCCTTCATGTTTTAAGGATAGGTTCTAGACCTCAAGTGAGCTAAACTGAGAATCCAAGTTAGCCAATTACTAACATGCCTAATGGTAGAAATAGTGAAAAACACATGCAGTAGTGAAAAGATGATTAAGAATGTGTTATCATGATAGAATGGTGTAACCAAGTGTATATAAATGTTTTTAAATAATTTTTAAGGCATTTTCATGTTTTCTATAATTTTTTGAGGTCAGTGATTATAGTGAAAAATTTGTTCACAAGTTGACCTGTCTAGTTTAAATGAGATAGTGAGATGTAAGGTCATGAGATTGGTATGCAAAACCAATATATGATATTTAAATATGCTATATTTATATCTAATAATTTTATAATGGTATCATAAGATCATCTAAATGCATTTAAATTATTTGAAATTGATCATACAGGTGTTAAAGGTCAATGTCATCATGATTGTGGTTTAAGGTAAACTGACAATTCTGGGTAAGCAAGTTGTAGTGATGAGTTTGAGGCTCTATGCCATGAGTTGAAGTATATAATGCATATGGAATTATTTTTTATGACTTGAAAGTGTTTTTCATGATTTTTGAAATCTTGGAAGTTGGTGAAAGTGTTTGAAATGTCGAAGCTAAAATGACTTGTTTGGTTCTGGTTTGACTGTGTGTAGTGAGATCAAAAGATTAGTTTGCAAGACTAATATTTAACATTAGACCTAATTATTTTTGAATTTGAGAGTATTATAGAGATGCCAAAAGATATTTTTAAGGTATTATTGGTCATTGGAAGTGTTCTTTTAGGTGTTTAAGATCAAGTTGTTCATGACTAGGGTTTTGATTGTTCTGACAGTTCTGAGTGGGCTATTTGCAGAGAAGTGTTTGAGTCCTTTTGACCTAATTTGAAGAGTATAATGCACTTGGTAATGTTTTTTAGATATCTTAGGTTATATTTATATGATTTATTATCATATTTTTGTGGCTAGATATTATATTATATTCAGTTGTTTAAGACAAACTTTTCTATGTGTGTGAAGGCCTAATGTGAAAAATACTAATGATGTGCTTCAAGTGGTGGTTGGATATAAAAAGTGTCATAGACATAAGATGAAATAATTGGGAGTATATTTGAGTGATATATTAAGTGTTACTTTCATTTTTGGAGTTTTAAAGTGTTCCAAATAGTTTTAAGGGCAATGTGTACTAATGAAGACCTAATTGAATTAGGTCTACTTAAGGCCTAAAAGAGATTTTGATCTTCTAAGTTATGGATGACCTATTGTAATGATTGTTTCATGTATGAAATGTGTTATAAGATATATTTTAAGGGTAATACAAGTATGTAAGTGTGTATATCTGACCAAAAGGTATGTGATCTAGAGGATTGTATAAGAACAAGGCCTGATAGGCCTAATTGTGAAGTTAGTGTATATGCGAGAGCAAGAAAATGAAATAGCACTTTGAAGAGATGAAGGATGTATTTTATACCATCATAGGAGTGTATAGAAACTATCATGAATACCTAATAGATGTACTATATATCAATATCAAGGTCATATTACCAAATCTATCATGAAGAGACCTAATTGAGTGAAGAAGCCTATAAGGTAGTTTGAGAGGGATAAGAGTGTGAAGAGCTAAATAAGTGGTCATCATCAACTAGTTGAAAAACATATTGTTTTTAAGGTGATCAAATCAATCAGGGGGCTGAGTTGGTGTTGAGTCATCTAAAGGGTTGGTTCTTCCTTACAAGTTAGTGCTTGCTAAAGCTTAATTGAGTTGTACTTAGCTAGTTAGGATTGGTGCTTCAATAAATTATGATATTTTATCTTGTAGGACTATAGTCCATTTTTAGGTATCAATGGGTTTTATTTTCCTTGAGTTTTTCTCACATATATGATGTGTTTCTTGTGTAATATTGTTTCATGCTTGTATGGGTGATTGCTTTTGAATTACTTGATCTATATGTTGATGTGATGGTTCATGATTGTTAATGAGGAATTAAAAGTAAGTTTTAAGACATTGATTCACCCCCCCTCTCAGTGATTGTGCTTCAAAAATTTGGTATTAGATTAGGTCCTTTGAAGTAGGTCTAACAACCTAAAGGAGATCTTATAAGTGAGGATGGTTAGTGAAAAAGCTCAAGTTGATTTCTCTACTAGTAAGGATCCATTCTCAATGGGACTAATTATGACTTTTAGAGCATCAGAATGAAGATATATCTAATGTCAATGTGATATGACCTATGTAAGTCAATTATGGATGGATACACTCCACCTCCTACACCACCAACTAATGCAATAGGTATGAAGAAAAGTGAGAGAAATTTCAAGGCAATGAATTCCATTCTATGTGACCTATTAGAGGCATAATTTGTGAATGCAATGCACCATGAGTCGGATAAGATAATATGTGACAAGTTGAAGACTATGTATGAAGGATAGACCAAGGTGAATATGGATAAATTGTAGACTCATAGAAGGTAGCTTGAAAGTTTGAGTATGAAGGAAGATGAGAGCATTGCATATTATATGTTAAGGGTTGATGAAGTTGTCAATGTCATTAAAGGATTAGGAGAAGAATTGAAAGAGTCTACAGTTGTTCAAAATGTATTAAGATCACTAACTCCTAAGTTTAATTCTAAGGTGTCTATAATAGAAGAGATTCAATATTTGGACAAACTAGAAATGAATGGGCTTCATGGTATCTTGACTGCCTATGAGATGATAACAAATGAGGGAAGACGTCCCAAGAAGGAAGCAACATTCAAAGCTGAGAAAAAGTAAAAATTCAAAAAGGTCAAGGATGAGACATGTTTAGATGTTGATGATGATGAATTAATAGCCATGTTTTCTATAAAATTGAGGTGTGGATTTGGTAAGTACAAGGGTAAGTTGCCTTTAAAATATTTAAACTATGGTAAGATTGGTCACTTTGCATCTAAGTGTCCTAACAAGGATAAGACTGAGTATGATGAAGAACATGATGAACATATTAAAAATGATAAGGTCTATAAGCTTGACAAAAACAAAAAAGATTTCAGGAAGTATGAAGGTAGGAAAGGGTCATTCAATAACAAAAGAAGTTTCTATACCAAAGAAGATAATAATTCATCTTGTGTAAGTGACATAAATATATTTGATAGTGATGCTATCAATAATGAACATGAATATGAACAAGATAACAATGAAACCTTATTCATGTCTACAGAAATGGACAATGAAGGTTTCTCAAAAGGAAAAGACCTTATGTATGATGAAAAATCATATGAAGAAGAGGCTAAAGTAAACCTTGAGTTAGAATTGGTGAGTGCTATAGAAGAGTTGAATTTTAAAAGAAGGAAGAATCACAAAGTAATATCATTAGTTAATGACTATGAAGATAAAATTGGTTTGTTTGAGGAGAGATTGAGTAACACATCCAAGGAGTATGATGAGATCATCAATCAAATTGAAGCACAGATGGAGATAGTCACTACTAGCTTAAAATTTAAAGAGGAAGAATGCACTAGGTATATAATTGAAATTGAATCCTTGAAAGCTAAGATGAATCAAACATATATAAAGTTTAATATCTTTATGCATTTTGAAAAGAGTAATGATGCTCTATATATCATCTTGAGTAGTCAAAAGTCTGTAAGTGATAAAACAAGGCTTGGTTTGAAAGAAGACCAAAAGGAGGCAACTCAAGTTAAGGAAAAGGTTACTTAAGATAAGAAAGTCAACATGAAGAGACCAATAAGACAACCTAATGCTATGAGGTATGTTAATTCATTCAATGGTTACTGTTTTATATGTAGACAGTTTGGTCATAAAGCAAGAAAGTGTAGAAGACCCTTCAAGAATGATTATTCATGGGACTATGAAAGGAGTCATAGTTCACATCAATCAAGATATATGAGTGATGTTGTTTTCTATAATTATCTTAACATTTGTCATATTTCAAGTTTATATCATCATGAATCATCAAGACAAAATAATAAGATTCAAGCTTCTAGAATTCAAGGAAAAAGACAAACCAAGGTGTGGAAGCCAAAGACAGTCAAGCTTAGTCCTTATCATTCTAAAAGTCAAGGTGGGATGTTCACTACAGTAGAGCATAGGTTAGATATTGAAGTTCATCAAGTGTGTTCATTATTAGCTCAGATTTTTGACCACATAGATAATGAAAAGGTCAATCCTAAAGTGTTAATCAAGCCTAAAAGGATACTGAAGGATATTCAATATTATAAGATCATGGAGATCTAAGAATCTCTTGAGTTGGTATTATTTTAGTTTCCTATAAAAAAAGGGTGACTTTATTAAGCTTCATGGAGACACTTATCTATCCGTAGAAGCATGAGGTTGTAGTCAAAGAAGGATTTCAAGTGGTCTATGTTGCAAAGAATCTTTGTATCTCTGTGATTTAAAGTTAGTAGGCAACATGGTGAGAGATCTATGATTGACATTAGGCTTCTAGGGTCAAAAAGTCATCAATTGGTATATGAGAGGTTGAGTATGGTTTGAGATTGCTAATGACTCAAGTAATAAACACAAGTTGTAAGGACAAAGGGGGAGCTAATAAGATAATTCATGAGCTTCAAGAGCATGTGTGTAGTACAGAGAAGGTATGCATAATCATGAAGACAAGTTGGATGTTTATGAATCTTGAAAAAAAAATGAAGATGGATATCATTCTTCTCTATGACATCAAGGTGCATAAAGGAAGGTAATTAGTCTTGTATATCTGATTCCATTTGAAGAAGATCTGTGCCAAATAAGAATAAGTGGGATAGCCTAGCAAGTTTGAGTCATATCAGTCATCTCAAGGACAAGATGTGTGGCCTTGTGATCCGAGATCATTTTGAAGGAGGTATGCATGGAGTAAGGGGGAACATGTTACTGTAATGTTTCATATTATGTGTTGTTGAGCCTTTGTTTAAATAAGGTCTAAGGATCATATGATAGTTTGTGGAAGACCCTTTATCATTAATGTCAAAGGGGGAGAAAGACCAGAATAGGGGAGATGAGAATGATCAGGTTATAGTATGTTTTCCATCAATGACAAAGGGGAAGTTTGATGAAACGTGTTGCCATTGATGTCATTGATGTCAAGGTGCATCTGGTGAAGATGCATGGTGAGTGGTCTTTGTGGTATAAGATTATGTGTTTGATGCGACAAGGAAGCCATATGATAAGAGAGAATTTGAAGACAACTTAATATATCTTTCATTAGTTGATGTCAAGGATCATATCAGCTTGAAGTTGTTATTATTGTCACAAAGAGGTCAAGTGAGCATTGTAGCATGTTTGACTACTAGTTCTTGAGTTTCAAGTGCTTAAGAAGCCTAGTCATGGCTTGTAAAGTGCTTGTGAGGAGGTGTGAGCATGGTGTCTTGGGATGATAAGTGCACACAAACAAGAGTGATTGTATGAGGTTGACTGAGCATGTATATGAGACATTGGAGCACTCATGAAAGTCTTAGGATGAGCCTACAGTAGTAGTACCTTCAGACCAAATATGCACCTAGACCACTTCTAGACCTCACCTGACCTAATGAGGTATCATGAGCTATTGTCAAAGCATATGAAGGATGTATGTTTGTGTTTAATCATAAGAGAGGTTGTTTGAGTATGTAAGTGAGGTGTAAAGTTCATGGAAAGAGTCATGAAGGTCAGCTCAAGGCCAAATGAGGTGTGAAGACTTAGGTGTAGAAAGCAAGGTGTTGAGAGCATGGCCTAATGAGGCATAAGGTTTAGCTTCCAAATAAATTTTGTACAAGTGTGATTTTTTAGATGTGTGATAGGTTTTCCTAGGTGTATTCATAAAGTTTCATTTCAAAGTTTGAAGGTTAAGGCAAGAAAAAGTTCTTTAAGGTCTCTCGAGTGCACAAAATGATGGATGCTCAACCTGAAAAGGATTTTCTTGTGTTTATTATCTATTCAAACCTATACATGGGAACCTAATATATTCATGGTATATGGGGAAGGGTCCTAACTCAAAATTCAAAGCATTTATTTTTGGATTAAGGGGCTATGATTGATGAATGATTGTTAAGAATGGAAATAGGTTTAAAAACTCCTAGAACCCTAATAAGGCCCTGATATTGAATATATGATTAAAAAGTACTTAGGATGATTTATAATGCCTAGGTAAGTGTTTGAAGCTTGTATTTAACACTCCCAGGTACCTCCAAGTGGTGGTGGTTAGAGAGAAGAGAGATAAAATGTGAAGATACATGCTTGTTTCTAAAGAAGATGTAATTGTAAAAAGTTGTATTAAAAAAATTTAAAAATTGATTAAAGTTGAAGCTTGATAATCGTAGTTGATGTCCTTGGTGGTTTATGGACATGTTCTAGACCTCAAGTGAACTAAACCGGTCATCCAAGTTAGCTAGTCGCTAATAGGCCCAATGGTGGAAATAGTGAAAAACCTAGGCAACAGTGTGAAGATGATTAAGAATGTGTTATCACGATGAAACCAAGTGTATAGAGATTTTATTCAATAACTGTAAGACATTTTCATGTTTGGTAGAAGTTTTAGAGGTTAGTGATTATAGTGAAAAGGTTGATCACAAGTTGACTTGTTTGGTTCATATGAGACAGTGAGATGTAAGGTCATGAGATTGGTCTACAAGACCAATATTTGTCATTTGACCATGTTATCTTTCTATTTGAGAGTTTTCTAATGATCTCATAAGATCATATACATGTATTTTAAGTCTTTAAAAGTGGTCATGGGTTGAATCATAATATTGTGTCCCACTTTTTGATACAAAGAGCACAACAAAAAACAAAATTGTGAATATTTTTCAATTTTATAGACAATAATGACTTAACCATATAAAATGTGAAAACGGTGTAAACTAATGAAATATTTCATTTTAAGTGTAAATTATATTTTATTATTTAAAAATTAAAAAAAATAGATTTTTTAATACCTAAATACATAGTGTGTATGTTTCATGTATAAAATGTTTTATTGAGTACTTGATTTCTCCTCATAATTTTCGCAAAACGTAATATTTTCTCAAGATTTTTATCAAAGAGATCTTAAAAATGTAGACGTAGTGTAGTATTATTTTTTAATATTTTTTTAATAATTTTTTTTAATTAATTTTTTAATGATCAAGGTAGGGAATATCAATACTAATGACTTCTTATGATTTTTTTATATGTATGTCAAAATAGACTATTTTTTTCACAATTATAACAATGACATTAAAATCGAGTGCATTTATATTTTTTAATTTTTTGGCCATAGTTTCTTATTTTTCCTAGTGCCTCAAACATATGGTACTTCATTTTATAAATAAGTATATTTTACTATATAAATGAAAATAAATATTAAATATTTTTAAATTTATAAAAAATCATATTATTAAAAAGCTCATAAAAAGACCCATTATATGTAGAGCCACATGTTTTTATTTTATCTTTCGTCCTAATACATGACATCCGAAGTAGAATTTTTAGGCCAATAGTAGCTTTCCACTTCAATGGGTGAGGATTTGATGCCACATGGGGTTTGAATGAAGGGGGTTCAAATGAACCCCCTTCATTCGAACCCCCTCTAAATAAATTATTTAATTGTTTAATTTGTTTAAATTAATTAAATGCATAAAGTAAACCTTTGACCCCCTTCGTTTGAACCCCTTGAAAAAGTACACGTGGGGGTTCGGATGAAGGGGGTTTGTTCAAACCCTATTTTTTTGGGTTTGGATGAACTTGGTCACCAAATGGGACTCACTTATGTGTTTTAATCCTCATATAGGTGTTGAAAGTCAAGGTCATATGACTGTGTTTTAAGGTAAACTAACAGTTCTGAGTAAACAAATTGATGTGATGAGTTTGAGGCTCTATGCCCTGAGTTAAAGTATATAATTCATATAGAGTTATTTTTTATGACTTTAAAGTTATGTTCATTCTTTTTAAAATCTTGAAATTCAGTGAAAGTGGTTGAAATATTGAAGCCAAAATGACTTTTCTAGTTCTGATTTGACTTTGTGTAGTGAGATCAAAAGATTGGTATGCAAGACCAATATTTGACATTAGACTTTATAATTTTTTAATTCTAAAGTGGTATATATATATGTCAAAGGATATTTTAAAAGTATTATTGGTAATGTGAAGTGTTCTTTAAGGTGTTTAAGATTAAGTTATTTGTGACTAGGTTTTTGAGTGTTCTGGCAACTCTGAGTGGGCTATTTACAAAGACGTGTTTGAGTCCTTTTACCCTAACTTGAAGAGTATAATGCATTTGGTGAATTTTTTGAGGTATTGGAGGTTATATTTATATAATTTATTTTCATATTTGTGTGGATAGATATTGTTTTATCTTCATTTGTTTAAGATAGACCTTTCTACGTGTGTGAAGGCCTAATGTGAACAATACTAATGGTGTGCTTCAAGTGATGGTTGGAGATAAAAAGTGTCATGGATATAAGATGATATTATTGGAGGTATATTTGAGTGATATATGAAGTTTTTATATTGTTTTTGGAGTTTTAAATTGTTTCAATAAGTTCAAAGGATAACATGTACTAATGAAGGCCTGATTGAATTAAGTCTCCTTAAGGCCTAAGAGAGATTTTGATTTTTTAAGTTGTGGATGACCTATTTAAATGATTTTTTCATGTATTTAATGTGTTATAAGATGTATTTAAAAGTTAATCCAAGTATTTAAGTGTGTATGTCCAACCAAAAGGTGTGTGAGCTAGAGGATTATATAAGAACAAGGCCTAATAGGCTTAATTGTGAAGTTAATGTATATGTGAGTGCAAGCGAAGGAAATAAAACTTTGAAGAGATGAAGGAGATCTTGTAGACCATCATATGGGTGTATATAAAATAAAATAGGTATTATATATGAATATCAATTCATATGACCTAATCTATCTTGAAGATACCTAGTTGGGCGAAGAAGCCTAGAAGGAAGTTTGAGAGGGATAAAAGTGTGAAGAGATGAAGAAGTGGTCATCATCAATTTGTTGGGAAACATAGTGTTTTGAAGGTGATCAAATCAATCAGGTGGTTGAATTGGTGTTGAGTCATCTACGGGGTTAGTGCCTCATTGCAAGTTGGTGTTATTAAAGCTTAGCTAAGTTAGTGCTTAGTTAGTTGGAGTTGGTGCTCCATGTAGAGTTGGTACTTCACTAAATTGTGATATTTTGACTTATAGGACTATAATCCATTTACATGTATCAATGAGTTATATTCCCCTTGAGGTTTTTCTACATATATGATGTGTTGTCTTGTGTAATCTTGTTTCGTTCTTGTATGGGTGATTGTTTTTGCATTGCTTGATTTATATGTTGATGTGATGGTTCATGATTTTTAAGGAATAATTGAAAGTAATTTTTAAAACACTGATTCACCGCCCCCCCCGACGCGCCCCGCCCCCGCCCCCCCACTCTTATTGATTATTCTTCCAACATGGTCTTCCTCCTTCACTACTTCCTAGCTTGGATAATCAGTTGGTAAATCTCTACACAATTACATTTGAGCATGGTAGGAGGGCACTTTTCTATGCAAAGTGAAATTACCATTTTTTTATAGTAGTGTATTATCTAAGTTTTCATTGTTTTGGTAATTTAGTTTGTTTGAGCATTCTCTAGGGTAGTTTTTGAATATTTTACATTTGTATGCATTTAAAACATATTTCATTATTGAAAATGTCATTTATTACATGATATGTTTGCTTATGAATATCTCTCATTTCATGATATAATCTCTAGTTGATCAAAACCCTATATTCATTTGCACAAACAATCTCCCCTTTGCTAAATTAGAAAATTTCATCATTAGGAAGTGATAGTGTTGAAAATGAAGGACTAGTTTAAGCTTAGATTAGGCATTCTCTTGAACTTGTACTTGAAAACATCTTTGATTTATAAAATGTCTTTCATTTGGCCAAAAAATGCCTCTTTCTTAAGCCTATGCATTTTATGATAATTTTCTTAGCTTAACATTTTTGTTTCCATCATTTTTATGCAAGTTTCTTGTTGTAACTGATCACTTTACTATGGTTATACTCATTAGAGATACCTGCACCCTTTGTGCCCTTGATCATGCTAGCCTTACTCTACTTTAAAAGTCTATCTATATTTTGGTACAAGTTGGTAACCCAGATAGCTTCTATAGATCTCAAGTATCCCATAACATCCTTGAGCCTCTTAGTCTTCTATGTGTTTTATTAAGTACCCTTTGTACCCCCTAACAAATCCTAGTGCCCCTATTCATATTATTGAAGATACACTTTCAAGCTCTAGGAGAGAGTTGGATTCAATTTTAGGTAGAGATATGTGATTTCAATTTGGAGCAATGATATATAAGTAAGCAGGTGACATTAATCTTATGTTCTTGTAGATTTTAATGGTCTTTGTCTATGAAATCTATTTTTATATTTGAAGATGAAGACTTTAATAAATTTATACATTTTATTATTTGTGTGAAACCAATGTTGTTTCCTAAAATTTGTGTTGAGATCCCCCCATGTATGAGTTTCCTTGATGTCCATGAGTTTCTAGGTGTTTTATCTCAATGAAACTTCATACAAAGTGTGTAAAATTAGGGTTGTGAGGAGACTTTGTGCTCCCAAACATGCCTCTTTTTTTCCATGTATTCATTGGCCCTATCTTAATTCTTGTGTGATAGGGATGATTGCCACTCCATTTATTTATTTTTGAGTTATTCCCACGGTTCTCCACTTTTATTTCATTGTGGATTTTTTCCCTTTCTCCATTTATTTTCCATTTTGTTTCCTTTCATGTTTTCAGGTAAAAATTACACCAAAACCCCCAAATTATTCATATCCCACAAGGGAAATGCCCCTCTCAAAATTAAAGGAGATTCACCATTTCTATAGTCACTTCTCCAACTGTTAGTGAATTGGTGTCACTTATCATTGGGCGAGTCATAAAACCAAGAAATACAAAAAGGTGACCAAAATTTATACCAATAGTTTTTGGCATCTCTGTTGGGGATCCAAAATGTACCTTTTGATTCTTGAAATCTAAAGAAAATCTTCCCCTTGAAAGAGAAGATCATAAACTCTATTGAAAATAGGCTTGGAAATGATGAAACACAACCCACACTTCTAATTTTTTGATTTTATAGTGTTGCCCATGGTTTGATTTTTGTTGTAGGGATGAAGAGGTTTCAATTCAAAAATATATGCATAATTACAAACATTAAAAAAAAATGAAGAAAAAATAAAAGAGGGCAGTGTTTCAAATGATCTTGAATTAGGGGTTGATTGGGTTTATGAAAATGATGATACAACAAACAATATATTTTTTTTCATACTGTCTTTCAAATAAAATCTAATTCAGGGAGTTTTTGATGATAATAAAATAGTGTAGTTATTGAAAGACTTATATAAGTCAAAAGAATAGCAAATTTCCCATTCTAAAATTCACCTCAAGCAAAAGAATGCATGGAAAATAAAATTTTAACCACCTTCTAAAAACATGAGATAAGTCATGAACGTAGTGGGCTTCGTATTGATGAATATAAAGTGTGAATTAATGTTGAACATGAACACATAATAGTTTTTGAAGATAAACAAGAATCAATCTGCAAGAAATTTCTAGCCATGTTGAGTGCCAAGAAGTTTTAGTCCCAAGTTCATTTGAAAGTGCCTATTGGAGAATTGGTTCAACATCACATGGTTGAAGAATCATAAGAGCAACCAAGAAATAAAGATGTTGGAGTTATGTCTCATTCATGTTTCAAGTTTGAAATCAATGCAATTTTTTCTCATTTATGAACAAAATGCAAGTATTTTTTATATTTTGATTGTGCAAGATCTAGTGTTTGAACTGGTGTTTATCTTTCCCCACATGATGTCCTTACCATGCAAAATTTTGTCCTACAAAGGCTCATATTTTGCCCAACCTATAAATGTATTTATTTAGTGTTGTGTTTTTTGTTCTGCTGTAAATAATTTTCCTTTCCACACAATTTTAACTTGTGTTTTTCCTTCCATTTTTTTTTGGTGTGTGTATTGGTGTTAATAAAATCCATCTTGTTTATCGTGTTGTTTTCTCCTTCTCCACATGTTGGTTTCTTGAGCCCACAAGATGTTTGGGTGATTTTTTTTTTATTGGAGATACTGTTGTTTTAGTGAAGTTGTGGAAATAATTTTGCATATATATTTTTGCTTTGGAGTTGTTTATTTGGTGTTCTAAAAGTTGATCTTAAGTAGGAAAATGGCCTTGAATAATAGTAAAGTTTCAACTGATTTTCAATCTTCTATGAGCAACTTTGAAATGATAAATATTACAAATGTAGCTTTTTTATCAAAGGTTTTAATTAGTGGATACTATTATCCCATCTTTAAGTCTCTAAATGTTTCATTTGAAAGAGCAAAAGAGTTAGCTTTTTCAAGGGAATTCTCATATTGGGGCACAATAACTTATGTGTATTTCAAAGAATCTATTACCAATCATATGGCTAAAACACATGCATATCTTCCTCCAATATTAGAAACAAAAGGGCTTACTTTAAAAATTCAAGATGCTAAAAGCAAAGGTTGGGTCTTTCAATTCTAATTTTGGCCTAATAAAAATAACATGATGTATTTTTTGGAAGGGGTAACACCTTGTATTTAGTCAATGTAGTTTCAATTCAGATGCACATGATGGTTGTGTAAATATTGTGCACTTCGGTCGAGTTAGAAATATACTTGTGTCAGGTTCTAGAGATGAAGAACAGAGTAATGAAGGTGATTTCACATTTGATTCAAATGCCTTGTATATTCCACCAACTATTATCTAGTTGATGAATTTGGCAGTTTCTATGGCGACTCAGTATGATGTGAAACTTTACTAGCATATAGAACAATTAGTAGAAATTGTTAATATAGCAATATGGTGACATCAAGTTTATGTAAACATTCCAAAATTGGTGCAGTTCCAACTTACAGTTATTAAAAGATTTTTCAAAAATCAAATTAAACATTGAATGAATAATAAAAATTAAAGAATAATGTTACCTTGAAATGAGCACAAACCACAAAGTTGAGGTAAATATAATAAGTGGGAAAACCATTATACAAAAAAAAACCTCACAATCTATTAGAAACTTGCAAACAATAAAATAAAAGTACAATATTATGAATAAGCAGAGAGAGAGAGAGAGAGAGAGAGAGGCTTTAGACCAAAGATCATCACAAAGATAAAAGAACAAGATTAGAATAACAAAAGAGTTGCAAGAGTGTAGTAGCTAATATAAAATAAGGGGAGATGAGAGCTCTTATAAAGATCTAAGAGAGAAAAAGAGTTACAAGTGCAAGTTTTAGCATGTGTACAATGTCTCCATAATCCTCTTACAAGTGGGGAGGATGTGTGTGATATGTGAGAGGAGAGGAGTTACATGCAAGTAAATCTAAATCTAACAAATGGAATAAAAATATAAGTACACCTCAAAAAGATATAATAAAATATATTTATAAATATAATAAATACACACATACATAAGACTTTAGATAAGCCTAAAACTATATGAAGGAACCAAATTAAAGTTAATTTTACAACACTCCTTAAACTTAAATTGGGATTTTAAAAGTGGAGATAACATTTATAAAGAAGAAGGGGGTTGAAATTACATTAACGTCCCTCTTAATAGAAACTTCTTTCAAGAGGAATTACAAAAATTTAGAGAAGAAAGAGGAGAAGGTGCTATCAAAAGTTACAAACAAGAAAGTGTGATCACCAAGAAGCTCTAAGAATTATCTTCAGATAATGTGGTCGATTTATAAGGGAACAAAGACTATGAAGGAGTAATGATCCACAAACCTATAAAATAAACAAGCTAACATCAATCTTTCAAGTGAAGTAACCAATATACCAAAATATGATCTAGATACATAATGTAATAAAAGTAGATGTAAAAAAAAATGTAGTAAAGACAACTTGCATCATAAAAGACATAAACTTGCATGAAAATAAGTTGGTCAAAAGCGTATTATTTTTACAAAAAATAATAAATGCATAAAAAAAAATTAAGTTTAATCAAAACAGAGATAAAGAAGATGTGTCACTTGTAAAAGATATTCTACGATAAGTATTAGAAGAATGATCACAATAAGACATATCAAAATCTCTAGAAGATCCATCATTTTTAAGAATTTGGATAGTTTTATCTTTATAGGTAGAAGATTTAATAATTTTCTAATAATGTAAAGTGTCATGCGTGGATTTACCACAAGATTTGTATGGGTACAATTTTCAATATTTGGATATATAATGCTCGTATTTTTCACAATATGCATAAGTTTTAATAGTTTTAACCGAAGCATGGACATTAAAAGTAGTATAACAAAAATAAGTTGAATTATAAGTCTTTTGATGAAGAGGACAATAAGATTCTAAATTTATGTGAAAGTAGTTGATTCATCAAAATTGAGACCTTTACGATTTGCATTAGAAGTAGGTGAAATAGGTTCAATAATACCGTCTTCACACTTACCAAGTACACCACTCGAATAACCTATATTTTGTATGATTTTTAAATCGGGGTTGGTCAAAGAAGTGTTTAAAAACATTTTAGGTGGATGAGAATCAATATACCCTTATTATGTGCAAAAGACACAAATTTTTTATTTGGAGTGTCAATAGAAGATTGGATATTATCTATTTTATTTTGAAAAGTATTTTGAAGTGCATTAATGGAATAATGCAAAGAAATAATAATATTATTTTAAATTATAATTTGTTATTTAACAACGGTTATATCATCATTTTAAATTGTTTCCTTAAAAACTGAAAAAATAGCCAATTTAAGACCAATAAGAAGAAACAAGATAAATGTCATTAACATTGAAGAAATCAATGACAAGAAATAATAATTGATCTACAAAACATTTGGAAGTATTCATCGTTAAAAAAAGCTTAGATCAATAAATTTAGAAATGTATGTCCAAATCAAAACTTTAAATTGTTATGATTTGTTTGAAATAATTTAAAAAAAAACCACTTTAACCAAAACATAAAAAAATGCCAAAGCTTATTATGATTTGTTGAAAAGTGAATTATGAAGCATTAAATAAAATGCAAACCTCATGTCACGAAGGAATTTTGAAAGAAGATTTATTTGTTTTTGAAAAAAGAAGGCTTTCATGTAATATAATTAAACATGCACTTTTTATAAAAACATCTAAGTTAAAAAAGTGCATCATATTGGAGGTTTAAAAGAAAATTATCAAGAAATTAAAAAAATATTTTAAAGAACCATGTTCCCAAAATCCATCATTCATTTTTGTAGACAACATATCAACTATTTTGGTCCTGTAGGCCAAAATGATCTCTTCTTTTTTCAAAAAATGTTCTGAGCAGTCACATTCTTCAATTATTCAAGCATTTTCAGCTAAAGAACTCACAAGTTCAACAGGGTCCACACGGGCTTTCACAAAGAAATAAGTTCCAAAAACTTAGGCATTTAAAGGCTAGTTCAACATTGAGGTTCAATCAACAGACTTAATGGTGGGCTTAAAATAAATGGAATGAACCATTGAACTAATGAACCATTAAACCCTGCATTTGAAAAGTTCAAAGTTCAACGAGTTCAAAGGTTCAACGGCTTCGATAGACTTAAAGAAAAGAAGGCTTCCAAGAGTGAAGATTGAACTGTTGAAACGTTGAACCTTGAACTTCTCAAGGTTCAAAGTTCAAGGTTCAATGAGTTCAAAAAAAAAAAATGATCCAGAAAGTTCGAAACTTCAAAGGATTCAAAGAAAGAGAATGAACCTTTGAACTTTGAATTGAAATGGTTCAAGGTTCAAAGGTTCAAAGGATTCAAAGAATTCAAAGTTTAGAAGGAAGCTTCGAGTGAATGAAGTGAAAGATTCCAGAATGGAGTTCAACCAAATGTTTCAAATAGAAGAAGAAAAAAGAAAGTGAACGCGGGTCTTTGAAAGAAAGATTGAATCGACGAGCCGATTGAACAGACAAGCCGATTGAACCGCTCAAACCAATGAACTATTGAACCTTTGAACCAAAAGAGTTCAAGGTTCAAAGTGGTTCAAGCGACCAGAGACTAGTGACATCCCCATAGATGTCAAATTCAGGGTATTGAAATATCCGTTTATTTTCAAATATGGTGCGAACACGAGAACAAACTTAGCAACCAGTTGAAGAAGAAGCTGAATGAGCCAACAGAAAGCAAAAAGATATCCCGAGAGTTTAGATCATGAGGAAGAGACAAAATACAAAAAGCAAAGAGGGAATGATATAAAAAGACTAGAAATATTTACACAGGAGTTATTCCAGTAGGTGGAACAGTCCACCAAGTGGACATCAGAGAGCGCAAGCACTCAAAGGCACAGCCTATTTTTTTTCAATGAGTAAAAGTGAATGGACAATTGCAAAAATATCTTGCAGAGGACCAGGCGGCCCATACTTTGGAGGGGACATTTGAGAAGAATTAACACGTTGAAGTTAAGGCTGATACCCTGTTTCAGCATGGCCCTTTCACAGAATTTCAAATGCATTCAAAGCATTCAATACAACATGGACCATTATGTGAAATAAAGTGCCAAGTCTTTTTTGGCTACTATATATTGTAATCTCTCATCTTATGGAAAGGATATCTCTCTGTTATAGAATCAAAACTCTACCCAAATTGAAAGGTATTCTTGAGACTTTGAGCTCAAATTGTTAATCATATTTTGTTATTTGAATGAGAAAGCAAGTGACCTTTCAGACTTTGTGCTGAAATAGCTTGTGTTGTTTAGGAGATTTTTTTTATGTTTATTTCTTGAATCCAATCTTGTCCATTTAATCAAATAAGTAGAATTAGTAGAAGTAACCTAGAAGGTGTCTTGAAGCCAACTGTGGGAAGACTTTGTGCTGCCACAGTTATCTTTAGTGCATGTTTTTTTTTCAGTGTAAAGGATCTTGGGAAGACTTTGTGCTCCCATTATCCTTCGTAATACTTCACTCTTTTGTAGTTGAGGTGGAGACTTTGTGCTACACTTCATTCTGCTATGTTACTATGCCCTATTTCCATGAGGGAAGCAATGAAAGACTGTGCTTTCATGCGTTTCTTGTGGTTACAATTACTACCAGGAAGGAATCTGGCTGTTGACTGAATATTAATTTTGAAAGAAGATAAGTACCTTCAACAATTATCCAAGATTTCTCTTTTGATCTATGAACATCATCTCTAAAAAAAGAGAGATGGATGGTGTTATGCCACCCTTGAGTGTATTTTTAGCATATATTACTATATTATAGTTAACAAGGAACCTCCCCTGCCGTATAGGGAACCTCTCCTTGATGAGAGAAGAGATTTATCTCATTTAGATGTAGTAAACCTACACATTTTGTTGATCAAATCTCCTTATGTTATGGTTGAAACACCTATTTTTCCGTCAGTTAGCTGGTGACAAAATATTCACCCATCAAGTTTTGGTGACTCTGCTGGGGAAAGAACACACAGTTTGAAGCCTCAAGCTTCAAATTGAAGCAGAGCCAGTTCTTTTCCATTTTTACTTTACAATTTGGCATCCCCATGGTATAAAAGAAGCTAGAGAGCCTAAGGTATTTTTGATCCTATTTTCAAGGTTGTGCAGCAAAATAATTTTGATCTTTCTCCTCCACAAACTCACTTTTAGCGAACCAGAAGTTTTTCTCCTACAAAAGTCAGGTCTCTATTACTAGGCAAAACTTATATTTCTACTGCTAGCAGAGCTTTGTCAATACATACCCCTCATACATTTGTTATCCCTCCCTTCAATAGTCACATAATGGCAGTTTAAGGCCCTTGGGGTAACACTTTTGATCCCCTGAATCTAACTCCACCTCTACATGGGCTACCTCACAATTTAAGGAAGAATTTTCCCAAATTCTATGGCAATGGGAGAGTTCATCCTGATGAATATATTACAGCCTTCAGCATACCCATGGTGTGATAGGCATGGAGTATGAGGATGTAGCAATCAGACTATTTGTAGAAACATTGCAAGGCATTGCTGCAGACTAGTTCTATCATCTGCAAGCCCAGACTGTGACTGATTCAAAGCCAGATTCAAGCTTGCAAAAGATGCACATGCCCTACTGGCCCAACTCACACAAATGAAGAAGGAGCCTCATGAACCTATGAGAGACTTCATAGCCAAGTTTGACAAGCTGAGGAACATGATTCCTATAATTGCTCAGTCGACTGCTGAGAATCTCAAATATTTTTTCATCAATTCTCAGCTTTCAAAAGTAAGTTTCTTGTTGAGATGGGCTGGCCACATAGACCTTGTTGCAGCTCAAGATTTGGCCACTGAGGTGGAAGATGATCTTATCTTGGCAGAAAAGATAAGAAGAGGTCCTAACAGAGGTAAACCTTCTTCATTTTCTGAGAATTTTTCTATAGGCACCACTGATCTTCTGGTGCAAAAGTTGGCAAATGAGTTGTTAGCTCTTAGAAAGCAAATAGTGCAAGGGATGTCTGCTCCTCTTTTGTACCGAGATATACCAAGGAGGACGTTTCCCAATCAGTCATACTAAGACAATGCTGCCAGGAATCAAGGGCAGCCAAATCATCTTTCTCCCCCACAAGGGAAGCTTGCCATTGAAGCAACTCCAGCCAACTCTGTAGTTGGATATCTCGAAAATAAATATAATTTTTCTTTCTATCCTGAGTTGAACCAAGAAAATGACGTTGATATCTTTGCAGAAGACCAAAAAGAATCAGCTAACGACTCTAACATTAGTTTCTTGAATTACTAGGATGAACCCAAAAGTAAAGGTGAAGCATCTGATGGATCATATGCAGTATTTACCAAGTCACAAAACTGGTCATCTCAACAAGCTGATAAAAAAATAGGGGAAGAATCTCGACCAACAATTTCAATTGCTAAATGGGGAATACTCTACCTTTTCAATCAAAGGACCCAATGAGCAGTAAAAAAGTAAGTACTCCAAGTATTCTTTCATCTTTTGCTTCAAATTCGTAGATCAGTACTACACTCCCAAAAAACTAGAAGGATGAACTTCCTTCCTTTGTCAGCAGTCCTTTCCAGTCATTTGACATAATCAACCATGTTAAGAAGACAAAAATTCAAATGTCTAAGTTTGAATTCTTGCAATCCAACCCTAAGCAGTTGGATAGGTTAGTTGAATGTGTGAAGAGTAAAATCATCCCTACAAGAAATTTTTTTGAAGGTGACTCCCAGTCCCCCCAAGAACACATCCACAAAGAATAACCTTGTGATTACTCCTCTAACTTCCCCTGGGAAGATAAAACTATTTTATGTCTCCTTGTTGATAAATGGACACAAGTTGAACAACTGCATTATTGACTCAGGCACATCTAACAATGTCATGTCTGCCAAGGTGGTAGAATCTCTTGGTCTCATGCTGACCAAGACCTTTGGGAGATGTTTCTCCATGGAAAACAAACAAGTACCTTTGCTGGGACAAATCAAAGATGCCTAATTTGTATTTGCAGCATTTCCAGATAAGAGGATCAAAATGATAGTCCTGATGACCGACATCCCAGCGTCATACAACATTGTTTTTGGGCAAAATTTTTGTGAGGATGTTGGTGGTGAGTTAAGCATGGACATGTCTGAGGCGAGGATACCTATTAAAGGCATCATATAGAGACTGCTCCCTGAGAAGGAGTTGAAGTACATTGTCACCCAAACATCGGCCCCTAAAGCTCAAATTTTGTTTGAGTCTTCAAGAATGGGTAATTATTTCCTCTCCATAGAGGATATTCCTATGTTATCTAATAAAAATCTCGTAGGTGAAAATCTAAAAATTGATTCAGATAGGACAACAGAAGAATTGGTAGAGCATAGTACACATGAAGAGGGATTTTTTCTTCTAAACAAAGTCAAATCTAAAATGAGATCAGACTCTGATAATGTTTAGATGCTAGAATTTGATGGCAACTACTCTTCTATCAGCTCTGGATCTGGGATTGTGTTGATATCTCCTCAATGAGATATTTTTACTTATTCATATAAGTTGTAGTTCAGAAACACCAACAACACTACTGAGTATGAATCTCTGTTATTCAGGTTGAAGGCAGCTCAAGACAAAGGCATTAAGCTTCTTCATGCCAAAGGAGATACTGAGCTGATAGTTTGTTAGGTGAGGAACCTGTATCAAACTAAGAGTGAAAAATTGTGCTATTACCACAATTTGGTGTGGGACTGCATTGAAAGCTTTGATGCTTTTAGTATCTCTGAAGTGCCCAGGGAGTTCAATGATAGAGAAGATGTATTGGCTATTTCTGTGACCCTCATGGTTTCTCACCTGACTTCAAAGGGAATAGGTACACTATCAAATTGATCTTTTGACCAAGTGTGCCTGATAATGCCAACCATTAGTAGGTATTCAATGGTGACAATCAAATTATTGCCCTTTTTGAACAAAAGGATAGCTTTGAAAAGCTTCATTTCGAAGGCAGTGAGCCTCTACCATGAGAATCAACTCCTGAAACAAGATCAGACGTAGGTGAAATTTTTTTATAGCTTAAAGGGAATAAAATCTTAAAAGAATTAGTTTTCTTTGAGAAACTCTTTGATAAGCATGACAGGTTCATCAAGCAGCAACAAAAAGATTCAATCTCCTCCTAGGAGTTTGATCAAATTAATTTGAGTACTAAGAAAAATTCCAAAGTATGATTTGACCCATAAACTCATGTTCATTCTCATATGATTGGTATAGGTGAACTAGTTGTTAGTTGGTCAGATCAAAAATTTTGAGTGCACTTGTAGATTGGATAAGGCACAAGCTACCAACATCTTTTGGAGTTCTCTTGTATTCTAGTATAGAATCAGTCCCATAGTTAGAGCCAGCTATTGTAGTGAAATTTGGCCATCTAAATTTCACTTCCCTATTTTTACCATTTTCTTGTCATTTTGCCTTTTGTTCTATTTTTTTTAGTATTTCACAAGACGTCATAGCCCAATGTACAATGAAATTTGTTAAATTAGCCCACATGGAGTAAGTTGAAAATTTGATTTTGTGTGCTCGATGATAAATCTATTGACTTAATTACGTTATTAATTATTTTATAATTAATTAACATTAATTAAGGTCATTAAATGACTATACATTTATTTTGGTCATTTGATAGATTAATTATTTTTAGAATTATTATTGTGTAAATGCAAATTGAAAAGTTCATTTGAATATTTTAAATTTTCCTAAATAAAAATAAAAATCAAAATAGAGGCAAATAAATAATTTTTCATTTTCCAAAGGGAAAATATTATATCAAAGTGAAAAATTCAAATTTTACAGAGTTTCTTCTTTCTTTCAAGCTCTGGGAAAGAGTTGGTTGTAACTTTGGGTGTAGCTATGTGATTTTAATTTGGAGTAATGAGATACAAGTAGATGAAATTTATGTTATTTTATTGTGGATTTCAATGGTCTTTGTCTATGAAATCCATTTTAATATTTTTATATGAAGAGTTTATTAAATTTATGCATTTTATTATTTTTGTGCAACCAATGGTGTTTCTAAATCTTTGTGTTGAGAGACCCCCATGTATGACCTTCCTTAATGTACACGAGTTTCTACGTGTTTTATCTCAATGGAAATTCATACCAAGTGTGCAAAATTAGGTTTGTGAGGAAACTTTGTGGTCCCAAACATGCCTCTTGTTTCTCATACATTCATTGGCCCTATCTTCATTCTTATGTGAGAGGAAGAATTATCACTCCTTTTATTATTTCTGAGTTATTCCAATTGTTCTCCATTTTTATTCTATTGTGTATTTCTCCCCTTTCTCATTTTATTTTATATTATGTTTCCTTTCATACTTTCGAGTAAAATGTACACCAAAAAACATAAATTATTCATATCTTACGAGGGAAGTAACCCTCTAAAAAATAGAGGAGATTCGCCATTTATATGTTGACTTCTCCAATTGTTGGTGAATTGGTGTTGCTTCTCATTGGGTGAGTCATAAAACCAATAAATACAAAAAGGTGACCAAATTTTACACCAATAAGTAGGTAGTATTTCTTGGACATTTACTCAGCCTAGGATATAGAAAATTAGTTTAGAAGGGTTTATTTCTTAGTTGACTCATAGTTCCCTTTCTTTTTTACTCTACCATTCCCTTATTTTTTCCTTTTTTGAGCAATCGGACCTTAGGTTAGATCTACACACCCCCTCAAGTATACTTTAGATGCACATCATATCCAAAACATCTAAGGTAAACAATTATTCACAAAATTGGTACTTACAACTTGTGACTTGGAGTTAATATTTTCTCAGTTCCTAAAATGTTAGAGGTATCCTTGTAATATTATATTGGTGTGCATAAAACCCACATCAATAGAATTTATTTAGATTTAGAAGGAGGGCCACAATCTATTATTATTGAATATTCATTTGAGTTATGTACACAGGATCCTCTAGTAAGGTTAACAAAGGTCAATTTTGATTATAGTCTACTATTTTTAGGACCTTTTCAAGTTCATCGAATACCTAGATCAAATAAATGTGTCCATAAGAGAGCTATTACCCAACCAAATTCATAAACCTAAGGGAACCAACCTTAACACTTTAATATGGACTGTTTAGCTGGTTCATTTATCATCATAGTTGGTACTATCCATGATCTACCTAAGAACGTAGAGAAGTACCTTCTTTCATTCTCTCCTTATGGGTGATGAACTATAGAGGAACATATGAAAGCCTTCAAGATTGATCTAGGTTTTTTAATTGTAGTTCATGAGGATGTTGCATGTAGATTATTCCCATTCACATTATAATATGTTGCCTATGACTGGTTCTTCAACCTTTCAAAAAGTTCAATTACATCATGAGCCCAATATCATGACACATTAATGGCACAATATGTACAAGTTACTAGTGCCAATGTGATATACCAACATTTTTATAGCATGCTAAGGAATCCAATGAGCCAATTAGAGCCTTCGACACAAGATTTCAAAATATGTATAGTCGTGTCACTACTTCTTATAGACATAATGCTACCTTAACACTTAAAATGTATGAAAACACCTTGGATCATATGCTTACAATATTCCTACATAGAGATTTGAACATTAATAACTTAACAAGTGCTTATGATTAATATATTAACATTGATAGGTAATTTAATCCTTAATTGTAGGCCATTCCCAATATTGATCCAAATTTACTAGTCTTGAATCCTATTCCAAATGCTAATTTGAATGTTATAGCGAACAATCAAAACCAAGTTTTCAACCAACTACCTCTAACTCATGCTACATTGAATCAGAACCTAAGATTTATGAACAATAATACATGTGTCTAATAAATATAATCAAAATCGATATTTGGTCCTAGTTAATGCCTCTTACCACCTAAGGGACAACCTACAACTCCACCAAAACTGAGTTGGATTCCATCCAATGCATGGAGTAGAAACTTAGAAATGAGTTTATAAGCATGCAAAAATACTTGGGAAAAACTATAGGGAAAGAATCCAATAGGAACTTACCATTCCAAAGAAATAACAAATAGTTCAATATATTAGGTAATAGTTTAAATCTTTAGGCCAATAGATTGCCTGATATGAATATTTGTGAGGCATCCTTACCTAGATAGTGTAGGGTCCATAATATTGCCCAACATGGCAAGGTGGATTGTATAGAGTTATATACTAATTTTGAAATATTTTAAAAGGAGATAGAAATATAGAAGTAGTTTCAATCATCCTAATTTATCCATAACTGGTGCCTCTAGTACTTTCAATATAACCATGGTGTTTGAGACCTATGATTTCCCAATCCGTATTGATGATGAAAATGAACCACAAGATAATGCAAATAAATTTCATGATTTTTATCAATTTGAAAGGATTAATTGTAATGTGAGAAATAATATTCAATAGTCTTCCACAAATTCTACACCTCCAAACAATAACATGGCTAGTCTTCTTTGATCCAAGTACTAATAATGATCCACCTCCTCCTAGAGTGAATGATCAATAAAATCAAGCTGATCCAAACACCAAGAGTGGATATAATATAGTAGAGGATATGAAAAAAATTAAGGATAACATTACTCTTCATTAGCTAGCTCAAATCATTGAACAAAGAGATATTTTTTCTCAAAGATTTGAATAATAAACTATCTGGTGACAAATCTAAAATGAAACATGCAAATAAAGCCATATACAAAGACAAACCTGAGATCCCACCCTTCTTATTAACTACCAGAATATTTTTGGAAAATGTGCATAATTTTCTAGTTGGATCATGTGTCTTAGCCAATGTAATACCCATGGGGATATGAAAAAGACTAGGGTTGATCCTAGATAAGTCCAAAATAGTAGTTCTACATCTAGACAAATATTTAGTCCTAGTTATTAGAGATTTGTTAAATGTTCTCATGCATTTTTACTTTGAACCACGTGTCTAGTAGTATATTGATATTCCTAAGGTTGATGGTTTACTCCTAATTTGTGACTGGTCAAAAACATTGAATGGATATATGGCTACTAACTTTTCACATATGTGGTTTCCCTAAAAAGAAGTAGCCAATCAAATCAAAGTTGATAGGGAACCAAAAATGAAGCATATGATCATAAAGCACAATGAATAAAATTAGAATAAACTTTGTTTCATCACATGTAAGGGTTTACACCTTCACAACCAAGCTTGATTACCATGAATGAGATTTTAAAGGTCCTTTATAGTTGTGGAATTTATATTTTGATGGTGATCAGTCTAAACAAGGCTCTGGTGTGGGTATAATACTGACTGATCTTGATGGGGGGAAATACTTAGCTAATTTTATAATATAATTTCCATGCACTGTAGAATATGAAGTTGTAATTATAGGGCTCCCATTCACACTAAAACGTAATGTTAAATAAATGTTGATATTTGGAGACTCATAGCTAGTTTTTAACCAAATCAGGAGTCACTAATAATGAAAACTATCATATCTCAATAAATATAAACACATAGATTGGGATTTTATTGATTCTTTTGATGATTTTAATATAAAAGAGCTCCCTAGGGAGCAAAATTAAATATTTGATTCCTGGGATGCCTCTACATCTAATCTAGCTCCACTTCAAGAAACAAAAAATGTAGAATTTCTCTATGGAACTAGTGCCATGTCTTCAGTTCTTGATAATGTTGATCCCTTTCAAGTATTTGATGATGACCAACAAATCATTCAATTCATGGGTAATTATGGTGCCTTTATGTCTCAGATTATTGATTAAAATGGGTTTGATCCAATGAATAGAGACGATAAAGAAAATGATGGTATCCTCCTGTTAAAATAAAAAAAGATACCCAAAGGAATGTTCTCCTTTGAATGGGTCTCTGACATGACTGCCAAGCTAAGAAATAGAAATAGTCTAAGACCAACAAGTCTAATTTTGCCCAATTAAATTTGGGATAGATGAACATCCGTAAACAATCAACATTGGATTAAGCTATACAAAACAAGATAAGTAATGGTTGAGGGATTTATTGATAAAATATAAAGATGTGATCACTTAGAATTATGAAGACCTAAAATTTGTTGATCCCAAAATCATCACACACACTATACCACTAAAAGAGGAACATAAACATTTAAAGTAATGAAAAAGACCAGTCAATCCTATTTTGGAGCCTCTTATTTAGAAATAAGTCCAAAATTTGTTAGAGGCCAAAATTATATTAACCATAAGGTATTCTACCTAGGTATCCAAATTAATCCGTGTAAGAAAGAAAAATGGGGAAATCATACTATGTGTGGATTTCAAGAACCTCAATCGAGCTTCAGAAAAGGACAATTATTCCTTCCCTTCCCTAGATGAAGTAATTCAAATAGTTAGTGGGTCAAATATGATGTCATTTCTATATGGTTTCTCAAGTTACAACTAGGTATTGGTAAAAATGATGATCAAATGAAGACTTATTTCACTACCAAGTGGGGAAATTTTCCATGCAAAAGAATGCCATTTGGATTAATCAATGTAGTAGCTAGTTTCTAAAAAGACATGGGTTTTGATTTTCAAGGACTTATTGAAAAATGCATCATCATTTACATGGATTACTTAACTATATTTTATAAATATATAACATATCATGTGGCCCACTTGTAGAGAATATTTGATAGATGTTGAAGATACAGGGTCTTCCTAAACCCAAAAAAGAATATTTTTGGGGTCATCAAAGGTAAATTATTGGGCCATGTTATCACCAAGGATTGAATTTAAATTGATAGATAGATAGTCCAGGCCATTTTAAAAATTCCATATCTTACCAATAAAAAAGAGCTTAAGTTCTTTAGAAAGATAAATTTTATTCACAAATTTATTTCAATATTTGTAGAGATTGTCAAGCCACTAAATGCTATGCTAAAGCAGGATGTAAAAATAGAATGTACCATGGAGGAAAAGAAATAATTTTAGGATGTCAAGACTTCCATTACCCAAGCTCCAGTTTTGATTAGCCCAACTTTCAACAAAGATTTCTTCTTGTATTTATTTACATCAGAACACACTATAGCAAAAATACTTACATAAAAGGTAGATGTAAATGAACATCCTATTACCTTTATGAGTACTAATCTGAAATATGTAGAAATGAACTGTTCCATGATAGAAAAGAAAATATATTCTTTGATGAATACTACCAATAAATTTAGACATTATATCATGAGCAATAAAACATACACCATTATCTCAGACCTAACACTCAATCTTATGCTTAGATAAAATGAGTTAGGCGAGAGAAGGGGAAAATGGATCACCAAGTTACATGAATTTGATTTTGAGATCAGACCTACTAAAATGGTAAGTGATAAATGTATCATCTAACTAATGGTAGATAATGATATATGAATATTTATTAAATAGATCAACCAATCTCAGGGAGTTGAAGGTGATTGGTACACTCATATTATTCATTATTTACTCACAACTTCACACCTTCTTGAAATAAATAGAAAACAAATAAGATCACTTAGGATCAAGTCACTACACTACATTATATGAAGGCATATATCTATGGTGTGTATATAAATAAGAAGTTGTATATATCTTCAAAAACATTCACCAGAAGATTGGAAGTGGACACCCTCAAAGAACACTACTATACACAAAATTGTAAGGATGGGTTATTATTAGCCTACTATTTTCAAGGATGCCCAAAACTATGTTATAAAATATCGCCAATATTAAGTATTTATTAGAATAAAAGTACACGCAACAATGCCTTTTAGACTGTAATTAAAGGGCACCCTTTTGCATAGTGGACACTAGATTTTATGGGATTTATCAATCCTAATTCATTATCTAGACATAAGTTTGTGTTAATTGTGACAAATTATTATACTAGATGGACTAGGGTAGTAGCAACAAAGGATTCCAAAAGCCAAGAAATGATTAATTTTATTGAAGATAATATCTTAACCAAATTTGGAAAACCAATTTCTATAGTATGTAACAATGGTCCAACTTTCCAATCTACAAAGTTCATAAAATAGGCTTATAACAATTAGATTACGATCAATTTCTCTTTTAACTACTATCCATAAGGAAATAGAGTGGTAAAATATACCAATAAGAACTTGAGGATGCCATAAAAAAGTCAAAAAATGATAAATAAAGAGAATGTCATAAATTATTAAAATATACACTATAGGCATACATAACAAGACATAAATTTGACCTTAAAGCCTCACATTTTCTATAAGTAAATGGATAATAGTTTGTGTTTTCCATTAGTCTCAAGCTACCAACATATCAATTCATGTAGGAGTGGTAAGATGAAATAATTTGGTCAACACTACTCAACATCATCCAAATGGAAGATGCACAAATAAAAGCTCTACATAGCTTTAGTAAACATCACATATTGTCAAGAGATGGTTTGAAAAAATCTCAAAGATCAGAGTTTTTAGAATTTTAGATTTAGTGATCTTATGGGATAAAGCACACTAAAATAAAGGATATCATAAAAATTTCACTTCATTATGTATTTAGCCATATCAAATCTCTAAAATTTTGAGTAACAATGTTTTTCTCTTCAAATATCTACAACGCAATGTCTTGAGATTTTTAGTCAATTGACAATTCCTAAAACATTATTTCATGGCTAGCCCAACTAAAAATATCTCTAAATGAACATGAATTCTGAATTATTAGTAGGATTAGATTAGATTTCATGCTTTCCTAGATTATATTTTCATGCTTTCCTATTTTCTTGGATTAGATTTTCATGCTTTCCTAAAGTAGATTTATTGTTTTCTTAGATCAGCTTTATTGCTTTCTTAGATTTAGTTTCTTAAAATTAGAATAGTTGAATTCACTTCATGTATACATTTTATGAAATCTCTCCCAAAAAGGATGGATAAATAATATTCAAACGATGCTTGTGAATATTACATTATGTGTGTTTGAAGTCCTCGAATCAAGACACATGTCATGGTTAAATTAAAATTTTATTTGAATATAATGAGTTCAACAAAACTGTGGAAGTTAACTTGATTTTTTCATGCAAATTTAAGAAATAATTTTTATTTTGAAAGATCAAATGCACATTTACAATCTTAAAATTTGTTTGAGAGATAACAAACATTGAGAAATATAAAATATGAGTGAAATATTTGATCTATAATGAATTTTATTACTATAAAACTAACCAATGGTGGTTCTTAACCCTTTTTCTAAGAAAGGTTCAAAAGAAATAAAATAAAAAAACTCATGGAAGAGGGGTGATTCAACTATTCCTATCAGGTTCGTGGATGCCTTGTTGACAGTAAAGTAATGCTTAGATTGAAATCAATATCTGTATCGGAGCGATGGAAGCCTAGCTAGTGGAAAATCAATGCTTTAATTCCCAAAACCTTGGGCTTAAAATCCATTATATATATATATATATAATATATATATATATATATAGAGAGAGAGAGAGAGAAGGGGGCAAAGATACCTCAAATTTTGTCTAATCTTTGTTAAAAATATCACAAACATGGGAAATAATGTTTGCAAAAGCACACATGATTGGATAAATGAAAAGGGTTAGTATGTTGCATGGACAAGTTAAAACCTATTTCATTTTCTTTGATTTATTATTCTCTTCTTATAAATTCTATAATTTTGTCATGATGCATGAGCTATGGATTATGGGTTTTCAAATACTCAAGATTATTTCCACACTGAGTCACCATTCATTGTGACCAACACCGCCTCCCCCCACCCATTTTCAAATTTTTAAATGAGGACCCATTTTAGTTTGAAAACCTCATGTTCATGTCTTATTTTGATTAAATCAGTCCAGGTCCAACCTATGAATCATTTTTAGGTTTAATTCAAAATCAAGGTTGATATTGAATTATTATTATATATATTTGGCTTTCAAACCTAAGCATTTATCAAAATTGGGGTTTGATTTTATTCTAAACTAATCAAGCTAACTGGGCATTTGTCAAAGGTTACTTTGTCTTTTATAGGTTATCTTAGTTTTATAGGTCAAAACTACTTTTTGCCACACATATCTTTTGTGCTTAAATGGTTATCAAATGCAAGAGTTGAAAACATTATAAGTGTATTGTCTCTCCAAGTTATTGATATTATGCCATATGTCTTTATCTAGCTCCCTCAAGGATCACTCATCAAGGTTCTAAGCCTATTTTTATTTGAGTGAGTGAGGACCATCTAGGTATCTTAAACATGTCTATATATATATATATATATATATATATATATATATATATATATATATATATATATATATATATATATATATATATATATATATATATATATATATATATATATATATCTTAGAACCCAAGCAAGTGATATCCATCCTTCTTATTCTTGACTTAGGTAGAAAATGACTAAGGTATGGGGTTTCCTAACTACCTAGGTTAATGAGATCATACCACATATATTGATCATATTCACTCGCTCCTTTCATAATAAATTGATAAATCATATATCTCAATATAAGTGAGTATTTTCCATATATCACCATCCTAATTATCCACAACAAATGAAAACATTGACCCTTGATGACCAAGTAGATACGTGAGGAGCATCCATGTGTCACCATCTTATCCATCCATGACTGACAGGTCCAAGTAAAGAGAACATATCTTCCTAATCAAATTCATAAGTGAGAGTTGTCTAAATTTCACCATATTAATCATCCATAACTAAAAGTTATAGATACAAAACACAAATCCCACAAACATCCAGATAAAAAAGATCATCCCCATGTCGACATCTTGTTCATTTGTGACATATACATAGTGACATGAGTTACAAAGCCCAATGATTAAGAAGATAAGTGAGATCCATCTATGTGTCAAAATCCCACTCATACATAGATAATATTCAATATCAAAAACCATGAAGGTAATTGATTGAGTGGATAAAAGAGATTTAGCTACATGTCTGCATCTTACTGAGTTAAGATCAATAATGAAGGGCATATAGATCAACTCCAAATTATTAAGTGATAAGAATCCATGTGTCATCTTCCAAATATCTAGTCCAAATAAATAAGTATACATATTGGTTAAGTTAGGTGTTGACATGTGTCACAATAGATGACTTAATAAGTTGACTAAAAAATAAAATTTAACAACAAAGTGCCATGTGGTGAATGACCCTGTGAAAGATAACACCATGAAAAATAAAATTCAAAATAGAATAGACATGCAGTGAAGTTATTGTGTATAATTAATTACCATGAATTAAGGATTTGTGCAATGAATGTTCGAGTTAAACTAAATCAAATACATACTTGGTCCCAAAAATTTAAAATAAAAACTCATTTACTACTTGTTATTATTGTGAATTGATATCAGAGCTCTTGTAACTAAAAGCCTAAGATTCACGACTTCACATAATTTTTGTAGAAGAGTTAAGATGGCATATTTAGGAAGCAATCCTATTAAATACATGTTCAATTTTTGTGTTAGCACAAAATAGATAGACACTATGTTTGATTCAGTTGTATTCAACCAAAAACTAAAACATTATACCTTAATATGGAAAGAGGTGAATGTAACATAACTTTTTGGGGTAGAGGATCAGTTGTCTCTATCAGATTGGGCATACATAGATGACTTGTTGAAAATAAAAATGGTGTGAATTCACAATGTGACTACCAAATTAGAGGTATTTCTTTTCATATATTCCCTCTTTAATTTGTTTGTGGTTGGGGAATTCTCTAGGAACATTCTTCATTGTCTCAATAGCCCTACCCCAGTAGTTTAAATATATGAGAAGGATTTTGAAACATATTATCACTAGGGCACCCCCTAACATAATATATAATAAATTAGTTTTAGGTGCTTGGTTGGCCAAGAACAATGTTAGGGATACATTGAGGACATGGGCAATGAACCCAAATAACTTTTTGTTAGCAACTCAGATCAGATTTAGGCCTCGAGTTCGAGTTGTCATGGCCTTGTTGAATAGATTGTATGGCCTCCCTAACATTAATTATGTCAAATAAATTTGGGTTCCTCTCTTGGACATTATTTTGGACACCAAAATAATGTTGTATATAGGATAAATTATTAGTTTCAATCTCAAATACTAGATGAGTAAGATAGTGAATAGGCCTAATGCACATTTTTACATGATGTCATATCTATTGGACGTAGTCACATCTACTATCACTCCTCCTGGGGAAAAACCATGGAGACATTTGTTGAAAAATATCAAGAACATAATTTGTGAATATCATAGTATCTTCCACATACACATGTTTAGAAATCAAATTCAAACACATAACATACCTCTTCTATCCCATAGTCTATAAGGCCATTAATGGGTAGCCTATGCCTAGGTTGTCAGACCACATAAAAATGATAATTGAGAAGATGGAATATTAATAGTTTTATCTTGATCACATAGTAATTAAAATTGAAGGATCATTTGAATCCCCATTACTCCTGATTCACTACGTCCCAGACAAGATGACTAAGCAAGAAATAACAACTCAACTATCCAATATTGTAGACCAAGATTTTAAGTTAGCCATGCTAGGGGCCATCCATAAAATTCCTTGAAGTATATGTAGATAATAGTTACATTATGGAAACATCTTCATCAAACTAATAAGCATAGGAATTAGTTTAGCCTGCCTAAGATTGAATTTAGGCATTGGGATCCTTGATATGTAATTTCCAAAGATGTTAAGGATTATGGCAATAGGACAAATGGATAGGGATTATATTCAGTTGAGTGCCATGCCAATATATGAAAATGAGAAAGGTTTGCCTACTAGATATAACCTCATAGACTATGTGTATATGGGTGATTTCTAAGAATAAATTATAGGCCCCCTTTGCTTCCTTGAATCAAGTAAAATCTAGCTTTAATTGATCTCAATCTTGTTATAATTTGGTGATGATATGAGAGGGTTAGGTTCCTAATCCGACATCTCTACTATAGTCCTACTTGGGATATATATATATATATATATATATATATATATATATATATATATATATATATATATATATATTAGTGGGTTGGGTGTATCTAGATATAATCCCAGGTACACATACCCACTTTGCTATAGATTATGGCAGATCATTATATATTTAGGACTCACCCATCATATTGATATTCCATTTATGGTATGGAGGAGAGCCACCAACCTCCACTATATCTCTCAATGAATGATATATAGTGAAAATATTGAACCAACCCCATATCATTTATAGAGAAGAGATCTAGAAGGGCAATTGTTATATATCCATAGGGGTGCTCTCCCCTCCCTCAGTATCCTATCTAGAAAATACCCAGACCGATTATGCAATATATCTAAGGGTTTACCTTTTGATATATTTTTCCTTGCCAAGGGTGAGATGAATCGCCCCTATAGATATATATGGGTCACCCACTATCTATATATGGCTCTTCCCACTATCTATACATGGATTGATTATGGATAAATCCCTCACCCTCATTGTAATCATGGGTTGAGTGCAAATGAATATACATATTATGTTCACTCCTCAATTGATGAATAAATTGAGTCCCCTTATATCTATCTATATATGGAGCTTCCTTGAATATTGATATTAATATCAATTATTCACTATGAGATATATTAATGGGGGTGGGGTGGACAATTAAACTATAGACTATGTCCCCCTTCTATATATGGGGATTTTGGAAGCACAATGACTGACGGGGTGGGGTTGAATCAGTCTTAAAAAAATTTCATTCAATTCCACTTAATCATACATGAACTCATTCTACCAAGCCTGTACATCTTAACAAGAATAAGCATCAAATCATAAGAGCATGAAACATATGAACATAACATATACATGGGAAAAACTCAAGGGAAATAAAAACCATTGATGAATCAAATAGACTATAGTCCTATAAGATAAACATCAATCTTGAGTGAATCACCAACTGCACATGTAGCACCAACCCCAACTAGCTCAACACCAACTCAACTAGGCTTTAACAAGCACCCACTTTCAAGGAGGCACCAATTCCCTAGATGAATCAACACCAATTTATCCACCTAATACACTCAATCACTTCATAAACCCTTGTTTCTTATCTAATAAATGATGATATTCTTCTTTATCTCTTCTCTCACTTTTATCCCTCTCAATTTGATCTCTAGCCTTCTTCACTCAACTAGCCCTCTTCATAGCTTGATTAGGTATTCTGACCTTAATCCTCTTATGCATAACCTCTATTATATATTCATGACAATTATTTGATGCTTTTAATGACCTCATTCTACTCACTAATGATACATATCATTCACTTGTTCTCTTCACTCTCTAGCATACAAAATAGGCCTAAACTGCCTTATTTTTATACAAGTCACTTGATCATATCCTTCTTAGTTGGCCACAAATTCTTATCTATTAGGTCATCCATGAAATAAGTCTTATAATATTAAAATAACATGCCTTAATCATGAATCAATCAATACATTAGGTTGGCCATAGCTCAATTAGCTCTTACTACTCTTTTAGGCTTTATAGAGACCTAAAAGGTCTTCTTAACAACACATTAACCTTTGATCTTTCTTGAGGCATATCCAAACACCTCACATATTAGTAAAACATAATATTCCACTTCAACAGACATTATCCAACTTTATTTAGGTCCATAATACCTTTTAGGTCTAACTACCACTTGAACCCTTTCTAAAATCATTGTTCATAAAAGGCTTGTACATATACAAAAACTCTATCTTGAACAACTAAGACATAAACTCAATTTTTCCAAATAAACATGATAAAAAATAACATATTCAAAAACCTCATGACCTTAAGGTCATTAAAAAATTCATCAAATTCTTCAACTTAGGGTAAATAGACTCAACTTCTTCTTTGTAAGATGTTCACACAATTTTGCCAACTAAATTCAAAACATAATTGAGGAAACATGAAAATATGATTGTTGATTGAATGAATTCAAGGGATTTAAATGTATGAAAAAGATATTATACCATACTTAGAGAAACCTCTATCAAACAGATCATAATCTCTAATGGAAACTATTAGTTTTATAAACCAATTTGTTGACCTTCTCTTTCACATACTCCACTCAGTCAGATAAGCCATTTTGGTCTCAATGTTCCAACCTCTTGTAATAAATTACAAGCTTCTAAAAAACATGTATATATATTTCAATTCTAAAAAAAAATCATCACATACTTCAATCTATCATTCTTACATGAAAACACATCAAGAATCATCTTCTCACTTCTACCTGATTTTCTTACTATCTGCATCACTAGGTCTGTTAGCGACTGGCCAACTTGGATCACCAACTTTGTACACCTAAGATATATAACCTATCTATAAACCTTCATGGACAAAAAATAGAAGTCTCACACTTTGATCATTATCCACTAAGTAACTTTGACTCAGTCAACTCTATCTTCTACAATAAATGTATGAGAAATAAGCACTTTCATGTAGGGTCTACTCACTTATCTAAGAAACCAATTACACTTAGAGATGCCTAGGAGAGTTGAATACAACCTCCAATCAATTTTATATTCATATCAAACTATTTTGAGATCTTTAGAACAAGATCTTCAACATCAAGTCAATGTTAGGGTTCTTTGAAGGTTTAAACCATCTTCTAATCTTAATGATCGTTCATAAAACTTAGCTCTTCTTTACAAAAACTAATGCTTGAAAATATGAGATATAACCCTTCCTCATATGCCATTATTTCACTAAAAATTTTCTTATTTTATTGTTTAGAAAGATGTAAAACTTAAAATTAGGCTGAGGTTAGTAGAACCTGGATATGTTGTGTGTATGTAAATCCAAATGATTGTCGATACTCCTCTTCATATGGGGGGATGACTTACAGATAAGAAGGCACTAGAAGAGAATGGTTGATTAATGGGATAATAGGGTGGGTTTCCTAGCATGAGCTAGATCCAAGAAGTACAAGCTTTCTTGGAGGCTATCAATTCACACTTTTAAAACACTTAAGTTATGATAAACTGAAAATAGGTGCTTGTATGAAATAATAGAAAGTGCTAAAATCAAATACAAAAAATTCTTGAAGGGAAACAAGTGATTTTGATTAACAATAAAAATAAATGATTGAATACTAATTTTAAATCGCTCAAACTTGATTCAAAAAATAAGTTAATGTTCTATGATAAAATACAAACTCACAAATTGGGATTTGGGTACAGGTAGATGGGTCAAATTAACTTGTTGTTTTAAAATGACACACAATGACCATTAGTGGTTGTTTATGACCATTAGCGATTAGGTGACCATTAGTGGTTGTTAACCATCAGTGGTTGTTAACCATTAGTGGTTATAAAAGTCCATCAATGGTTAGAGAAAACCATCGACGGTTATTATTGGAGTTGGTTTCGGAAGAGAAGTCTATTGGGGAGGTTACAAAGAGGTTTTAAAAGTGATGTTTGGGTTGAGTGTTGGTTATGAGATATAAAATAATGTTTAGAGGTATCTGGTTCAAGGATCTGGTGTTTAGGTGAGTGATAATGGTTTGTGGGTGGTTTTGGGTAGGAGGTAAAATGCCTAGAGTTGTAAAACTCCAACACAAGAAAATGGGATGAAAGGGAAATAAAGGGTAATGACACAAGCAATGAAACAAATAGAGGTAATTATTGAATTTTGATTAAAAAATAGATATTTAGTTTTTAGGTGTTGCTGGTCCAAGGAATATTGGTGTGAAATGAAATCTTGTTGTGGATCCTAGAGCTATGTCAGTAGAATAATGATATCTTGGCTCAAGATAGTGAGTTGTAAGAGTACCCTAAGCCTCTATCCTAGTTCTTGCCCTTGAATGATGATTTAACCTTATCTTCATCTCTAAATATAGGAAAAAAGGAGGTTAAAATGAAGAGTTTAATAAATGGTTTATCAAATAGTTTGACCAATAGTCTAATCATGCATTGATCATGTAAATAATAGACTAAAATTAGACAATTCGTAATCAATGAGTTACAGTTGAGTTGTAATTGAGACAAAGTTTTTGGTTGAGTTAAGTAGTCACCATCGGTCTAAGTTAACCATCGGTGGTCGAGGGTTTACTAACGATGGTAAGGAAGACAGTTGAAATGGCTAAAATTATTCATTTTCACTTATGTTTGGTGGTTTAAAAGGTTAGGAAATGGTCCAAGGGAGCCAAGGGGTGTTTTAAGGGTTAATGCAACATATAGAACCATAGTGTATGGTTTTTTAGTGTCTACATTCAATCCCTTTTTGTTATGAAATTTGTATCTATAAGTTGAAAAATAAAAAATGGAAGGTTGGTAGAAGGTTGGATGCCTTGAGTATGGGTGGAGGTGTTCCCCCTCAAACTAAGAATCTAGGAGGTAAAATGGATTCGATGGTGGGTTTTAAAAGTGGATAAGTGGGTGTTAAGGTTAAGTGATAAGGTGGGTTGAGAATTAAAATGCAAACATGCATGCAAAATATGACTAAGTATGATAACATATATTGCACATAGACTAGGCTATCATAATTGAGGTAGTTGTTAAAATAAAGTTATAACTAGAAGGATAAGTGACAGGGTAATTAGGCCACAAATTTAGGCATAAATGATATGGGCTACTCCTATAAACTCAAGTCTCTTAGGCAATTTGATGTAATCACACGTATCCAAAAATTAGATGTGATCATGAGAAAACAAAAATGGTTGTAGGTGTTGAGACCACAAAGGGTCATGCTCTGAGGCACCTAAATGGTTGGTACGTAAAAGTAGTGTGAGTTCATCAAATATGTCAAGGTAATCAATGTGGTCAAAATGACCAAGGCAAGGTTATCACAAAAAGTGGGTCAAAATGACCAAATTTGAGGTTAATGGGTCAGTTGGTTGGCAGAGAAAAATGTTAAGGTTACTTTTTTTGGTATAAGGTGGACCCATTTCTTGATGAATGGGTGAAAAAATAAGGTTTTCAATACCAATAAGGAGTTTAGGATGAAATGGCATTGTTGGATGAGGGGTTGAGAAGGTAAAAGATAGGGCAGGGTGGGAAAGACCCTAAGTGGTTTGATTATCGACAGTCAAGGTCAACCATCGATGGTCACCTAGTGACCATCAATAGTCAAACATAGGCCCTAACAGGGTGACCATTAAAGTTTAAATGAGGTATTATTTTCTCATTTACAAATATCAACCCATAGCATTTCTACCTTATCAGTTGAGAAAATGATGGTGATTCATATTCTCATGATAGATAAGTGAGTGAGGGTTGATTAAGGTTGGACTATAAGGTGGAAGTTGACCGAGGTGGGTGAGAGCAAGTCAAATTTATAGCTAGGATGTAGGGAGGTAGAGGCAGATTATGGGGCTAAGTGATGGTGGTGGTACTAAGGGTTCCACCATGATGGAGGACATGTAATGAGGTAGGGGATGTAATTGAATTTGTAGTTTTTATTTCTTGTTTGTTATTTTTGTGGGTGGGTAAGATTGGAAATGGGGGTTTTGAGTTTTTAGTAAGAAATTGGTGGGGCGTTGAAAATAGGTTGAGGGAGGTAAGGTAGGGGATGGGGTAAGAAGGTTTAAGTAGGATTTGAAGCTTTTTGTTGATTATTATTAAGGATTGGTGGGTTAGGGAAAGGCTTTGGTCACTAAAAATCACCACACATTAGCCATCGCTGGTGGCTATCGACCATTTTTGATTGATAGGTGACCATCAAATGTTTGGTGTGTGTACCATTGGTGGTCCACCACCAAATCATTGGTGATTGATGGTTGATCAGTGATGGTTCTACAAGGAATCGTCAATAGTCAAGACTTGACCATCAGTGGTCGGTATAAGGTTAGGTAATGGGGTATAGAAGGGTAGAGGAATGGGTGAAAGGATAGTGTAGGAATGGGTAAAGGTATTTAGACAAAAGTATATAAGTGTGGGGCATATGAGGTGAATAGGCTAGGGTGAAGGTAAGAGTAGATAAGGGTTTGGTTAGGCCTTTAAAAATGGTGTAAGGTAAATGTGAGTAGGGTTAGGTTTAATAGGTAAAATACATAGGTCATGGTGAAAAGGGTAAGGAAAACTAAGGGAAAATTTTAACCTTATAGGCAAGGGAGTAGCTACAGATGTGAGACTGAGTGCCTTAGCTCTTGGATGAGGTATGCAGGTCTATGATGGACCAAGAGTGGGAGTACATGACTATAGTGGGCCTAGGTGGTATGAGATTTTATTAGTACATGTCGAGAGACACGATGATGTTGGTTACCCTCATCAAGATATGGGACCTAACTACCAACACTTTCTTACTACTGACTGGAGAGATTACCATCCTACCATAGGACATTTACTAGATTTTTTGGCTATCAATACGAGGTGAAATGATATAACATATTGATAACGAGGAGTGAGATACACATATGGATTATTTATTTGGTGCAAGCTATGTTCATGCTAGGTGGTACGTAGGAGGTTTCTATTATGTACCTATGTATCACATGGATAGGGGAGGGAGATGGCTTATCACTATGACGATGATAGCCATTACCTTAAATGAACTTTCAAATTCTAGTAGTGGTAGACTTCCCTTTTTATTACTAGGTGTTCTTATTGACATGATGATTGACCAGACAGTGTTTACTTGGGCCCCAATTTTACTAGTTCAGATCTATTGGGAGCTCTAGGGATATACAATATATAAGAGATATGGCATTAGCATCAAGTTTGTTCTACACTAATGGGCATATGAGCACATTGGATTACTATGACCAGGTGGATTACCATTGTAGACATGGGACCAGGTTGACTTCAGAGTGGGGTTCATGATATGGAGAGGTGACTACACATTCACACCACTTGAAGGAATAGTATGAGACTTGGATTGGTACAGAGATAGGTTAGAGGCACTGGTGGATGGGGAGTTTATCTAGAGGCCGTATATCAGATTCCTAGCATGGGCAAGCTATGTTAGGCAGACCTTGTCACTGTAGAGTTATAAATGGATATATGCAAAATGGGAGCATGAGGTGGAGCTCATCCCATTTGACAAGGTTAGGAGATAGTTAGGGCTTGCTCAAGGCATCCCAAGTGATTTTTTGAGGTATAAGAAGGAAGATGTCAAGGAGTCACTAGCTCTACCATGGTATAAGGAGGTATAGATTGACCGTGAGGAGCTACTAGTGGCCATAACTATTGATGATGCAGGGGTGACACTAGATTACCTTGTATGGTTTCATGCACATTATGCAGTGGTGGTGTTTGGGGGAGATGGTACATAATAGGCTCTTAATGTAGACATGGTGGAGGGGGTGGGGACCCGATAGATGTGGATTCCCATAATATATAGGCACTCATCACAAAGAGATATCAGATATGGGTAACACTAATCATAACATAGGTAGCTCTAGTAGTGGTGACTGTAGAGAGAGATATGACACAAGGCCATGTGGTAACCCTTATGTAGGAGAGGGATACATCATGAGCATAGATAACATTGGTGACATAGGAGAGGGATATCCTAAGATAGGTAGGAGGGTGAGCACCTGTACCTATAGGACCATTGAGAACCATCTTTGTGGTGAAGTATGTAGCCACAGTAAAAGAGCTCAGATACTATGAGGTACTGGTCTTTAGACAACTTCTAGATGAGCCCTAATATGCCATGTATAGAGCAAAAATTAGTAAGAGAGATAGCAATGCTACAACAAGTTAGTGGGTAACATTTGTGGGTGCACAAACAGATCTCAAAGAAGGATAGGCTCTAGGGATCAGTAGTGATCCTCCACCTTAGACTCCTATGAGATGCCTATTTTGATGTATTATATGATTTTTAGATAGTCCTATGAGATGATGCAATGAGATGTACACATTTTTGTGAGATACATGGAAATCATTATGATATATGATTAGTTATGATTATGAGCTTATTGATGTGATTATGGGTTATGGATATTGTTAAAGGTTATGGTTAGTTATTTGATGTTTATGATGTGATGATGTTGTTTATGATATGATAATGATGTTGTGATTAACATTTCTCTTATGAGTAGATACATGCTTAATTATATATTATAAATTTGGATGTTTTAAATTAATGAATCTATGCTTCCTTATCTAGATAGACATGTGATAGATAAAAAATGTGGATGACTCACTTATTTATAAAATAAATGATTAAAAGGTTATAGATGTGAAAAATGGTTATGATTAGCTGATGTGATTGGTTAGAAGGGAGAAATGATGTTTGATGTATGAGATGGTTAATTCATTAAAATATTTTTATGATTAAAAACTCTTAAAAAAATAAGGTAAAAAAAAAATCACAAAATAAAACACATGTTTTTTATTTAAATGTTTTTAATGAATTGCATTTGATTAGATGAAGGTGAATTAATCTTAAAATACATAGAGTAAGTTTGGACAACAAAACTAGATGTGATAACAAAAAATAAAAATAAAACAATCCAAAGACAATCATCATAGTGAATGTATCAACAAATAGGTTTAAGAAAATAATGAGGTATAATGCTCTTTCATTGGTGAGGACCAAAATAAAAGGGAGCTAAGATTGGTTTATGAACATAAGCCCTCCACATGATTCACATAAGCATTTGTTAATTAGTTAACAAATTTTGTGATCACATAGTGTCAAGTAAGCTCAAAATCCCTTGTTATATAGAAGGTGTAATAGGGAGATGGATGATTAAAGGAACCTTCTTGTGAGACTAACATACCTCTTCTGTAGGTTACCAAAGAGCTAGTATAAACAAAACTATGTCATAGATGGTATAGATTGATCAATATAGGAAGTCTACTCATGAAAGCCAATTGCGGTTTCCACATAATGGGTCTTTTGATATTTTTGTTATTACTTTGTGAGGTTGGGGAAGTTGATTGATGCAAGAAGCTTCCAAAAAATTGCTTACTTTTGACAAATGCTTTTACTTAGCCATCCTTAAAGGGAATGGTCTGAGCCTTTTGAGACCTGTTTTAGGCTTTGTGATAGTTGTCCTTCAAGGGAGCAGTCTACCTTACATTGAAACATTTTGATTGGTTTTGGTGGATGCCCTTCAAGGGAGTAGCCTGCTAATTCTAGAGATGACCCATATGATAGATGACTATTAATGTTTTTGCTTTTTATGACATGGACTTGCTTATATAGGCTAAAAGGCTTACATTTATGAAGACAAAACTAAATCTCAAGAAGGTTAAAATAGTGGGTGAGAGGATTCTTTGAGAGACAATAACCATGAGATTCCATCCTATTAGGGATGAAAAGTATCTATGAGAATCATGCCATGTGTAGAGCCATGGTACCCATATTTAGGATTAACGATACAACTATGATGGAAAATCACATGATTTTATGCTTTAATCGGTAGTCCTCAAAGTGTGGGGATGAAGGTGAAAATCTTGGAAAATGAGGGACGAGCTTAAGCTATATAAAATGTGAGTTTGATCTTATTTAACAAAATAAAGGATGCATATGTGAAGCATTGAGAGGCTCAGGTTCCAGTGTCCCCTCAAGAGAGGATAACTAGTAAGCTCCTGATCTATACTTATGCATAATGATATAAGGTCTAAGCTAATTGAAAGCAAAGTTGCCATGCTTGATTTTTTTCATATTGGTTACATGTTGATTTTCCTTTAACACGAGGTCTCTGATATTGAATTTTTATTCTCTTAGTTGTTTTTTATAGGTGCACTTGATTCATTTTTGATAGATATGAAGATGGTTAAGCATGGCCAAATGCCACTCATCAAGTAGCTCAAGTTGGCTAAATGCTCTTGAAGATAATTACCCTTGAAAATGATATCTTGTAGGGATATGCAAAGAGAGAAAATTTGGACTTCAAGAGGAAAGATATCATTTACTCCAAAGATGAGAGATAAAGGGGTATCACCCATAGGGGTTCGACTGATAGTACAATATTCCCATAGGGTGAAGGGATGTGTAAATGTTAATCCTAACCAGATGCATTAACATTTTTAGTTAACATGTTGTTAAGGGTTTTGTTAGAATATTCAACCTATCCATTAGCTTGTGGATGATAGGGTGAGGAGAAACTCAACTTAATACCAAATGTGTCACAAAAACCTTGGACTTTTTTATTTTTAAAATATTTACCTTTATCAATGATTATCTTATGAGTAACATTGAAATGATAGATAATGTGATGGCTAATAAAATTGAAAATATTTTTAGCTTTGGTTGAAACAAGAGGAATAACCTCCACCTATTTAGTGAAATATTTGGTCATAGTGATGATAGAATGATGTCTTTGCGAAGAATGGGGGTTAATTTCACCAATAAGATCTAGTCCCCATTATGGGAAGGGCTAGAAATTCTTGGATACTTGAAGGATATGACTAGGTGTGTGATGTAAATTGGCATGTTGTTGATGTTAACACACTTATTCACATAATCACAATAGTCTTGGTTAAGGGTGGGCCAATAGTAGCCAAGGAAAAGGATACTTTTAACGACAGCTAGGTCACTAAAGTGTCCCCCACAAATTCCATCATACATTTCTTTGATAGCATGAGAAATCTCATGACTGTGTAGGCAACAAAAAAGGATATAATCAAAGCCATGTTTGTAAATAATTACCCCTAGTATGTTATAACGAGAGGTACTCTAATGAAAACTCTTTGACCCTTCCTATAAAGAATGGAGGGAATAGTGCCTAGTTTGAGATAGTCAAAGATTTGCTTATACCAAAGGTCGGGTTAGGTCTCCTCCACACTAAAGATGGAAGGAGGGTTTGATTTAGTATAATAAGGATTGATAAGATGATGGATAATGACAAAAACATTAGAGTTAGAAGGTGTGGATGGGATCCGAGAAGTAAAGGAAGCCATTGTATCGCCAAACTTGTTCATAGATCACAAAATGGCTTGGATAAGGTAATATTCAAATGACGCTAAGAGTACACCAACTAGCTATTTATATTATTGAAATACATCATTTTCACATTGATAAGAGCCATTGATTTGATTGAACATGAGTTAGGAGTCACCAAAAACACTAATCATCTTAACTCCCAAGGCTAAAATAGTTTGGAGACCTATCAATAGGGCTTCATACTCAGCCATGTTATTGGTACAATCAAAATCAAGCTTGAAGGATAAAGGAAGGGGTTCACCATCAAGGGGGATGAGAATTATACCAACACCCCCACCACGTTAACACTTTGAGCCATCGAATAACATGGTCATTTGATATGTGGCATCCTATTGAGAAAGAGTCATGATGGACTCATCAGGAAACTCAAGAGGAGAAGGTTGGTTGTCCACTAAAGGTGCTTCAACCAATTGGTCAGTGATGACTTTCCATTTAATTTAATTTTTATAAAGTAACTCAAGATCAAACTCAAATAAAATCATGATCTATTTAGCCAGACGTTGGTTTTGGTATGGCTTGGAGTGCATATACTTGAGTGGGTCGGTGTTGGTTATGACATAGTCTTGTGGTTGAGAAGGTAGTGGTTGAGTTTAGAAGCCTCAAAGACCAAGGTGAGGAATTTTTTTTTGGTATGGGTATACTAAGTCTCGTACTCTATAATAATTTAAATTATATATTAGACAAATTTCTCTTTATGCTACTCATCTCGATGTGCAAGCATTGCCCCTAAAGAGTGATCGATGGAAGAAATATAAAGATAGAAAGGTTGATCTTCTTTGGGAGGAACAAGTATAGGTGGAGAAAAAATGTACTCTTTAAGTGAATGAAATTACATTTAATAGTCCTTATTCCACTTAAAAGATATATATTTTTTCATAAGGTGGTGGAAATATTAACATCTATCAGATAGCTGAGAGATGAAGTGACGAATGGATTGGAGCTTCCCCTGTAAACTGTGGAGTTACTTGAGGTGGGTAGGAGGAGGCATGTCAAGGATCACTTTGGTTTTGGTAGAATCAACTTTGATTCCTTAAAGATAGATGATAAAGCCAAGGATATTTCTTGACAAGACCCCAAAAATGCATTTTTTGGGGTTAATGCAAACATGGTAATGGATGAGACATTCAAAGATAACCTTGAGAATTTCTAAATGATCCTTACAACATTTATATTTCCCAAGAAGTTCATCTACATAATCCTCCATGATTTTGTTAGTAAGGTCATGGAAAATATAGGTCATGGCACATTGGTAGGTTGCACCTCCACTTTTTAGACCGAAAGGCATGACCCTATAGCAGAAGGTTCCCCATGGGGTGATAAAAGAAATTTTATGCTGGTCTTTGGGGAAATCAAGATCTCATTATAGCCCAAGAAACTGTCCATAAGAGATAACATCTCATGACAAGTGGTAAGATTAATAAGCTATTCAATGTTTGGCAAAGGGAAGTCATCCTTTGCACAATCAAGGTTAAGATCATGAAAGTCCATGAAAATGTGAAGTCCCCCTATTACTTTGGTGATGGAGATGACATTTGAGACCCATTGGGGATAGTCAATGGGTTAGATTAAATTTAAGGATAGGAGGTGTTGAAGCTCTTCTTTAATAAGAAGGGCTATATAAGGGTGCATCTGATGAAGCTTCTGCTTGACAGGCTTGGCATCATGGGTAGTAATGATATTATGGGTAGAAATGTAAGGGTTGATTCCTAAAATGTCACTATAAGACCAAGCATATGTTATTCTATGGTCTCGTAAGGAGGGAAAATACTGAAGCTAAGAGGAATCTAGTGATTGGCTGATTTTGACAATGTACAGGTTATACTAAATACCTAAGTTGACATCCATGGTGGATTTGTTTAACATGGTTGAAGTTTTAGGAGGAATAAATTTATGGATAGAAGAATCTTTTGCACCAAGACAGGTAAGAAGGGAATTATCATCCTGACACCGAATGATACTAATGGTAGTAAAGTCATCTTTTACCATCTCAGGATGAGTTAGAGGAATGGTTACGATCTCCCCATCCTTTCGATAAGTTAAGGGTCCAAGGATAATCATGTTGATGAAAAGAAAGTTAAGGGGAATGATATCAAAATCCTCATATTCTAATGGTGAAGGGGTTGGTGAGGATGGAACTTCCTCATCAATGATAGTAATGGGAGGCAAATTGGTTAGCTCTTTAGGTGGAGAGAATTCAAGACCAAATCTTTCATGAGAATTTTGGGTCTTACATGGAAAAAACTCATGTGGTCCATGCTCGTAATGTCCTAGATCGAATCCCTTCCAAGCACACCTATAGAGGTATGTCTTAGCAAACTTTGGTTTATCTAGATAGGAGAAATCAAAGGTGAATGGTCGAGTAGAAGAGGAGGTAGAGGTGGTATAAAGTGGTTGATCAAGTCCCTGATAGACAAGATTAGTTTGGAGATTGGGAGGCTCGAAAGGAATAATGGTTCTGATATTGGGACCATAACCAATATTTTGGTCAAGGTTCCCATATTTTTGGGGCATCAAGGTCAAAAGGTGATACTCCCCAAGTGAGAGACATTGGAATGTTGATTCCAAGGGGTCCTTCATGGGGATTTGGGTAGAAGGGATAGATGAGCTATTTGAGGCTTGGTTGATGGAAGAGGTGGATTCATTATTGGTTGGTAAAGGCTTGGTAGATAGAAGGAGGATAACATCATTTGGCTGGTACATCATGTTGCATGATATAAAAGGACTTGGGTCAGCTTGTATGGTAACTACTTAACCCTCATGCTCAAATTTGATGCATTGATGTAGGGTAGATGGCACACAATTCATGGAATGGATCCAAGGGCATCCAAGCAAAAAAATGTAATAAAACTCACCTTATATTACATAGAAGAGCTTAATAAGTGTGCAAGGTCCCAAATGAATGTGGAGGATGACAGTTCCTAGAGTTGTTTCCATAGTGTCATTAAACTAAAGAAGCACCACTATGGTTTTTGACATTATGTTCTCCAATAATTTTAGTTGGTCATATGTCTAGGAGGAGATAATGTTGATGCTAGCTCTTCCATAAATCATAACCCTTTTGATGTGGGTTTGGTTGATATACATGTAATGAATAGGGGAAGATTCAGATCCTAGGGATGAATAGAGGGTATTTCTAAAATTTTAAAGGTAACAACGGTGGAAAGTTGAAGGGCTCGAATAAAGGCTGCTAGAGGTTGTAGATCTTCTGGTTGAACCTCTATGGACTACAAAGCCTCTATCATCACCTGACAGTGATGGGGAGATGTATTGATTAGTTTATATAAACTCATCTTCATCAGTGTTTGGTGAAGTTGATTTATAACTACTCTTTAAATTGATTCAAAAGAGTTGGATTGAGAGGTACCCAAGATGGACACCTTGGGTTTGAGGGAAGGTGAAGGTGTTTGGGTTAGGTTGGGTGATTGGGTGGTGGAAGAAGGGTATGTCTATGGAATGGACACCTTTGCCTTCCCTTTATCTTTTTTTGGGCTTGTGATCATGTGGCCACATAGATGGTATGGATTTGGCATAGAGTTGGGCTAAAGGACTGCTTCGGTTCCTCCTCACTCTTAGATAAGAGTATATGATTAGGTAAGTTTGGGGTGGTGGTTTATGGTTTTTGGATTGGAAGTGAGCTCATGGTAGGATCTTCAGACAATAAATCATCCTCATCACATAACTAGTAGACCAAGACTTGGAGAGCTTTATAGTTCTCTGTATCATGCCCAGGTGTTTTATGGTATAAGCAAATTATATTGTCATTAAACTAGGATGGCTTAGGAATATGGGGGTCAAATAGTTTTATAAAAGGCAAAGTCAAGCAATAATCTTGAAATAATATTTGTGGGATGGTTGAGTAAGACTCAAGTAAAGATGGCAAAGATGTTTGGGTTTTGGATTTGACTTTTGGGGTGGAAGCCTTCTTAGGAGTAGGCTTCACGATGGGAGTTTTAGGTGTTGGAATATTATTGGTAGGTGTTTTTGTAGTAGATTTCTTGGGGTCAATGGTTTGGAGGTGAAAGGAGTGGAGGTAGATGGTTTGGAGGTAGAAGGATTATAAATAGAAGGCTTGGTAGTGGATGGTTTGGAGGTAGAAGGTGTGGGGAGGATAGGTAAAGGTGTAGCTAAAAGAGGAGGTTGGGTTTGGGTTGTCTTTGGGAGACTTATTTTCTTAATGGAAGGATGAGGTCCTAGGATGGAAGAAGGATGGGGCCCTAAAATGGAAGGTAAGGTAGAGATGAGTGGCAAGGTTTTGGTTTTTAGGATCCTAGGTGGCTCCACTTTCTTGGTGGGCTTAACATGGGGTTTCTTTAGTGGGATAGATGGTGCTAAATCCAATTTTAATGGAGGGTGAGTAAGGCTCTAAGTAGGGAGCATGCCTAAGTTTTTTATGGGATTTTTTGGGATGGGAGAAGGTGCTTGGGTTATTTTGGGTGGAGTTGGTTTGGTTGGGATGATGATGGGTTCACTATTGGAAGTGGAAGGTTGAGTTGATAATGGTATGGTTGAGGGATATTGATTGGTGGATAGGGGATCCCAAGATGGTGCTAAAATGTGGAATGATCCATGTTGGGTTGGGATAGGTACTCAAAGTTTTTAACTAGTCTATAAAAAGTCTTATAGATGGGTTTGGTTCCTTCAGTATTGGTCTCAAAGGAAAAACCCATGGGTTGAGAGAGAGGAGCGACTACCTTGTCCTTTTCCTCAATCAAAGGATCCAAGGTTTTGGAAGGCAATTCTTCCTTGGGAGGAGTACGTAAAGTAACCTTTTCCTTTGGAATGATTTTCAAAGGAAGAGTGGATTGATCTATGATGGAAGAGAAAGGTGTGGTGGTAATGGTTGCCTCATTTAATATGTCTTCCAAAGGAGAGGTTGGTAGCTCCACTACCTTAATAAATGGAGAAAGGGCAATAGTTTCTTCCTTTGTTTTGGTTTCCAAATGATTATAAGGTGACTCCACTACCTCAATAAGTGGAGGGGAATAAGAAGTAGTTTGGGCAATGGTTTTCTCAATAATGAGCTCACTAAGAACCACATTGACATTATGGACCTCATGGTTGTGAGAGGATTCTGCTTTATTGTATTCATTTTTCATAGAAGAGGCATGGTTAGGGAATGGTGGTCTAAATATATCAAGTGACTGATTTGGGGGTGCATTGGGGTTATCCAACACAAGTTCCTCCTCGTCAATCAACCCTTGGACAATGCTTTTGAAGGTATTGCATCTACTCACATCATGTCCAATGACATGATGGAAGGCACCCTATTCATTCTCCTTACACCAACTAAGTACATGATGAGAAGAATTTAATTATTGTTGGTGTTTAATTGGAGGAAGTTGTATGATATTTGATTTCAACAACTTTTCCAAAATGGATGCATATGACTCCCCTAGTGGAGTATATTTCTTTTGGTTGTTACGGTTTTAGTTTCAAGTATTTTGGTTGGAAGAATTAGAAGAGTTAGGTTGGTTAACAACTAAAGGAGGGGAAGTTTTAAGGGAAATTACATTCATGGTTCCCTTGGTTTTGGTGTTGGTGTTGGAGTGGTTAGTGGTTTTAGAGGAGGAAATTTCATTTGACTTGAAACTAGAGTTTTTGTTTCTCAATTTGAGCTTCCCCTCATTAATGGCTCTAATCTCCAGTTTCTATGTCATGGTGAAAACATCATCAAAGGTCTTGAAAGTTTGAAATTGTAAAGTGGAGAAAACATGTTTAACACAATCCAAAGAGAAAATTTGAATCATCTCAGGTTGGGGCAAAGAGAAAGAGAGTTGGTTTATCAAACCTCTCCAATGGGCCATGAATTTAGAAATTGACTCATCCTCAAATTGTTGAATGTAGTAGAGGTCAGTGATGGAAATTTTCTTAGATACATTTATGGAAAAATGAACTAAGAAGGTTTGAGCTAATTGGGCAAAATAAAATAGGGAGTTATTGGTAATATCACTATACCAATCTAATTCCAGACTGGATAGGGACATGGGATATGTGTGAAGAAGGAGAACATCATGATAAGCAATCAAAAAGTAAGAGTGTCTAAATGCTCTAAGATGTTGTTGAGGATCTTCCTTACTCTATAATTTTGAAAGTTCCCATTGAGGAGGATAAGGCCAGATTGGGATGGATGGATAAATTATTTTTTTGAAAATTTGATCATATGATAAGAAGTTATGGGCACCAGAAATAGATGACTCTAAATTGGTCATCTTGTCTATTAACATCTTAACTAGATTGGTTTGTGGTTTTGCACCCCTATAATTATAGGGAAAATTATATTTGGGTTGGGTAGGTGCAATGTAAGGATAGATAGTGGAAGGTTGGGAGGTTACCACATATTGGTAGGGCATGGGTGGTTGAGAGGATTCCATGTATGGGTAAGTGGATATAAGAGGTTGGGTAAAAGGTGGAGCCACATACCCTTGTGGGTTAGGACTATAGCTTGTGTTGGTTATAATGGGTACTTATTAAGGAATTGACATGGGTTGGGTTGGAGGTATGGTTGAGTTGATAGGTTGAGGATGGGTGCTAACTATTGTAGTCTATAATTTCACCCTTGTGGTAGAGTTTTTAGGCTCCCTCACTCCCAACTACAATATTGAAACAACCTCAAGCTATGGGTATCCTGTAATGAGGTTGAACCTCTAGGATTTTTAATGAGGCTAGCTCCTCAAATGCTTCACTTCAACTCATTTATCACATTAAAATATATTGCTAAGGAAAAGGGAGAGAAAGCTAGCATGAAAGGGAAATCTAAGCTAAGGATGGTGATGCACCAAAATATGAAATGATCCACTTTCAACCTAGAAACCTTAACAACTACTAATGAACCTAACCAAGACACAAACTAATCTGATCCTATCTCAAGGCCACAATCATAAGTATTTTGTGTGGAGGTCGAAGGGAAACTCTGAAATTTGAAGGATAAAAATAAATGGGTCTGTATGAGACACTATAAACTTGTGATACTTCAAGAAAGGAACCAATGTCTAACACTTCACACAACCTGTAAGGAACCAAAAGAGTTAAATCAAGATATGTAGAGAATCTATAGATGATGAAAAGGGACATACATCTATAAGTTAAACTCCAATAATGTATACTTGACTTCAAGTTATGATTAATTTTTTTTATCTTATTGCTTAAAGAGAGTGTGTACAAGGTGACTTGATAGAGTAACTCTATCACCAGTTGAGGGATCTCTTTTAAGGCTTAGAAGCCTGTATGTATAGTAGAAAAGGATGAGAGAGAAGAGGGACTTGCATCAAAAAATGGAGAGGGGTCTCATAAATGGTTGCAACCACCACTATCATTTTTGAGCTCCTTTGCATTCAAAGTATGCAACTACCTTGATCATGAGATGAACTGCCTAAGATCACTGTAAATCTACTCAAGCCTTTCATGCATTCAAGTCTCCTCTTTTTTTCTAGGACAAGGTACCCATACTTATGCATTTGGTAGTCATGATCGAACCTGTTTTGGGTGGTTGTTTGTTGTGGGTATGGCTCAGTACGCTCTTCATTGAATGTAGACATCAAATATCACTTTAAAACTAGACTTGAGCTCATGAAAACCAATCCAAAATATTGGCTTTACTGGATTCTAGATGTTAGGGACTTGACTGGAAGCATGGTTTCACTTCTTCATTTAAGTTGTCGACCCACTTTGTGGTAGTAGGTGTGAATATCCCACTTGTGTCTTCAAGGAGCTTTAATGATATAGTCTAACCTTTATCTACATATTGATTCCAATTTTGATATTTTGAATACCAACAACTACTTGCAAGGGTTGAAGTTGATGTCTATGGTCCTGTCATGGGATATTTGAATCCCAATGGCTGTTCGTTCAGACTATTTGTTTGAACAATTTTTGTGGACTCTTTTTCGAAGGAATTAAACTTCAGATTTTTCAAGAAAGACCCTTTGGATTTTTCCCTTGGAGAAGTGCCTTTTCTAAAAGAAAATTATCTTTTAGCCACTTTGAAAATGCCACTTTCCAAAGGAAAAGTACCCTTCGAAGCTTTTGAAAATGTCCTTGGGTTATTTGAAATGAACCATCAACTTTTGCAAGTGCTCCCTTTTTTGAGAAAAGTGCCCTTTGCATTTGAAAAAATGCCCCTTTCAAAAATCTTGCCAATGTACCTTTTCAAATGGAAAGGACTGCCTTTTTTGAAAATGAACCTTCCTGAAAGGAACGTGCCCTTCAAGAAACTGTCCCTTCATTTTTTTGTTTCAGCACTTCTTTTTGAAGGAATTCCTTTGGCCTTTTTGAAAATGAATCCTTTGCTTTGGGACAAAAGTTATGAAAGAAATCTTCCTTCAAAAAATTGTCTTTGAAAATTTTCTCAAAGGAAATTGTGCCTTTGAAAATTCCTTTGGCCTTTTAACTTCAAAAAGTACCCTTAGGAAGAATTGAAAATGCCCTTAAGAGTTTTTGTATTGGACCATTTCCTCAACAAAATCCCTTCAAAAAAACTGTCTTGGCCACTTCAATTTGAAAAAGATATCTTTCAAAAAAATTGCTTGGTACACTTTTGTCAGGAATCTAGAACAACAAACCTGCTCTGATACCACTTGTTGGGAGAGAGGGGTGGAAGATAAATCCAATAACAAACACACCTGTTCTAATTCCACCCATTAGGATCTTGCTCCTCAGAAAGAGCACAGTATGATTACCAAATATAAGCAATTGAATATGTGGAAATAACCAGAAACACAAGTAACTAGAATTCACCAATAGCACAGAATATGAGAGACAATACACTATCTTGTATTAACACTGTACAGAAAAGAATACATCAAAGAGCCGCCACACTCTTTCACCTTACAGAGATTCGCCACACCTCAAGTGTACAGTAATTCTTCTCACACACACTCTCCTACAAAAAAAATGGTCCCAACAACCAACTCACACACAGAATTGGTGTTCACCTCACCAACCAGTCAGTAATAACCCTGCCGGTACACCAAGCACTCTATAGCACTTCAAGCTGATCTCTCATGAACCTGCAACCTGCAATTCAAAGACCAAACTTACATGTAGATCCCCAATGAGCTTGCAACAACCTGCAACTCACAGATCTTACAACTAGAAGGAACTCTTCCTTTTTATCTCATGCCTTAAACAATACATGCCAATGGGTCTATAAATAGATCCCTAACTCAAACACTAACTTAGACTCTTAATTTAGACAATTATCCTCGCAGCCCAAGACTCTGGGTGGTCTTAACATGCAAACTCATCGTTCACTTAACTAACTGTCCATGAAACGAACACTTCGAGAACACACAGGCGACCGATGCCGGTCCCTGCTAGTCTGGTTCTACCGACGTCGGCCGACTTCCTGCCGTCGCCGGTGGCCTTCTGCACTGGACTCTACCGACGTCGGTCCTGCTGCCGACGCCGGTTCCTGTAGAACTCAGCAACCATCTGTTCCTCAGTTTGCAAAGGTTGAAGCTTTTAGCTCCACAACCTAACAATCTCCCACTTGGAGATAAACAGCTGCAACCTGTACCTGTACCTATACACCGTCTAGTTTGTTTCCTTGGCTTTGTATCCCTCCTCAAGATCACTCTTGAAGACCAACCACCACAAAATCCGTGGTGCAAAATATGTCATCCAAATTACCTGCCACATCCGCATCTACAACCATGTAGATAAAGAACTTGACCCTGCATAGCATGTGCACCTGCTGCTGGTCCCACTGAACTACCCTTCAATATTACTCTCCCGGATTGACTCCAAACTTGTGACAACTCCCACTGCTTGGGAAAACTCAGGTTTAGTACATACCATGCACTCAACCTCATTATGTGAATCAAGACACCTGTTCTATGAACTGTCTAACCATCGGCGTGCTAACCGGCTTCACACAATCATCCTGAAACAAAGTCAACAAGACCTCCATGTCTCTAGAACACACTCATGCCAAAGAATCTTGCTGCTCCCAGATTCTCCATGACAAACCCCTGAACTAGCTTTACCTTTAGTTCAGCAATACCTGTATATGTAACCCTGCAACAAGCACATCATACAGAAAATAGGATAATGTAGCTAATATTATCCAGCCTGGTAAAGAGAAACACAATGATCAAACCTCCATTGCCCTGCAGCTAATACAAGATCATATACCCTGATCTTCCATCTCACGTATCCATTTCTGCTCTTCTTCATCCTCAACATCCATTCGTCTCTCAGTGCATACTTCCAGCTGGCAACTCTACCCAAAACACCTGTTTGGTTCTCCTCCAAGGAATCACATCCTCATCCATGCCAAGCTCCCACTGTTTCTTGGATCTACCTGTTCTGCTTCTTCAACAACTTCCTGGTCCTATGCCATAAGTGAGCAACAAGTAGTGTAAAGAAGGGAAATGACGAATTTAAGAACTTACTTACACCTTCAGTCCTCCATATGGGCGCTTGAGACTCCATGACAACTCGCTGTCCACCCAAAATTCATCTCAGTAACCGATGCCGGTCACATCTCAGTCTACAGCCGACCGATGTCGGTTCCCTGCGACTGCCTCCTTGCCGATGTCAGTTTCCCCTGGCCGACGCCGGTCTCTTTTCTGCCCTGAGTCACCGACGTCGGGCTGCACATAGCCGACGTCGGTCCCTGTCTGGACACCGACACCGGTTTTCCTGCCGACGTCGGTCTCTGTGTTTTTCTTATGAGACCTGACTTTTTCCTGCGAGCTCTTTTTGGATCAAAACCTTGTCCAAATCACCCTTGCTCTGCTCAGAATTCCTCTGCACCTTATGCTGAACTCTGTCTGTCACTTTCTCCTTGAAAACCAAGGCTTTCATGTTCTTGTCACTAACATCAGATTCCTCAAGAAACCTCACCTTCTTCTTCTGCATACAGAAACCACGATCCATGCCTTCCAAATCCGAAAGCATATTCTTTGACTCAAGAACCAGCATCTCCTTCTTATCTATGTGACCAAGCCTATCAAGCCACATCTCTGAATTTACAGCTGAAGTAGATAACCCAGAAAGAGAATCAGTAAAACAAGTAGATAGATAAAGCGTACCTACTTTCTTATCTCTAGCTACAACAAGTGTACCCTTGGTAACCTTCCAAGAGTCCGCTGTGAGAGTTACTGTGCAACCCTCTTCACCCAAACTTCTAACAAAAATCAGATTCCACTTCAGAACTGGGACATGCATGACCTCTTTTAACACCCATGTGTCACCTGTCTACAATTTCAGCTTCACTTTGCCTTTGCCAACAATCTGACAAGACTTACCATCCCCTACACAAATTTCTCCAAAGTCTCCCTGGACATACTCATGAAAAAATTCCGTATGTGGGGATGCATGAAAAGAGGCACCAGAATCTAATACCCAAGATTCTACTTTATCCAAAGAACATACCAGAGCATCCTGTGCAACGTAACCTGCAACATCTGCTTCTTCTCCATGTTCTTCATGGTGATCTTCACCCGATCTGCAATCTCTCTTTAAGTGCCCTTGCTTTCCACATTTCCAGCAGGTTATTCTGCCATACCTGGACTTGGATCTTTTGCCTATCTTCGACCTTGATCTCCCACACTCTGTCTTCTCTCTTGGCCTTCCTCTTCCTTCAACACTCAAAGCATCTCCAGATGATTCACTTGTGCTTTTCCTGTGTATCTCTTCATTCAAGATCACACTCACAACATCATCCACTTTTAAGACTTTTGAAGGAGACACAGTATTAGAAACTGCCATTACCAAACCTTCCCAACTTTCAGGTAATGAACACAAGATTAAGAGAGCCCTAAGTTCATCATCAAATACAATATTCACTGAACTTAACTGGTTTACCAAACCATGGAAATCACTAAGATGGCTATGAACAGATCCACCTTCCAACATTTGTAAATTAAATAAACGCTTCATAAGAAATACCTTATTAGAAGCCGAGGGTTTTTCATACAAATTTGCCAAAGATTTCATCAACTCCACCGTTGTCTTACACTGTGATAAGCTGGAAATCACAGATGAATCAAGACTCAATCTAACAGATCCCAAAGCCTTCTGATCAAGAACCTCCCATTCTTCATCTTTCATATCCAAGGGTTTGCTAGCAACCCCACCCAATGGTAAGTATAAATCTTTCTGATACAGATAGTCCTCAATCTGCATCCTCCATAATTGGTAGTTCTTGCCATTAAACTTTTCCATTTGTAGTTGACTATTTTCTGCCATTGCTCAACTCCCACTCAAACAGAAACCCTGTGAGTAACCTGTAATCAAAACACACTACCCAGATCTACACCAATCTGTTAGTATCCCAACCAAAAGCTCTGATACCACTTGTCAGAAATCTAGAACAACAAACCTGCTCTGATACCACTTGTTGGGAGAGAGGGGTGGAAGATAAATTCAAGAACAAACACACCTGTTCTAATTCCACCCGTTAGGATCTTGCTCCTCAGAAAGAGCACAGTATGATTACCAAATATAAGCAATTGAATATGCGGAAATAACCAGAAACACAAGTAACTAGAATTCACCAATAGCACAGAATATGAGAGATAATACACTATCTTGTATTAACACTATACAGAAAAGAATACATCAAAGAGCCGCCACACTCTTTCACCTTACAGAGATTCACCACACCTCAAGTGTACAGTAATTATTCTCACACACACTCTCTTACACAAAAAAAGGTCCCAACAACCAACTCACACACAGAATTGGTGTTCACCTCACCAACCAGTCAGTAATAACCCTGCCGGTACACCAAGCACTCTATAGCACTTCAAGCTGATCTCTCATGAACCTGTAACCTGCAATTCAAAGACCAAACTTACATGTAGATCCCCAATGAGCTTGCAACAACCTGTAACTCACAGATCTTACAACTAGAAGGAACTCTTCCTTTCTATCTCATGCCTTAAACAATACATGCCAATGGGTCTATAAATAGATCCCTAACTCAAACACTAACTTAGACTCTTAATTTAGACAATTATCCTCGCAGCCCAAGACTCTGGGTGGTCTTAACATGCAAACTCATCGTTCACTTAACTAACTGTCCGTGAAACGAACACTTCGGGAACACACAGGCGACCAACGCCGGTCCCTGCTAGTCTGGTTCTGCCGACGTCGGCCGACTTCCTGCCGTCGCCGGTGGCCTTCTGCACTGGACTCTGCCGACGTCGGTCCTACTACCGACGCCGGTTCCTGTAGAACTCAGCAACCATCTGTTCCTCAGTTTGCAAAGGTTGAAGCTTTTAGCTCCACAACCTAACAACTTTTTGAGAAAAAAATCTTTTGGGCCTTTTGTTTCAAACAAAATGTTTGAAATAATTCTTCCAAAAGAAATAGGTCTTCAGGGAAATTGTTGTGAAATAATTTCCCTGAAAGAATTCAGTCCTTGTCTTTTACTTTGAACATTTTGTTTGAAAGAATTATCCCCTCAAAAACTTTGTCTCAGACAACTTGTCAAAAAGAATTCAACACTTAATACTTATCCAAAAAGGGTCCCAAAGAAAAGAAACACTTAGTCCCCTCAAAGTCTAAAAGAATGAACAAGTAAAGACTTATCTGAATAGAGAATTTGCACTTAACTTCTAGCTTATAGGCTTATCCTTGAACATTGTTGTTGGATCCTTAGAAAACCTTTCTTAGATCCTCTCTATTTACAAATATTAGATCCATTTTTAAGCCTTTGATCCACTGCTTCATCAAACCATGCAAGAGATTTATATGTGGGCCAAAAATGGCTAACATCTTTGATGACTCTCTAGAAAGTATGCCTACTATGCTTGAGAACCCAGACCACTTGCCTTGTCTAGTCCATTGGGCATGGATTCATTAGCCTCTGCAACTAAGCTGGTCTAAAACTAGATACAAGGCTGATGCTTTCTGGAACTTCCTCTTGAAGCAACAAGGAGAAAAAGAACAAAACAAACATTGTGCCCAAGGTACTTAGGGAAGAGAAACACATAAAATATACTCTAATATATATAAGGCTGCAACTTATAATTACCTTATTCCTGGGTCAAATGGGAAACTTTTAGCATCATTGATTTGTAATGGATAAGGATGAGAGGCACCTTGATTTTGTGAGCTCATGTTAGGTGGACTAAGATGCCTGATTGTTGAATCTTTTGGCTTGCTCCCCAATGGATGAAGCTGGAAAAACATGTCTCTAATGTAGATAAATTCTTTTATTGGCTCAATACTTGATTAATGTTGCTCATCACTCTTGAGAAAGCCTTGCACGAAGACTTCATCTAGGTTATTGGGAGAAACTACATTTTGTTCACTTGGTGGCTCAAAAAGACCATATTCTTCCACCTTTTTCTTGTGAAAATTAGTATTGATCATGCTTAAATCAGCATGCTCATAGTTTTCTAGAAGAAGGACATGTCTCTTAGCCTCTTCAAACTCTTTGGTTATGACATTGAACTGTTGCCACAACTCTTTAGGCTCTTCACTGGTACATTTCTCAAATTGTATCTGTTGAGCACTTGAGATGTCTCCTTCATCAACCTCACTCAATATTTCATCTTGTTTTTTAACTACAAATGAGGGTTGATTTGACCAACCAAGGTCCAAAACATCACACTTGTCTTTCTCAAGTTCCAACATATCAGGGCTATCTTCAATTGACACCTCATTGTGAAGTGGACTAACCTCTAGTACCTAGTTTTGATCCTATTTTTCATCTACGTAGAATGGACAATAGTTAGTCCATTAAAGGTCTTCCCTATATTCAACTTGAGGATTGTCCCCTTCAAGATCTAGTTCATTAGTGTCAAAACCATGCAAAGAAGGCTGGTCCAAACCTGATTTTTCAACCTTTGAATGAAGTGGGTTTCTTATCAAGATTTATTCCTCATACACACTTAACTCATCTTCTTGAGACTCACTTGAGACTACAAACTCTTCCTCTATCCTTTGTAAAATAGGATCCTTCTCTAAGAGGGAGATGGTGGGAGGGTGAAAAACATCACCTTGCTTGCTGCTTGAGAGAGTATCTTTCCAAATAGGTACTTTGAGTGGTCTCTTTGGTGGCTCTTGAGGGAGTGACAAAGAGTCTCATAACTCATGTAGGGTAAACTCATTGAGCTAAGCTAACACCTCTTTTTTATTCTATTCAACCATTAACTCTTCCTTCTCTTGAACTAGTTTTTGGACCACCACAATTGACACCTCTTTCTTTTTATCTATACCTTTTTGAACCAATTTCCATGATGGAAATGTTTAGGGAACAACCACCTTTTCTTTTTTTTGAACGAGTATAGAAGAGGGTGTTTCACAAGAGACGGCATGACATAATCAAGGTCAAAGGTGTAGGAGAAGATCCATGGTGGGTTGGTTTCAAAATCTTGAGTGGGATGGGTATAGGGGTAGGAGAGGGAAAATTGATTGGTTTGGTTTTGACACACTCATCCTCCTAATGAGTCAACATATCCTCTATCCATTCCTTCATCTTTTGCTTCTCAACATGTTGATAGTCACCTTCTTCAATGGATGCCCACACACTCCAAAAATTATGAAAGAAGCTCCTTATCCCCTCCATGTCATAAATGGGGAATTATTGTCTAAGTCCAACCTCCTTATTGATTTTAATGGTTGCTCTCCCTTGGTCTAGTATTTCTTCTCTGATTCTTGACAAGGATGGACCTTGACAAGGTTGACTAGGGGGTTGATTTGAAACCTTTGGAGGCTGAGATTGGGGATCTTGGAGGGGAGAGGACACATAGGACTAATTGAATTGAGTATGCTGATATTTATAATATATCGACACACTTTTTGAATTTTGTACTATGCTTCTCAACCACACCTTATTATCCCTCTCACAAACTACCCATTGTTCATCCTCACAAATTGACCACCTATTCTTGACCAACTGAAGAGAACTCTTTGCCTCTTGTATAACATGAATAGGGATGACTAAAGAAAGTTCTAAACCCCTACCAATATCTTTTATCAAATCTATATAATTTGATAATGCTTGAATGAATCTTGACAAGGATGTAACAAGATAAACATAGTCTTGACAAGGGGAATTAGTGAACTGATTTGAATGCAAAGGAGACTAATATTGATCATATGCAGGAGTGGGAGGGGAGAAAATTCCATAATAGGGTTGATAGGTTGTTTGAGGGTCACTTGGGGGGAACACATAAACATTATTAGCTTGATAAGTGTGGTACTGAGGTAGAGAATAAGTATCTTGATCAAAAGATGGTTGATTATACATACCAAATAATGATGATTAGGCACTTGGGCTATTCATACCAATTGATGAATACTTAGAGTCACCATTGGTGTTTTCACACATGTCTCCAAAGACTAATTGGATGAAGATAACACCAAAAATCTTCACTCAGTGAACAACGTGGTCCCACTGGACATGCCAAAAACTGTTGTAGTCTAGAATTGCACCCTTGTGGGAGAGTTTTTTAGGCTCCCTCACTTCTAGGTGTAATATTATAATAACCTCAAGCTATGGGTATCCTATAATGAGGTTTAATCTCTAAGATTTTTAATGAGGCTAGCTCCTTAGATGCTTCACTTCAGCTTATTTCTCACACTAAAATTTATTGCTGACTAAGGAAAAGGGAGAGAAAGATAACATGAATAGATAATATAAGCTAAGGATGGTGATGCACCAAAATATGAAATGATCCACTTTCATCCTGGAAACCTTAACAAATACTAATGAACGTAACCAAGACACATACTAATCTAATCCTATCTCAAGCCCACAAGCATAAATATTTTATGTGGAGGTTGAAGGAAAACTTGCAATTTGAAGGATAGAAAGAAATAGGTTTGTATGAGACACTATAAACTTGTGACACTTCAAAAAAGGCACCAATGTATAACACTTCACACAACCTACCAAAAGAGTTAAGGAAAGATACACAGAGAATCTATAGATGATGAAAAGGGACATACATCTATAAGTTAAACTCTAATAATGTACACTTGACTTCAAGCCAAGATCAGAAAAAAATTATCTTATTGCTTCAAGAGAGTGTTTACAAGGTGATTTGATAGAGTAACTCTATCACCAGTTGAGGGATCCTTTTTTAGGCTTAGAAGCCTATATATATAGAAAAAAAGGATGAGAGAGAAGAGGGACTTATGTCAAAAAATGAAGAGGGGGTCTCATAAATGGCTGTAACCACCAATATCATTATTGAACTCCTTTGCATTCAAATCATGCAACTACCTTGATCATGAGATGAACTGCCTAAGATCACCAAAAATCTCCTTGAGCCTTTCACTCATTCAAATCTCCTCTTGTTTACCAAGACAAGGTCCCCATACTTATGCATTTGGTAGCATCATGATCGAACCTATTTTGGGTGGCTGTCTGTCGAGGGTATGGCTCGGTATGCTCTTCATTGAATGCAGACATCAAATCTCACTTTAAAACTAGACCCAAGCTCATGAAAACCAATCCAAAATATTGGGTTTCCTAGATTCTGGATGTCAGGGACTCAGCTAGCATCATGGTTTCACTTCTTCATGTAAGTCATTGACACACTTTGTGGTAGTAGGTGTGAATATCCCACTTGTGTCTTTAAGGAGATTTAATGATGGATTCTGAACTTTATCTACATGCTGGTTCCACTTTTGATATTTTGAATGTCAATGGCTACTTACAGGAGCTGAAGTTGATTTCTATGGGCCCATCATGGGATATTTGAATCCCAATAGCTATTCCTTCAGACTATTTGTTTGAAAAATTTCCATGGAATCTTTTATGAAGGAATTAAACTTTGGATTTTTTGAGAAAGACCCTTCAGATTTTGAAAAGTCCTTTGGAGAAGTGTCTTTTCTAAAGGAAAATTATCTTTCAACCACTTTGAAAATGCCACTTTCTAAAGGAAAAGTACCCTTTGAAGCTTTTGAAAATGTCCTTTGGTTATTTGAAATAAACCGTCAGCTTTTGCAAGTGCTCCCTTTTATCGGGAAAAGTGCCCTTTGCATTTGAAAAAATGCCCCTTTCAAAAACATTACCAATGTACCTTTTCAAAGGGAAAGGATCCTTTGCATCCTTTGAAAATGAACCTTCTCGAAAGGAACATCCCCTTCAAGAAACTGTCCCTTTGGTTTTTTTGTTTCATCACTTCTTTTCGAAGGAATTCCTTTAGAATTTTTTCCTTCGGCCTTTTTAAAAATGAACCCTTTGCTTCGAGACAAAATTTATGAAATAAATCTTCCTTTAAAAAAACTGTCTTGAACAAATTTCCCAAAGGAAATGTATCCCTTTGAAAATTCCTTTGGCCTTTTACCTTCGAAAAGTGCCCTTCAGAAGAATTGAAAATGCCCTTCAGAGTTTTTGTATTGGACCATTTCCCTGAGAAAATCCCTTCAAAAAAATTGTCTTGGCCACTTCGCTTTAAAAAATATATATTTCAGAACTTTTGCTTGGTACAATTTTTGAAAAAAAATCCTTCAAGTCTTTTGTTTTGGACAAAATGTCTCAAATAATTCTCCCAAAAGAAATAGATCTTTGGGGAAATTATTGTGGAATAATTTCCCTGAAAGAATTCAGTCCTTGTCTTTTACTTCGAACATTTTATCTGAAAGAATTATCCCTTTGAAAACTTTGTCTTAAACAACTTGTCCGAAAGAAGTCAACACTTAACACTTATCCAAAAAGGGTCCCGAAAGAAAAGAAACACTTAGTCCCCATAAATTCCAAAATAATGAAGTAAAGACTTAGCTAAATAAAAGAATTTGTACTTAGCTTCTGGTTTTCAGGCTTATCCTTGAACACTGCTACTGGATCCTTAGAAAAACTTGCTTGGATCCTCTCTATTTGTAAATCTTGGATCCATTTCTAAGACTTTGATCCACTACTTCATCAAACCATGGAAGACCTTTATATGTGGGCCAAAAATGGCCAACACTAACCTTGGTACTAATGGTTGGAAGGGTAGAAGGTATGGAAACCACTAAGCTTTGGAATGCAGTGGAGGTTGGTGGGTTGGAGATAACAAGAGGAGGGGTGGAAACACTAGTAGAGGGTACTCCAATGGTAAGTGGAGTATAGGTGCCCAAAGGTTTAGCTAATCCTATACTATAAGATTTATTGGTTGGGGTAGAAGGTGTTTGGGTGCTGGTTCGTTAGATGGGTTAGTTTTGGATGGTGGTATTGGAGGGATAATTTGTATAAGAAGACACTTGGGTGACTGAGGGTTGGGAGAAAATGGTGTCAATATAGGTGCTGCCTATAACATGGGATGGCATACCATATGCTAGATTAGTAGATGAAATTAAAGCGGGGGTACGGTGATATATGGTGTTAAGGTAGTGTTGGAGGGCTATGGGGTTTTTATTTGAAAAGGTGGCAAATTTTGTATCACCTTGGGCAACTATCCAAGGGATACTAAGACTTATATAAGGATGGGGAGAGCCCTTTATATCCAAGATGTACTCCATTAATGAAGAAGAAGAGGAAGATGGGTGGTTGGGAGGTGGATCCTGATTTGTTTGGTTTCTTAATTGTCTAGTTAGAACCATGCAAAGAAAGGGAAAAGGAAGATAAGAGCGATCTCACAACTTAAAAGAGAAGAAAACAAAATAAAAATATCTCAAATAAAATAATGCATACACTAAAGTGCATTAAAATCTTAAGGTACCTTTTATCTCTCTTTAGGCTTATGCCTCAATTTTAAAGAAGTATGAAGAGCAACTTGGAATTGCAGAGCAGGTACTAGAAGAAGATGTCTAAGGATGGTTTTAGGAAGTTAAAGGACCTCAAAGTCTATACTATAACTTGGTACATGGCTTGGTATTGGGGCCTACCCCTCACTTCACACACTGTAGTGATAAGGGTGTTGGGTGGTTAACCAGAATATAATGAGTTGTTAGAGATTATACTAAACTAGTGTACTGAGTTGGTTCTCCCCTTGGTGGTGAAATATAATTAGGATAGATGAGGAAAGGTGACTGCTAGGAGATGAAATCATAGCCGAGACTTATGTTTATGTTTTGATGTTTGATTAAACATGTGGTTTGGTATTCTATGTATGATAATAAGTGATACTATTATTAATTTACTTGATTAAATTAAGCTATGTGAGCTAATCAATGCAAGCAAATAATGGATGCAAATTTAATTTTAATCCAAAATAAAATATCGATGTCTTTTCAAATGAATACAAAATAACTAAAATGCACCTAGATGCGATATGATGATGCAAATCCTAGGTTTAGAATGAGTACTTTGATTTTCAAAAATGAAAGCAAAAATGACAATTTTTAATATTTTCTCAAAGAAATCAAAAGAAATTAGAACTTGTGTTTTGGAAAGGAAGAAAGGAAATAAAGAAAGTTTTAATTTTTAAAAAAGAATACAATGAATGAATCTTATCTAATGCAACTAAATTTCCTATAACTATGAACCCAAAAAATAGCCTAGAGGTCCCATCAGGGGTGCCAGAATGTTTCATTAATTTTTTTCTTATTTTCTTGTCTAGAAAGATGTAAAACTTAAAAGAAGGGTGAGGTTAGTAGAACCTAGATATGTCATGCGCATGTAAATTCAGATGATTATCTATATTCCTCTTTGTTTGGAGAGGATGACCTGTAGATAAGATGGCACTAGAAGAGAATAGTTGATTAGTGAGATAGTAAGGTGGATTGCTTAGCTTGAGCTTAATCCAAAAAACACAAGCTTCCTTGGAGGTTGTCAATCCACACTTTTAAAACACTTAAGTTATGATAAATTGAAAAATATGTGCTTGTATGAAATAATAGAAGGTATTAAAATCAAATACAAAAAATGCTTGAAGGGAAACAAGTGATTTTGATTAAAAATAACAATAAATGATTGAATACTAATGATAAATCACTCAAACTTGATTCAAAAAACAAGTTAAAGTTTTGTGATAAAACAAAAACTCACAAACTAGGATTTGGGTATGGTAAATGGGTCAAATTAGCTTGTTGTAAAATGACACATAATGGCCATCGACAGTTGGGTATAAATGTCAGTGGTTAGGTGACCATCAACAATTAGATAAAATCATTAATAGTTACTATTGAATTTGGTTTGGGAAGAGAAGTCTGGTGGGGAGGTTATAGAGAGGTTTTGGGAGTGATGTTTGGGTTGAGTGTTGGTTGCGAGATAGAAAGTAATGTTCATAGGTATCTGGTTTAGGGATTGGGTGTGAAGGTGAGTGAGAATAGTTTATGGGTGGTTTTGGGTAGGAAATAAAATGTCTAGAGTTGCAAAACTCCAACATAGGAAAATGGGATGAAAGGGAAATAAAGGGGAATGACACAAGCAATGAAACAAATAGAGATAATTACTGAATCTTGAAAAAAAATAGATACTTAGCTTTTAGGTATTGATGGTCTGAGGAATTTTGGTGTGGGTTGAAATCTTGTTGTGGATCCTAGAGCAATGTTAGAAAAATAACAGTACCTTAGCTCAATATAGTGAGTTGTAGGAGCACCCTAAGCCTCTGACCTAGTTCCTAGTTTGTTAGGAAGATTTTGGATTTTCCTAAGAATTAGAATCTCTTTCCCTTGAATGATGATTTAAACCTTCTCTTCATCTCTTAATATATGGGAGAGAGAGGTTAAAATTAAGAGTTTAACAAATGATTTTTCAAACAGTCTAACCAATAGTCTAATCATGTGTTGATCATGCAAACAACAAACTAAAATTAGGCACTTGGTAATCAATGATTGATTTTCACTTGAGTTATAGTTGCGGTAGAGTTTTTGGTTGCATTAAGTAACCGCCTTTGATTCAATTCACATGTCGGTGATCAAGAGTTGACCACCGATGGCTAGGAAGACACAGTCAAAATGGCTATAATTAGTCATTTTCACTTATGTTTGGTGGTTTAATAGGTTGGGAAATGGTCCAAGGGGGACAAGGGGTGTTTTAAGGGTTAATTCAATATCTAGAACTATAATGTATAATTTTATAGTGTCTACAACCATGAATAAATTATATTCTCATGTAGATGCTGCACAAGCCAATGAACAAATGAAAAACCTTCTTAGATAGATAATTCTTCATTTTGTGCACTCAAAAGACCTAAAAATACTTTTTCAAACCTTAAACTTCAAAATATAACCTGAAATTTCATGCACATACTCAATACAATTTGAATCACCTTTTTCAATGATCACCTGCTCATTTCATGTCATGAAAACTAGCCCAGATACCTCATCTAACCACCATCTCTCTTTTGCTTTCTAGGCCTTGACCTGCTAGTCATATTAGGTCTTGAAGCAAACATTCTAATCACTATCCAAGCTCTCATCACTTCATATATATGTCATTAAATTTCCTATCATGATTAACTAGTATCAAACATTCTTCATATGTTTTGTCAACAACTCATGATGCCTCATTTGGCTAGGTAGGATCTAGAACTAGTCTATCTACATACTTGAACTGAAGTACTTACCCCTATAGACTTCACCTTGAAAATTTTCCATGTTCCAATACCTCTTGTGTATGTTCAAGTAACCTCATACATTCACTCTTCTTCAGATCTTCATCAGAGCATCTTCAAAACTTCTTATATATCTTCAGAGCTTGACTAAGATCTTCATAGCATCTTCAAGTCTATATACACAGATATTCTTAGTTGGCCTTTTAATCATTTTAAAGGTCCTTAACGCTTTCTATACAAACTCAAACAACCTCTCTCATGCTAAAAAACTATCAAGTATTTTATAGAGCATTCACATCTTTGTATCTCATTCATAACATCTTTGAAGCTGCTTACATAGATCTTTAGAGCATATAGATTTTTATTTGGAGATCACTCATTTCATCATGATACCTGAAAATATCATCTCATAAGATCTATACAAATATTTTCAAGTTACTTTAAACTTGGCATACTGGCATGTACTTACTCATGTTGATTCAAAATATTCTTTAAATAGTACACTCACATCACTACTTCCATATAATAACAATATTCACTATGTTGGCATAAGAACTCATCATGCACATGCCTCAAGTCTTATTGACCAAGCATCTTCACAAGAACTTTTGACATTAATGACATTATATTGACATCAATGAAAGAACCATGCACCTTCAAAATAATCTTTGACATCAATGACAACATTAAATACCAAAGCTTAACATTCTATGACAATGCTCAACAATCTCCTCCTTAATTAATGACAAGTTCAACAATTTCCCCCTTTGTCATTGATGACAAACACACTCAAAAAACTTATGTCAACCAATCTTTGATGAAAATCATCTCTTAGACCTGGTTCTTGATTTTTCTCACCCTTTTTTATCTTTCTCTCCATTTGACATTAATGAAAAAGGTCTTCCACAACTATCATCTTTTTAGAATGAATTCAAATTAAATGATCACTTCAACACATATCAAACAAAGTCAAAAATCTAAATAGATCCCCCTAAAACTAAGCATCCACCATGATTCTATTAATAATATACATCAAGGATCACTTATAACTATGAAAAACATACTTTTTCTCTCTGAGTTGATACTGCCTCTCAAAAACACTGGATGGCACTGTCTTCAAAAATTATGGCAACCACCTATGACAATCATTCTCAAAAACTTCTCTTAATTAGGTCACTCTCCCAACTGATCCATCAATAGGTCAAAAAATAGAGTCAATGAAGAACCTGATACACAATATCTCCTTAACTCCATGCATATCAAAAAATAATCACTTCCTTGACAAAGAATTTAGAGCTACCAAGCTCTTGAAATCAACTACAGAATTAAGGACTCCCCCTTTGTTTTCACATATAAATGCTCAACTACTCATACAAAATCTTACCTCTTACATACCAATTATCTGCACTTTGACTTGAGATACTTGATAATATCCTTAGATCTCTCATCATCTTTCTTAATACACTTCAAACCATAAAGCAACCAACATAGGAATGGATAATATCCATCTTCATCTCCTAAATTGCAACATAGACAACCTAAAATCTTCTCAAAAATAAATCTTTTTTGACTACAACCTCATGATTTTACTGATAGATAAATGTCTCCATGAAGATTAATGGATCCACCCCTTTTCATAGGGCAATAAAACAACATGAACTCAAGAGATTCCCAGATATCCATACTTTTGCAAGATTGAATATTTTTAACATCCTTCTAGACTTGATTGTTAACTTAGGTTTGATCTTTGACTTGGCCTTTTCATCATCTTCCTTTCATCCTTCATCTTTTCTTTGTCTGCCTTGTCAACACATGCAGATAACAAGTGTTCTTAAAACTCCTTCACTTCTAATTAATTCTCTACAATAGAAAACATCCCACCTCGGTTTATGAGTTAATCATGACTCACCTTTTCATCCTTATTATTATTAGTCAACTCTTCATTCTTATTGCTTTGATCAACCATATGAGAACCAAGACCTATTTTATCTCCTAAAATGTGGCTTGAGAAACCATTATCTATACTTTAAAATTTTATAGAATCATCTTTTTTATTTTTTTGTTCCACCTTTACCTTATCTAGTGAGTCTGAGTTCTTAATCCATTTCTTAGTATCATGACTATGAACCTTCTTGTCTTGGCTGGTCTTCTTGATACATCTAATCTTAAAACATATTGAAATGTGTCCTATATTAAGACAGTTATAATAAACCACTTTATACATGCCATTTGACTGATGTGAATTGTGACTTCTTTCATAGTTCCATGAGTACTCATTCTTGGAGGGTCTTCTAAATTCTCTTGCTCTATGACCAAACTAACTGCATACAAAATAGTAACCATTGAAATAACTAGCATACTTTATACCATTGGGTTGTCTGATATGTATTTACATGCTAACCTTCTTATCTTCAATAGTTTTTTTATTGACTTGAGGTGCCTCCTTTAGATATTCTTTGAAACCAAGACCTGTTTTGTCATTTATAGACATATGGCTACTCAATATGTCATCTAGAGCCTTAGTGCCCTTTTCAAACCTCAAAAAGGTCTTCACCTTGCTAGATGATTGATTCAACTTAACTTTTATAGATTCTATTTTAGTTTCATATATGATGCACTCTTCTTCTTTATCCTATAGGCTTGCTATCATAATCTCCATTTGCGTTTTTACTTGTTGGATGATCTTTTCACACTCCTTGGAAGTGTTGCTCAACATTTCCTCAAACAATCCAATTTATTTATCATAGTCCTAACCTAATGACTTTAGTTTCTTGTTCTTCTTCACAAGCTTCAATTCTTCTAAGGTACTCATGACCTCAGCTTAAAAATCCACTTTAGCTTTTCCTTATTCACTATCATAGTATACTTATTCATCTGATGCTAAATAAACCATAAAGCCTTTCCTATTTGAAGAACCCTCATTGTCTAATTCTATGCCTATCAACAAAGTTTCACTATTGTCATATTCAGATTCATTACTTCCATTATTATTGTTAGATGTGTCTGAATCACTTACATCAGATGAGTTTTCTTCTTTGGTATAGAAACTCTTCTTATTTTTAATGACCCTTTCCTTCCTTCATTTTTATTGAAATCTTTCTTGTTCTTGTTAGAATTATAGGCCTTTCTGTCATCTCCATGAGGTTAATCATGTTCTTCATTACACTCATATTTATCCTTGTTAGGATACTTGGTTACAAAGTGACCAATGTTTCCATAGCTAAAACATTTGAAGGTTAACTTATCCTTATACTTACCTGATCCAAAATTTAACTTCATGATAAACATAGCTATAAATTCATCATCATCAATATCTAAACATACATCATCCTTGATCTTCTTGGTCTTTTAATTTTTTTCAACTTTGAAATCTAATTCCTTTTTAGGAGGTCTTCCTTCATTATTTCTCATCTCATAGGTAGTTAAGATGCCATGAAGCCCGTCCATATTTAGCTTGTCCAAATCTTGCATCTCTTCTACTATAGACATCTTGGAGTCAAACTTAGGAGTTAGTATCTCAACACCTTTTGTACAAAAATAGACTTTTTAACATCTTCTCCCAATCCTCTAATGATATTTACCACTTCATCAACCCTCAATGGTTAGAATTCAATGGTTTCATCCTCATTCATCTTCAAGCTTTCAAACTATCTTCTGTGAGTATGTAACTTGGAAAACTTCACCTTTGTGTCTCCTTCATAGATCATATTTAATTTTTTTCATATATATTTAGTTGATACACAATGCATTAATTTGTAAGCTCTACCTTTGATAGGTGACACAGAATGGCATTCATTACCTTGGAGTTATTTTCACTAGCCTTCTTACCTACTACATTTGTTGGTTGAATTAGAGGTGCAATATAACCATCTAAAACTAACTACCAAATATAATGTCCTTGTGATATTATATATATCTTTATTTTGACATTCCAAAAGGTATAGTTAGATCCATTGAGCAATAGAGCCTTACTGGTAGAGAAACCACCTTGAGCTTGTTGACTTGTCATCCTTGCTTCTTAGGATCTCCTTTTGACTTTTAGACATGATTCAAAGGACCTTGCTCTGATACCAATTATTGAAATAAAAATTACTAGAGGGTGAATCAGTCATCAAAACTTTTCATTTAATTTCATTAATCATACATTAACCTATTCTAACAAGCATGTACATCTTATCAAGCATAAGCATCAAAGCATAAGAGCATGAAATACATGAACACAACATACACATGGAAAAACATCAAGAGGAATTAAACTAAATAATAAAGAAAATATAATACAGTTCTATATGAAAAATATTAATCTTTAGTGAAACACCAACTCCACATGGAGCACCAACCCCAACTAGCTCAACACCAACTTAGCTAAGCTTTAACAAGCACCCACTTGCAAGGATGCACCATACCCCTAGATGATTTAACACCAACTTAGACACTTGATACAATAAATCACCTTCATAAAAAATTATTGATCATACAAAATATGATGATCTTCGTCTTCATCTCTTTGCTCACTTTTATCTCTCTCAATCTGATCTCTAGCCTTCTTCACTTAACTAGCCTTTCATGGCTTGATTAGGTCTTATGACCTTGATCCTATTATGCATAACCTATGTCATATATTCATGAAAATTATTTGATGGTCCACATGACCTAATTATACTCTATAATGATCTATATCATTCACTTGTTCTCTTCACTCTTTAAGGCTACAAAATAGGCCTAAACTACCTTGTTTTTATACAAGTCACTTGGTCATATCCTTATTTGTCAGACGCACATTATTATCTCTTAGATAAAACATGAAATATGTATTATAATATTAAAATAACATGCTTTAATCATAAATCAATCAATAAATTAGGCCAGTCATTGCTCCATTAACCCTTACTCCTCTTTTAGGCTTTATAGAGACCTAAAAGATCTTAACAACATATTACTCTTTGATCTTTCTTGAAGAATATCAAAACACCAAAAATGGTAGGAAAAAATCATATTACACTTAAATAGACCTTATAAAACTTCAATTTAGGTCCATAACACCTTTTAGGTCCAACTACCACTTGAACCCTTTCTCAAATCATTGTTCATAAAAGGCTTGTGCATATACAAAAACTCTGTTTTGAATAACTGAGGCATAAAATCAACTTTGTCAAATAACCATGGTAAAAAATCACATATTAAAAAACCTCATAAATTTAAGGTCATCACAAACTTCATCATATGCTTCAACTAAGGTTAAACAGACTCAACCTCTTCTCTGCAAGATGTTCACACAGAACTGCCAACTAACTTCAAAATACAGTCAAGGAAACATGAAGTTCTGACAACTAATTGAATGTATTAAATGGATTTAAATGTATGAATAAGATATTATACCATCCTTAGAGAAACATCCATCAAACATATCATAATATCTAATGCAAACTATTGGTCTTATAGACCAATCTATTGACCTTCTCTTTCACAGACTCCACTCAGTTAGATAAGCCATTTTGGATTTAACGTTCCAACCTATTGCACTTAATTCCAATTTTTTTTAAAAAATGGATAGATAATTAAAGTAAAAAATAGAATCATCACATAATTCAATCCATCATTCTTACATGAAGACACATAAGGAATCATCTTCTCACTTTTGCCTAATTTTCTTACTGTTTGCAACACTAAGTATGTTAGCAACTGACCAACTTAGATCACTAACTTTGCACACATAAGATTTTAAACCTATCCAAAAACCTTAATGGAAAATAAATACAAGTCTCACACTTTGATCTTTATCCACTTAGCAAATTAGACATGATCAACTCTATCTTCTATAGCAAATATTTGAGAAACAAACACTTTCCTATAGGGTCTACTCACTTATCTAAGAAACCAATCACACCTGGAGATGCCTGGGAGAGTTGAATATAAATAAAATCACTTATATATCCATACCAAACTATTCTAATCTCTTTAGAACAAGATCTTCAACATCAAGTCAATGTTAAGGTTTTTTGAGGGTTTAGACCATCTTCTAGTCTTAATGATCATTCATAAAATTTATCTCTTCTTTCCTACAAATAATGCTTGTAAATTTAAGATAAACCCCTCCTCATCTACCATGAAAAACTTATATTTTCATGTATATGTTTCACATTCTAACAAGCACTTGATAAACCTTCTCAGGTAGATAACTCTTCATTCTATGCACTCAAGAGACCTCAAAATACTTTTTCAAGCCTTAACCTTTAAAATCTTACTTGAAACTTCATGCACACACTTAATATAACTTGAATAAACTTTATCAATTATCACTTACTCATTCATGTCATGGAAATTGATCCAGATACCTCATCTAACCACCATCTCTCTTTTGCTTTCTAGGCATTGACTTACTAGTCATATTAGGTCTTAAAGCATACCTTATAACCACTTTTTAGGCTCTCAGAACTTCATATATATGTCATTCAATATCCTATCATGAATAAATACTATTAAACATTCTTCATATGCCTTTTAAATAGTTTATGATGCCTCATTAAGCCAGGCATGATCTAGAACTAATCTAACTATAGACTTGAACTGAAGGACGTACCCCTATAGACTTCACCTTGAAACTTTCCTAGGTTATGATGACTATTGTGTATGCTCAAATAAGCTTATACCCTTACTCTTATTCAAAGCTTCATCAGAGCATATTTGGATCTTTTTACATATCTTCAAAGCTTGACTAAGATTTCATAGCATCTTTAGAGCTACATACACAGATATTCAGAGCTGGCCTTATAATCATTTTCAAGGTCCTCAATTCCTTATGTATAAACTCAAACAACCTATTTCATGATCAAACACTATCAAACATTCTTCAGATCATTCACATCTTTGTATCTCATTTAGATCATTTTCAGAGCTACTTACATAGATCTTCAGAGCATATAGATTCTTCTTTGGATCTCACTCATTTCATCATGATACCTAAAAATATCATCTCACATGGTTTGTACAAAGATTTACAAATTACTTGACATTTGACATACTGACTTGTACTTCCTCAAAATAATACACTCACATTACTACTTCTATACAACAAAAAATATTCACTATGCTGACGTAAGTACTCATCATGCACATGCCTCAAGGCTTAATAGACCAAACATATTCACAATAAATTTTGACATTAATGACATTTTATTTACATAAATTAAAGAACCATGCACCTTCAAAAGAACCTTAGACATCAATGATAACATTAAATACCAAAGCTAAACATTCAATGATAATGCTCAACAATATCCTCCTTAATCAATGATAATATTCAACAACGGAAATATCCAATTTCTAAAGGTTATGTTGAGTGCCCCATATATAGAGAGGGAAACCTAACTACGATCATTCCTTAATTTCTAAAGTTATATTTCCAACCTGATTACACTTGCTCCTTAATTTCTCAATCAATCAATCAAGTAATCCATATATATAAATCAATTTCCCCATATATATATATATATATATAGTGGTCCTCCCTGAATAGATGAATAGATATAGGGATGGGGTGGGGAGTGCCTCTCCTAACTATCTATATAGAGTAGGTCATTGGGTTTCTCACTATAGATCGTTTACCCATTTATAAAAAGTGGGCCATCTAGAGATTAGATAAATAATCACCCCCACATATAGATAGGGCTTGACTGAGAGTTGGTACCTATATATATCTATATGCTCAACGTGCACTTAATTACTCACTTATTTACCTACTTCCACATCTGGTTTGACCCTATATATAACTGACTCAACCACCCAGATCTCTATAGGTGGGAACAATTTTAGGTTTGAATGACATATATTAATGGTGGGAACCCAAATGGATACATAAGGGTTAAGAACCATATATAGATATATGATAGATAGGATCCCTCGACATAATATAGATCATTATTTTGAGATATTCTCGATATATATATAAATCCATCACCAGTTGATTTATGAGATGACATCATTGGTTAATTAATGAAATGTCATCACTAATTGATCATAATAAACTCATACTAGACTTCACTTCATATAGATAGTACCCTTGGTACCCTCTAAGAAAGCATTCTTATATAATTGGACCTATCTATATATGTGTATTTATATTTATATATAGCACCCCCATATATATAGATAGGGATGAGACTTAAAGGGATAGGCTACATTTGATATATGTGACCATATATCTCTATGGGGTGATGACTAAATACTCAATTGATGTTTAAATTTTATTTATATGAGTAGCCCTTGGCCACATCAATATATCTCACAGTAAATACTTTAGCATAGTGAATATTGGGTCCCCACCATCCCATTATGGCACCCACCATCCATTGTCCCCTATATATATATAATCCATCATACCTATCTATATAAGGAATTCATCATCCATCTATTATATTGTGTACATGATATGACTAATCTGATGACTAATGCAATAAGAGGATGATTTGACCCTCTCTCACTCTTATATCTCTATGTAGGGTTTGATTTTGAAAGGGAGATGAAATATATAGAGAGGGGTCCCTTGACCTCTAGATAGATATATAGGGTAGGGGATTCAAATATATATATAGGGTCCACCCCTCCATATTCATGCTCATAAATTCCCTCAACCCCAACTTATCACTCATAGGTTTATAATGGGTGCCAACTTGATTATATTATATTTTGCTCTATAGTTATACCCCCTCTATTTAGATATGGAGATAGGGTCAAAAACCTACTATATCTATGGGGGGAAGATGCTCAATTGATAAAGGAGATCAAGGGAAGATATATATCTATTTATAGTTGGGTCACTCAATTAGTAGGGATATATATATAGATAGAGGCAACTAATATAGTTGGCATTATATATGTATATATGTGTGTGTGTGTGTGTGTGTGTGTGTGTGTGTGTGTGTGTGTGTGTGTGTGTGTGTGTGTGTGTGTGTGTGTGTGTGTGTGTGTGTGTGTGTGTGTGTGGTGTGTGTGTGTGTGTGTGTGTGTGTGTGTGTGTGTGTGTGTGTGTATATAGCTGGTACCCCTACCCTCTATAAACTGATAGGTGATAGAATAAATCGATTTGAGGGGTGACCATAGCTTATACATATAGTTGGGTCAGGTTGGGCTATGGGGGTCTAACCCTATATATATATATATATATATATATATATATATATATTTATATATAGGGTTAGACCCCCATAGCCCAACCTGACCCAACTATATGTATAAGCTATGGTCACCCCCCCAAATCGATTTATTCTATCATATATATATATATATATATATATATATATATATATATGATAGAATAAATCGATTTGGGGGGTGACCATAGCTTATACATATAGTTGGGTCAGGTTGGGCTATGGGGGTCTAACCATATATATATATATATATATATATATGGGGGTCTAACCCTATATATATATATATATATATATATCCATAGCCCAACCTGACCCAACTATATATATATATATATGATAGAATAAATCGATTTGGGGGGTGACCATAGCTTATACATATAGTTGGGTGAGGTTGGGCTATGGGGGTCTAACCCTATATATATATATATATATACATATATATATATATATATATATATATATATATATATATATATATATATATATATATATATATATATATATATAGGGTTAGACCCCCATAGCCCAACCTCACCCAACTATATATATATATATATAGGGTTAGACCCCCCATAGCCCAACCTGACCCAACTATATGTATAAGCTATGGTCACCCCTCAAATCGATTTATTCTATCACCTATCAGTTTATAGAGGGTAGGGGTACCAGCTATATATATATAGGTGACCATAGCTTATACATATAGTTGGGTCAGGTTGGGCTATGGGGGTCTAACCCTATATATATATATATATATATATATATATATATATATATATATATATATATATATATATATATATATATAGGGTTAGACCCCCATATCCCAACCTGACCCAACTATATATATAAGCTATGGTCACCCCCCAAATCGATTTATTCTATCATATATATATATATATATTTGGGGGGTGACCATAGCTTATATATATAGTTGGGTCAGGTTGGGATATGGGGGTCTAATCATATATATATATATATATATATATATATATATATATATATATGATTAGACCCCCATATCCCAACCTGACCCAACTATATATATAAGCTATGGTCACCCCCCAAATTGACTTATTCTATCACCTATCAGTTTATAAAGGATAGGGGTACCAAATATGACTATAGATCCCCTATCTATATATAGTTGTCTAAATGTATATTTGATTGTGACTATATATGTGATACACCATGGTCGATGAGGGGATCAAATCATATTTGTGATACTTTGGGATAGTGATGCATGTGATGAATTAGTTGAATCTATATATAGGGTCATTACCTATTCATACAAGGGTGTTGCCTATATATATAGGTTTAATGTCCCCAATATATATATGGTGCACTCAACTTAAATGTATATTCCTATCTAAAATTCCTTCCCTCCCCCCCCCCCGCCCCCCCCCCCCCCCCCCCCCCCCCCCCCCCCCCCCCCCTCTATAAGATATGGTTAAACTAACTGGCCATACTATACTACTAGTCAAAAGGTCTGAAGGCTACTCACCCACTATCTATATATAGAATATAAATGTTTGAAGGACCATATCTATGGGTTCTAATATAATCTTCAATCAAATATATAACCCTAACCATATATATAGGGTAGGGTAGAAACCCATCCCTATCTAGTCATTGAACTAAAACTATAAGTAGGCCTTATAAATCTATCTAAGGGGTTGAAGTTGGATTATCTATTGGCTAATTGAAAGAAATAATTTATGCACTCACTTATCCATAGTTATATATACAGTCTAGAGTAGAGGACCTATTTATCTATATGGGTGCCTAGTTGAAGATTTTAGTCATTGGTAAAGGATTTTGTCCACAGTCTAAGGATTTGATTGGGAGTATAAGGCTTTGGTCTAGACTGAAGGATGAAGTGTAAGTTTAAGTATTTCATCTATAGTTGAAGTTTTCATTCAAAAATAAATCTATATATGGGGGGATCTATATAGAGTTGGATTAAGTAGGAGTGAAAGGCTTGTTATATATATATATATATATATATATATATATATATATATATATATATATATATATATATATATATATATATATATATATATATAAAGGCCAAAATAAATTTATATTATCACCAGTGGAGGACCATATTTATCTATCTATCTATAGGGGTTATCAGTTGGAGGATGAAGTGGGACCCATGGGATAGTTTTCTTTATCTATATAAGATAGGGTTGTGAGTTTGAGACTTTAGTTGAGAATAGAATGATACAATCATCAATTGAATGTTTGGGTAGTAGAAGGCCATATCTATATATAGGGGTTAATGCCATATCTATCTATAGGGGGCAGTTCTCTATATAGATCCAATGGTCATATCTAACTATATAGGGGTTAGTTCTCTATATATGGCCATTGGTACTACTATTCAATCTTTAGCCATATCAATATATGAGGGGACTGGGTGTCTAGCCTATCTATCTAGATGGGGCAAGTTATCTCATAGGTTCATGAGTAGAGGGATCAATTCCTTGGCCTATATATATAACTTGGGCTTGGATGTAGAGTGTAAGACTTATATCAAGAGTTAAGGGATCTAGTTATGAGTCCATATCTAAATATAGGATCGGAGTCATGGGCCCTATAGATCTATATGGGTGCCTAGTGTGATAATAGTTATCTATATAGGGTTAGATACATATCTAAATACAAGGGGATTGGGTGCCTAGTCTAAAACTTTTGTGTGTGTGTGTGTGTGTGTGTGTCTATATTACATACACACACACACACACATATGTCAAGGATATATCTATATATAGGGGTTAGTTAATGGGTGGATAAATATATAGGGTTGTCAGCCTATATATAGAATTAGGGCTTGGGTGCCTATCCTATAGATCTTTATGGGGATATATAGATGGGTTGAAGCCATATCTATTTATAGGGTGATTTGGATATATATATATATAGGGTAGGGTGGAGTGGGAATTGGATATATAGGGGCCCCTTGTCCTGATATGGGGCACCCCCCCCCCCCCCCCACCACACACACAAACACACATCTAATCCCCATCCATTTAGATTATGAGGGGAGGACATCATTAGCATAAATATAAGGTCTAGTTAATTGGATCCCTCTCATAGCAGATAAACTAATCAAACTAGATCCAACATAGATAAGATATATATAGGGTCATTGTAAACCAATACTATACTATGGTTGTCATGATGATATCTATATATGGGAGGCTGAGTCCTATTTATATATGGGGATATCAAATACTACCACTAGCCTTATCTTATTTATATAGATTATTTGGATATGGGATAGTTATATGGTATATACCTAGGTAGATGTATAGGGTATCCCATAGAGATATATGGTCATGTATATAATATACCTACTAGTTGATGATGCTTAAGGTTTGATCTGATCCTAGATTATTGTGGTGTGGCCCATCCCATCTATGCATATGTGTTACCTCTAAGATCAAACCCTTACCATCAAGGAATGGAGGGGTCAAGCATCATCCAACTATTTGAATCCATTTATTACTATTTCTAGTAATTAGTCATATCACATATATAATTGACCTAACCTAACCTGACCTAAGATCATAGGGTAGGCCATCGGGCAATAGATAGGGCCCTCTCCTAGTTATGCATTCTATATATAGTCATCAAGACCCTATCTGTATATGGGTGTAAATTTCCCCCCCACCCCAATAGTATATTGAATAGATATAGGGGTTATCTTCCTCTTCCTTTGATAGAGTTTTAGTGATATCTATATATAGTTACACTCATAGATATATCTATATGGGTGTTAATAGAAATCCCTATATATTTATTTGGCGAGGGTCCTTGTTAGTATATGGGTTCACTCTACTAACTCACCATCCTATCACCTTATAGATATAAGGTGATAACTATATATAGATTCCCCCTTAGATAGATAGGGCTCCTCTCTCCTCATATGTCTAATCAACATCACTGTGCTTTATTTAAAAAGGGATATAGAGGGTCCTTTCCTTCCTCCCCTAGATATATAGAAAAGTTTATTGGCCAAAAAAACTATATATTTTTCATGTCCCTCAGCCCCATATAAATAGAGGAGGCCAAGTGGTAATTATAAACCATATATATATACATAGGGTCATTAAAAATTAGAAACTATATATCGTCTCCCCCATATATATCTCATAGAAAATAGTTTCTTAGTAGAGGCCATTTGGGGAGGCCATATATCCATCCAGGGAGGTCGATATATCTAGAGGTGAGTCCCTTTATTTGTTAGTAAAAGGAGTAGATTAATATATATCTGAGATTAGAATATAGATCTTAGATCTTATATCTTAGTAGAATAGGGGAGATCTAAGATCTATATTCTATATGCCCTACCCTATATATATATATATATATATATATATATATATATATATATCATAACAAATACTATCTAGATATCTATCCACTGGTATAGGTCTAGATGGATAGCAAATTATCAGATCTAAGATATATATAGAATATTCCCTACCCCATATATATCTCATAGAAAATACTATGGGGCTATCTAGAAATAGTCTAGCCAAATATATATTATGAAAATCAATTTGGAGTTTATCATCCTCTCACCCATATATATAGAGGGGGTCAAATCCATCTCGAACCTCTATATATGGTATGGATAAGGACTCTATTATTTAAATGAAATGACTAAATTTACCTATCCATGGGCCCTCTCTATCTATATGGCTACTTGTATCCCCTTCCCCCTCCCCCTCCCCTTTCCCTCTATACATGTATACATGACCTAATATTATTGAATGTAATTATTTATTCATAAGTTTATAGGTGAATAGAATCAATAAATATGTCTATGAGGGTGGCAAAAATGATAAAATATGACCCTTCTATTACTCCACAGGAGGCTACAAAGATAGACAATGAAAAGGAGGTACCCACTTGAGTAAAAGATACATTGAATGAGATAGAGCAAAAAATGAGGGCCAATATCTTTAAAGATATCCCAAGGCTTCCAAGTGCCATTCCTATAGCCTTCTCATTAAATATGGAGACACCTTCAATTTTGAAGAGATCTATTGACTATTTTGACAAGTCAAAATAGGTCAACCCCCTATAGTCCAAAACTTGATATAGGGGTCTATTAGCATGTTATAGGGTCATAGTCCAATTTAGTGAGGATCTATATGGGAGCCATGAAACTCCAACCATGTTTTAAGATCCTCATAAGGGTTGATAAATATTAGTAGACCATGATAATAATGATTAAGGCCATAGATTGGTAGGTAGATTTGAGAAGTCACTCCAAATGAAGAAATCTGAGATCAAGGACTTGTTTCCCTAAAAACCCCAAAACAAATCCCAAACCACTTTTGGTGTAAATAAATGATGAACAAACATGGAGCTTAAATGAGTTTGAAGGATTGCATATTATATACCTACCATAAGAGAGTTTCCTTGACCAAAGAGAATGGGTGTTTGGTCCATAAGTGATGTGGAGAAGGCTCCCAAATCACACAATTATTCACTGAAACTTTTTATTATTTATTATCGTACTTTAAGTTTCAAGTGACCTTATTGTCTAAAGAAGCATGAAGGAGTATATATGAAAGATAAGTGATCTTATGAAGGTAAAGAAGATACTATTGTTTCAAATAAAATCAAGGTGAGATGGAATACAAGGTCTTAGTCTTGACCACCACCTACAGGTGCACCATTGCTCTTAAGGAGACTACCTATAGTCTGATTGTAGGTACCTACAGTACCATAAGTCAAACCTTAGTGATTACATCTGCATACATGAACATTTATTATTTAAAATGTGTTTAAATACCTTTAAATGACCTTAGGTCATGAATAATAGGTTGAAAGGATTGATATTCACCTAAAATACCCATTTTTACTCCAAATTGGTTAGCTACAGTCAATTATAGCATGACAGTGGGTTAGAACACAATGATTTAGAGTATAACCTAGCATAAATATGATGAGAATAAGTGTAGATGAATGTTAAATGGTATTGAAAGAATTCAAAAAGGTCTTTAAGCATTGTATAAAATATCTAATACAAAATATACACTTAAAAGCAGGTGAATCATAGAACACAATTATAACCTATCAACATTGTCTAGTTAAGAGGAAGTCATATCTTGAAGAGGTAGAAAAGAAAGTTGGGCATGGACATGTTTAAAATGTAATCTAAATTATTAGGATCATTTCATGAGATTACCATAGTATGGAGATAGGACATGGAGAAGTTTTCAATAGGAAACCTATAGTCTATATTCAGAACCCTGCACATAGTGAGTTTGAATATAGTTTGACTTAGATTTTGAGATGTTTGGGTAATCTATTGACATGAAAAAGCTATATAAATTGGAAAAAATCATACCTAGGACATATTATATACTTTTACAACCTTTAATTTCATGAATAAATAGGTGAGATGTCCTATGTTTTATCTTAGATAGAGGGCACTCCTTGAAAGTGCAAATATGTAGGTTTAGCAAACAAGTGACAAGAAGGTGAGTTGATAACAATTTAAACCTTGAATAATGATATGATGAGTTGTGTTAGACATAAATGATCATTAATAAATCCTCAAAGGTGTTAGAAGCCAAATAAGATGGCTTAAACGCATAGATATGTAGTCAAGTCCTTTCGGTCTTGTTTAAGCCTAAAGCCCAATTGGAGGATCAGTACCATTTTTAAAGCTAGGGGAGTAGTGAAATGAATAAGAACACCTTCATGGGGAGATATAAGGTGTGTGATAACCTCTATTTTATATACAAAGTCACAGGGAAGCCATTTATTGGCTTAAGGTCATAGCAGGGTGTGTAAAATGGAGAGAGAAGCTCGAGAGACTAACTTTGGAAGCTCACAACAACATGGAGGCTTAACATGGGAATTTTAGAATCTGGAATAGGTTGAAAAGGGTCCCAAGATTACATATTGTGGAATTTTTTCCACAATTTGAATGTTAGACCTATATGAATAATACTTAGAGGGAAAAATTACTCTAAACCCTCTAAAACCTTTCGTAATGATCTGATGAGAATAATTAATAAGGAAAGGCATCTAAGAGGGATAGTTTGCTATGTACCTAGGGATATGATATATTGAGGTATATGGGTTGATGGAGATGCCGACATGTGGCACACATACCCTTTGTTATATGGGTACAATATATTAGGATAATAGAGTAACTTGTGGAAGTAAGACATTGGGTAATGGTCGGCCTACATTGGATTAGGAGGTTACCCATCCATGGGTTAGATAGATGTATATATATATATATATATATATATATATATATATATATATATATATATATATATAGGAGATGATTATCATGGTAAGGATATCAAGTAAGCATTGAGTCTTCTATTGTAAGAGGATATTGGAGGTTGTCCCCTCAAAGAGACATTGTGGAGTTATTCCTTTCTAAAGGATTATTGTATGGTGTTTCTATACCTTAAGGGTATTTTTGCATATATTTATTATCAAGATCATTACAAGTGGTATCAGAGCTTCGATTTGGGCAATTTGTGTGGAGTGAAACAGTAATTTCACTATATCTTCTGAAATATAGGGAATTTTTATTCTAAATTTTTACTGGAGATGTAAGAAAATATATTAGAATCGTAGTAAAAATTTTAGAATTTTTGGATCTTTTTTGAGGGAGTTATTTCTATTTTAGGTTTTATAATAATTTTGCTATATCTTTCGAAATATAGGGAATTTTTATTTGAACTTTTTACTGGAGATGTAAGAATATTTAAGAGAAGTTCAGTCAAAATTTAAGAATTTTTGGAGTTGTTTTGAGTGATATTTTGTGATTTTATGGATCAGTTTTGACATTTTAGGGTTTCATGAACCTTAATTTTATTGTGGATCATGGAGTTGCAAATATTTTCAGGGGAAGATGATATTGATGTTAGAGAATGGTTGATACTTTTGGATAATTATTTTAGAAATTTTTTTAGGCAAATACAATTAACTCATTTTTTGTCTGGGCCTGCACTAGATTGGTTTGATCAGTTGCGCTGTACAGAAAGGTCTTCTTCATGGAAAGAATTAGAACAGATTTTTTTAGATCGATGGGCTAGAAAACAAGAAGTAGAAAAAGAAGAATCAGTAAAAGAAGAAGAAGAAGAGGAAGAAGAAGAAGAAGAAGAAGAAGAAGAATAAGAAGAAGAAGAAGAGGAAGAAGAAGAAGAAGAAGAAGAAGAAGAAGAAGATAAGGGTTCAAATAATTTGGCTCCAAAGAAATCTGAGTCAATTTTTCAATTTCATGGATGCATTCAAAAGAAGAAGGTGGTTGTGTCCATAAACCCTACCAACAAGTATAACTTCATTAACATGAATGTGGCGAAGCATCTACATGTTCAAGCAAAGAATATCAAGGAGGTTCAAGTAGATGGTAAGAATATTTCAATGTTTGAAGATCTAAAGCTCATTATGGAAATATATGTTTTGCATTCAGATTTTTATGCTTTGGATATGGATGATATGGATATAGTTGGATATCCATGGTTAGAGACTTTGGGAACAATGAATATCAATGTTCAGAAAAAGTTCATGAAGTTTTGGTACAGGAAAAAGAAGATTACTTTACAATATATCGTAGTGAAAAAGGCACCAATAACAATCCAGGTAGATCATAAAGATGAGATTGAAACAGGTGATGAAGATCATGATGAAGACTCAGATAATATAGATAAAGACACACTACAAATGAGCACTTCATCTACTCAAGAGACAAAGAAGGAAAAGGTGGAAGAGGTAGAAGTAAAGGTAGATAAGGTTAAAGTATTGGAAAAGGTTGAGGTATATAGACACCCACATCATCATGAGAGGAAACAATCATGGAACCAGGTGAGGAACTATCATAATAACAATCATTTTGTCTATACAAGAAATAAATTTTCTAATCATTATGGATATGCATGGAATCTAAAGAAAAAATACTATGGCACATGGAATGAATGGGGGAATCATTATGACTATGCATGGAAGAATACCTACTATGGTCATGGTTGGAATCAGAGTAGCGCAGCGGAATATGGTACATGGAATAAAAAGAGGAATAATTATGCTTGGACACCAAAGCAGTATAATTATGATCATGAATGAAATCAGAGGAGCACAATAAAATTTGGAAACAAGCTTGGAGAGCTATCACCTACCAAGATCACATATGGATGGCTAGATGATCGAGATTGGAGACAAGTGTGCAATGATTTGAAGCACACTCATTATTTGGTTTCTTCCTATGTTTTGAGGATGAAACATGTCAAGGAGGGAAGGAATGCTATGTACCTAGGGATATGATATATTGAGGTATATGGGTTGATGGAGATGCCGACATTTGGCACACATCCCCTTAGTTATATGGGTACAATAAATTAGGATAATAGAGTAACTTGTGGAAGTAATACATTGAGTAATGGTTGGCCTACATTGGATTAGGAGGTTACCCATCCATGGGTTAGATAGATGTATATATATAGGAGATGATTATCATGGTAAGGATATCAAGTAAGCATTGAGTCTTCTATTGTAAGAGGATATTGGAGGTTGTCCCCTCGAAGAGACATTGTGGAGTTATTCCTTCCTAAAGGAGTATTATATGGTGTTTCTCTACCTTAAGGGTATTTTTTCATATATTGAATATTGGATTATTACATAGTTTGACTAGGAAATGACTTTTATATTGTAGAGGACTCTCCAGAGATCCTTCCCGCCAAGTTGAGTTATACCTTACTTGTATGAACATGGTGAAAAATGGATTTTATTGACATTTTTGTATATTGTACAGGTACAAAAATGTTTCAAGATATGAAACCCACTTTTGGAGGAATAATAGGACCTAATATACCCCCTCATATTCATTTATTACATCATCTAAACCCACAAGTGCCTCTGCTAACATCTTCATCTCAATCAATCCAAACTGGTATAGTGAACAAGGAATGACCACCAAGTGAGAGAGTGAAAAATCTAAGTGGGAGGAATTTTAAGGTCTACCTTATGTATCCAAGGGAATGAGGGTTCTTGACAAGGATTGGATGGGAAAACTGAAGACAACTTTGGTGCCAAATGTGAAGGGTAAGTGAAAGAGGGGTGATTATGACTGTAGACAATGATAACTCATGTCTAAAAGAATATCAGTGAGTAGGGAGATAACCAATGCATGTTGGGGATTTTTTCTGACCTGATCTTAATATTTCAATCATCTCATATATCTTTAGTCTACTAAGGAGCACTCATGGAAGATCAAATGATGAAGGCAATTTCTAGGCAAGCAAATAAAGAGTCTTATGCCACATTTCAGAAGTTTCATGCTTTGAGGGAAATTTGTCTAAGTATACCTTGAATGATATATTCCATATTCCTTCCTCCTTAAAATTTAACTCCCTTTATCAGCTTGACAAGTGGTTTAGTGACTCTTGGACTTCATTCTCTTCTCTCCTCTCAAATTCTATAAGTAGTATCTAGCTTAGATATTGTAGGCTAATTCCACACCATGTATGGTGAAGCCCTATTGGTTTTGAACTTTTAGTTTTCCTTATAATAATAAATACATTCTATGTTGAGTTCCTATATCATCTTGTTAAATTGTGTGAAGATATGTATAGTGAATAGTGAAGAAATATTCATCTATCATTTCTTTCTCTGAATCCTTTCATGTTTGATGCAAGTTATTCCACTTTAGCAGGTCATATGAAGTGTTTTAAAGTGTATGGGTATATTTAAAAGTGTAATTTTATCTTTAATGTCTAAAAATAACATATTTTTCACTTACCTTAGATAGCTCTCATGCATATCACCTCCATATTGAAGTACTAATGTTAGAGCATTCTATGACTTTGAAGCTAGTGTTGTAGGTATTGTTTCTTAGTGAAAGAAGTATGATGGTATTTTGTAAATACTTCTAGTATATCACCCCCTTATATTAGTTTCATTTAATGAAAACTTCTATACCTTTTCCCACAAACAAGAAGTTAGTGTACGTGATAATCACTTCAAGGTACATTCAAGGAGCTAACCCTTAAACCTAGAGGTCTACTTCTACTATAAGTAAACACACATACCTATAAGTATTACCATGTTTCCCAAATATAGAGGAGGCTTAAACAAACTCATATAAGGTGCAATATTGGGCGATAACTAGACCCACTACTCCTTCACAAGCATCAAGTGTCCAACCTATAGAGATACCTCAAGTAAGCATTCCTCATATTTATTCACTATATCTAATAACTACTACTCCTCCCCTAGTAGTCACATATAAAATTAATAAAATTACTCTCTCAACCACTCTACAAGCTCAAAATATCATATGAGCTCAAGAAATATCAATAAATCATACAAATGTGCCATCAAGATTTCCGTATGTTGAAATTGAAGAAGATGATTTTGTAGAGGAGATTGGAATAGGTAATCTTAGAGAGGATGTAGTGAAATAATAATCTTAATGTGAGCCTCCTAACCATCAACTTCCTTCTCTTTAAGTGGAAGAATCACATGCCAAAAACATAGATAACACAAGTTCCACCCCCATTCAAGAATCCACTAGGAAAGATATTCACAAGGAGTCCTCTACTACCATTGTTTTATCTACATTGATTGATACTAGTCCTATGGTTGGTTTTAATATAAAGGATTATAAAATTGCATAAACAATTGTAATCCACACTTCAATTGCTCCTATTTTAATAGGTTCAAATAAAACTACTCTTCCTGATAATACTCTAACAAAGACAAGTTGTGTTTTTAATTCTTTAGATTATTTTACCATTGACTCCATAAAATATTCTTAGGCACAAATTTAATTCACCAAAATTACATTAATTCAGGCATGGATTTCCACTAATAATCATGGTACTACATGAAATATGGTATATATTTTGAGGACTTTATGTCCAAAACTATTTTTACCACATGATTAATGCTCACAGGGCCTTTCACTCAATTGGGGATGCCCATAGCACAAGCAACCTAAACAAAGTCTTAAATAGTATCTATACATAAGACCCCAGACCTAACCAAGTACATTGTAAAAACTCCCCACTATAAAAAGTATAGCTTGGAGAAAATCTTAGGCTACATATCTTAAACCCCCTGAATCCTCCACTCCATCTTTGATGTCTAATATTCCACCTACATTGTTGATGAGACCACCAAGTAACCCTTTACTCCCTACTTCTTCATCTCTAGCTCAGAATACTAAGCAGACTCTCAAGGTACTCCCACCATGGATATAGTAGTTCGAGTAAGAAGAGTCAACAAGGCAATATTTGGTTATCACGTAACAAATAAAATTTACTATGAAATTTGACAGAGTCAACAAGAAATTTAAAAGAGTGAGGAAGAAAACATTAATAGTTGAGGGTAAGCTTGTTGAATGGAGAAACAAGAAGAACTATTTTAATCAACAAATAAAAGAAAAATAAGACTTAGAGATGTGGATGAATTTGAGGAGGACCCTATTACAATGGTTGATGTAGTTGAAGGTATGTTTAAGTAGATGTTCAAGGGACTGTAGCAGTAAAAGATGATATTAGAGGATCAAAAAATAATTGAGACTCCCAAAGACATAATTGATAATGTGCAAATTTATAATAGGAATCTATACCATATTTTAAGCTCTATTAGGTTAACAAGAGTTCAACCCGAACAACTATGGGGAGACGTGGTTAAGTTTCATGAATAAATGAAAGAATAGGATGTTAAGTTTATCTTAATCGATAAAGTTACTAGATTGAAAACATACCAACACCTGAATTTGATGCTTACACTTGATGTAAATCTAACACATAATTATCTTAGTACCAAGACGACCCATTTGGTAGAGTGGCACTAGTAAATGTAAGGTTTCATTCAACAATTTAAAAATTAAGATTAGATAAATATTTAAGTTATCAGAGTTATAAGGATTATAGGTGTGTTTACACCTCAAGGATAAATTATCACCAATATTTTTTTTTTGAGAATTTGTTATGGGTTACAACTAAAAGTTTTAAATCAGAAGTGGAGAGAACAACTTATAAGACTAATAAAAAAATAGTACAATTGATCACATATGTAAGAGATAAGGTGGATCAGAAAAAGACACTATTGTCTATTTTAAATCTTCCATGGTTGTACACAATAAATTGATTGATAAAATTCCATTAATATTCAAAAGGTCCACCATTGATTTTGAAATTATTGAGCTGGACATTGTAGAAAACATAAATGGATACAAATAATTACAAGGACAATTGTAGTTGGCCAATTTAGTGGGAGCATATACTACTCAAGGTCAACCTTTGAAATCTCAACTTATGTTCCTTGGATATACTATGGTGTATACTTCTACAGGCCAATGCTCATCACCTTACCAACTATAGTGCCTCCACTATCACCTTTAACAACTACTATAATTTCAGTTCAAACTATAATGATGATGGTTATGCATTTTACCTTGGTAGGGGATTCCATGGTGAGACTTTAGTTATTTGAATTAGAATTGAAATTTTATTGGTAGTTATAACTTATATTTCATGTAAGTCTTAATTTTTCTTATTTATTTACAGCGTATTTTGTATGGAAAAGGATTTTGTGTTTACATTTGGATTATATTTAATATATTGTATTCATGCATATCATTCATGCCTTTTTGGCATGTAATCCTAATTTAGACACTATAAAATGAGATTAAGCTTTAAGGATGAGGCATCCCCATCCCAAACTATAAGTATATGTTTCTTAAACATTGTAAGAGGAGGAAAATTTTGAAATTAATACAATCAATTTATGGCACCAAGACCAAGAAATAATAACTCATAAACTTTCATTTCAAACAAGTATTTCACACCAAAAATATAACTAGATTATTTTGAGATCATTTTTACAAAGCATGTGAAAGCTTATAAAGTTTCACAGGGTGGTTGTGGGGAAACTAACTTTTCCCATAAACCAACTTATTTACTAACAAATCAAAACTAAAAAATTAGTAAAATAATTAATTTTGGATCACAAATAATCCAACAAACTCCCCCTTGATCTAAAGGAGTATAAAAGATGAAAGAACTAGAGCGATGAATTTGAAGTCATCAAAGAAACTATGTCCACTCCATGTTATGAATATCATCTATAAAAATCTAAAAATGAAAATAAAAGCAAAAACACAAGCCAAAATTTTCCATCCAAGCATTGAACCCATACTCCAGCCTAATAGTTAACTGGAGAGGGTAATTATCCTCCACCCTCCAACAGATCCTCCAACCTCTAGTTTTCACTTAGATGATGTCAATCAAAAGGATCCTAGGACATGTAATATATAGTGTGTTTGTTGACAACACAAGCAAAGGTGGCATTGTGAGAATTTTTATGTTGAAGGTGTCAGTTTCCACCAAAAATGCACCTTTATACATCATTTTAATACATTTTTTATAAAACTCATATAAAGACACATCAAATTATAAAACTAACCATTTCAAAGTGTCCAAAATGTCCAAAACCTTTAAATCACCTAGTTACTAACTACCTTTACACAAAATAATGATTTGTCAAAAATTTGTCTTAAAAAGACATAAATACACCCATATATCACTTATTTGACCCAAAAAAATAGTTGGAAGAGATTTTCACCCTAGACCTTTATAACTTCCAAGAGTTTCATAAAATATCTTCCACCAATTGCTTTACAATTATTTATGAAATAAATATGGAAGTTCTATTTAAACTTTGTATTTTTCTGGTTTGTCAAATAAAATAAATTCATGCATGTGAATTTAATTCACTTAACAAAATTCCTGCATATAAAAATTGCATTTTCCTTTTTTTTAATTTACTCTCAGAAAATGAAATGATCTTATCTAGTGGAGCCCATAAAAAAATTGCATTACGTAAATATTAGGGTAAAGTCTTTGAATAGATTGTAGAAAGGTCGTCAACTTATTGCATATCAATGTGGTTTACCAATTTGAGTGATTTCATAGTGAATAAACAAATTGATCTTACATAATTCACAATATACTCATCCCATATATATTTTGTACACTGTACACCATATAGAATTCACAACATACATTTGTGAGCATTATATACTTATTTTATGGTTTATTTGGAACAATTCCCATATTTCTCCTCTTCAATGTGTGATCTTCATCAATAAAAATTTTCACTTATAATTGCATTTGAAAAACCCTAGTTGTCGTACTGTGTCTCCTCTTACAAATTTTTGTTGTGTAGTTAATTTTTGTTGGATAGCACAATTTAGAGCCTTAGAATAGTTTTTAGCCTTGGTAGAGCTTCAACACCATATAAAATTGTATGCCAAAAGAAAAATCAACATGATTTTATGTAAAATATTGTTATTTTTCTCCTTCATCGATGCCCTATAAGTGCTTTTGATTGACTTCTGTATGTAATTTGAAAGAAATCAAAAATAAATTCACAATTTTATTTAAAAAAAATTGTACTAATTTTCATGGAGGCACCATATGATCTGTATGAAACCTTCCTCATGTGTTATTGGCAACTAAGAACTTGTGAAGTGGGGTCCATTTTTTGTATTGAACATCAGCCAATGTACAAATTATGAATGCATATTTTAACCAAGGCTTCAAATTTCATCAATCTTCATTCCTTGTGAACAACCATGTTCTAATACCACTGATGGCACCAAGATCGAGAAACAATAACTCAAAAATTTACATTTTGAACAAGTATTTCAGACCAAAAATATAACTATATTATTTTGAGATGATTTTTACAAAGCATGTGAAAGATTATAAAGCTTCACAAGGTGGTTGCGGGGAAATTAACTTTTCCCGTAAACCAATTTATTTACTCACAAATCAAAAACTAACAAATTACTAAAATAATTAATTTTAGATCACAAATAATCTAACATCAATAAAGTTCTTGGACTGTTCAATAAGTTCGTGTTGAAGTGTTATCTCTTCCAAATTTGTGTGTTGCTAGGAATTTCCATTAAGTTAATATAATATGGAATAGGCTCTATGATTATTTGTTTTAAAATTATTCATATTAGATAAATTATTAGTTTGAATGCTTATTGATTATTGATCACACTTATTACTAGTTAGGGGCAGGGTTGTGCTGTGTAATCTAGTTTTAACCATATCTTTGATGATGATTATTGAGTATATTGCAAATATTTCTTTTGGTGATTAATTATGTTTGTATGTATATTATTCCAACAAAAAATTACAACATGTACTAGTTCTTGGACATTTGCTCAACCTAGGATAGAGGAAGTTAACTTGGAAGGGTTTGTTTCTTAGTTGAGTCATAGATCCATTTATTTTCTTCCCTATCTTTCCCTCTTTTTTACTTTTTTGATCAACTCCACTTTAGGTTATATCTATCCATCCACATCAAGTAAATTTATACTCACTCCATATCTAAACCATCTAAGGTAAACAACCACTCTACTCAATGTTAATCTACCATGCGGTTATTTACAAATTGATTCCTGCAACTTGTGCCTTGGAGTGAATATTTTCACCGATCTTAAAACATTATAGGTATCCTTGTAATATTTTATTGGTGTGCATAAAAATCACATCAAAAAATTGGCTCTAACTAATGGGTAGTAAAAAATAACCTAAGGTTGGATATTCATAATGATGTTATTTTGCAAGATGTAATTCTAAAAAATAATCAAAAGGAGGAAAATATTGGGTATAAATTTGTTTTTAAAGATTTCACACCGATACATTCTTTTTTAAATTAAACATGTTATTGATATTGAGTTTTAATTATCCATTATTCATTAAGTCTAGTCTTTAATCAAACTTAAACAAACGTAGCAAATATGTAAGGATGAATCAATTATGAATAAATCCCATAGCATAATTTCATAAAATAAATTAACTATAATGAACTATAGAAAATCACATTCATTCTAAACAATTGAGTATAATCATAAATCAGCCATAAAATTGGTTAAAAAAATTAATGACTAACCAATTCAAAATAAATCAGATAAACCTCATCTGGGGATCAATCTAAGCTAAAACATATACAACATTAATCTGAGTTTGGTAAAACAAGAAATAAAATAAAACTCATCTCCTTAAAAAATGTCCCAATGAATCTATTTATAACAATAGATGGGCTATTTCCTCATCTAATAAAAGTAGTTGCATGAAAATATAATAAACTAGAAATTATATTTATATAACTAAAGCTAAAACAAAGGTTTTCAACTTTAAAATGTATATTTTCATGCAAACTGGGTCTCAAGTGGCTATTTTCTTGCCTTTGAATTTCTATCCACACAACCGGTAATATTCAAAAATATGGGAGACATCTATCATTAGTCTTTTGAATAATAGTTTATTTTTATCCACTTGTTGTGTATGATGATGTAAATGGATCCCTAGATAAGATTTAACTACCTTGGGTTTTTCTACTTTGTCTACTAGATGTGTGACAAAATCTATGACATGTTGACTACCACTTTGGTTTGATTTAAACACCCTCATCTTAAAATAAGTCACAAACATGATAAGGGTTGCTGAAAAATTTATAATACTTATCACATTATTGTCCTTTTTAATTGCTTGTGACATTTTTATTTCCTTAGATATATTAAGAATATATTTCTTGAAATGATTCAAAGGAGACATGATAGTCTTCAAGTTCATAGAATCCTCCTCTAGTGAAGTCTTAGAGTTGATTATAAACATATATCATAAGTTGATATCATATATTATCATTAGATTGAGGTTATAAATAGTATACTTATTTTAACCACATGTGATGTTACACTAAATTTCTAATCCATTCTATAAATATTTTTCAAGTAGGTTTGGATATTGTTCAACATAAGGTCATTATTGATTTTGGCCTCATGGATATTTTTACAAGAATAGAAAAGTGACTTAAATGCATTTTCCATGTTATTTACTCTATTTTATAGGTCTTTAAATCTACCTTCTTATTCCAACCTTCTTACTTTCCTATTCATTCCATGAACTACCTACTTTTTGATTTTGTTTATGGATTTGATTATTGGTTCAAGATCTCCAACAAATACATCTACACTAATAGAGTAATCTAGAACCCTAGCCACATTTTTTCTTTGCCTTCTCCTCTTTTTATTAAAGATAAAAATAATTATTCACTTTGATAAAGAGTAATAGTGCCATCTTGACTAAATTTATTTTTCATTATCCTTTTTTAATTTTCTTGTATCCTTCTCAGATTTGAACTCGACCTTTGGTCAATTTTGGATAACCATGTGTGGTCACTAAGCTTTGAGAAGCTAGAACCTCTTAACCCAATATTTGTGAGAATATTCATCTTTATCCTTCTCAACCACTACAAATGTTGTATGGATTTAGGTGAAGCTTTGGGATGTGGTTCGAGTTGTATTTATCACAAGAGAACCAGTGATTGATAATGATGATGTGGTACGGATAGTTGGAATATGTGAAGTAATAGGATTGGATATGAGAATGAAATATGTAAGAGTATTCATAGATACCTCCAAAATTGATGAGATGGGAAAAAATGTAGTAGTTCTTATAAGAGTTAGCTTTGTTGTATTAGAGACCACTGCAGGAACTATATAAGTGTAATAAATGTTCATAGATGAACCTTGGCCAGTTGTCACTATAGAAACATTGGGAGGAGTCATAATAATCTTAGAAACTTGTGGTGTCACTATATATTTTGGATATGTATGGCTAATAGTCTTGGAGGCAGTGGTAGCATAGATCGATGGAGGGGGAATAGATATTTCATAATTAGAGAATAAAGAGGTCCATGTAACATTAATGGTAATATTTGGAATTATTTACATTTTATTGACTAAAATATTGAACTTAGGTGTTTGTGAAATTGGTATGCCTTAAATTTTGAGTTCTAAAGTTATCTTGTGAATTATTTATTATAAACTTATGTGAATCTAGGTGGTAGAGATATAACAATAGAAATAAAGGTTTCAATTGAGTTGTTGTGTAAGAAAAAAAACTAGTAGAGGATGAGGCCAAATTAAAAGGTGTAAAAATAGGAGTTGTAGACATAGAACTAATGAATGTCATAGAAGGAAAGGAAAGAGAAGGTGTTCTTACTTAAGGGGATGTGGTCATCAAAGGAATTATTACACTAGAAGTTGACAGGGATAAAATCAAACCTTATAACACATTATTATCAAGGAAGGTATTTATTCCCTATGGATCCTCTATTTCAATTTTCAAGTGATCAGGTCTCTCTTTAATTCCTTGGCATATTTAAGGTTTTGTTTTTTAAGCCTGAGTGAAAAATCTAAATGTTAGTCATTTTTATTTTAATTCCTCATTATATGATGGGTTCAGATAATAACAGTCATCCAAATATGTAATATAGAAATACAATACAATGAGATTTATTCTTATCAAACACAAATATTTGGCCATAGTTCCTTTTGGGTCCTAATGTATTAAATCATGATCACCAAACTTGAACAAACCCCTGTGTGCTGATAATTATTGAATAGAGGGATATGTTTTATAAACTGATATACCTATCTTAAATTACATGTGTGACCATGGTTTTTTATTTTTTATTCTTTTATATGTCCACCACTCTTGTGAAAAATTGATATGTAATTTATCATGCAACTATTTTATCTAGGACATAGTAAAGAAGCTTGAGTGGGCACTAATTTCCATGATATATTCTCTCATTTCATCTGAGATCATGGGCACTACTTACACTTTCAATTGGGGATACATTAAATTAATTAAGGTCATGACCAATATGGATCTGTTAGACCTAGCCAAGGAATCTCTTACCACAATATTATCACCAAGGATGGTTCCAAAGCCTCCATTCAAGCAAAACTATGTAATAACCCTAACTAGGTCCTATGTTTTCATACTCACTAAACTAATAACAAATAAATCAAACTCTAATCTAGTGTTCACCAAAGCTTGTGGCATAAAGTGGTAGGGGTAATAAACACTAAAAGTAAACATGCATAGAAGACATATACTCACACCAATGTATACAAAATCCTAATACATGGAAGAGAAGTGCAAATGTATATCTATCTACTCTTACAAAGGAAGAAAAAAGTTAGGAATACTTACCTTTGAAGACAAACCCACCGAGACTCAATCTCTCCCTTGGCTAAGGTGATTTTCAAGAGGTTATTTTGGTATGTAAGGATGACAAGGATAATCTAGATCTAGGCTACACAACCTATCAATGCATCTAAAAGACTTCTCCACAAGATAAGATTTATATCTCCAAAAAAAGTATGAAACCCTAATTTTTATCCTCAAGTAGGTTGATGGATAGAAGATGCACAATATATCTTACTTCATCTTTTATTCTCTTCAAAATGGTGAAATGAATGTGTTTATATAGTCAGATCTAACCCTAAACCCTTCTAAAAGTCTAAGCTGATAAGGTTAACCTAATCGACCTATTATTGTAATTTGAAAAAAACTAACTAGGTCATGAACTATGTTGATCATGGTCAACCTAGTTCCTAGTAATCTTTGTAAATAAAAATACAAGGTTGATGTGGCTGACTTAGTCATCTACACTACCAAAAAAGGGTTTAGATTAGGGAAAGGGCTAATGAAGGTGGTAAAAGACTAGAGAAGGTGTAAAATAGGAGGCAAAGCTTAGGGGAATGGTTTTTAGGAGACAATTGTGTAGATATCAAGTGGTAAAAAGGGACAACAATCATGTGAAGCACCAATGATCTGCCCACCCCTTTCCTAGTATACCCCTTAGGGCTTGCACTCAGAGAGATTTAGACTCAAAGGATTCCTATAATATAGAAAGTGCTGGTAAGTGATAAAGTTAATAAAAATATTGTGTATATAAAGGAGTATTTCTTCAAAAAACATTATGTGTAGCACTACTATGCTACCATAATTTTTCACAAACTAATGATAGTAACATATGATACCCAAAAAATTGAGGTATTTTTTAGATTTTTTTTCACTTTCCATTCTATCATGGATTTGATCTTGTGAGGGTCTACTTTTATGCCTTCATGTGAAATAACGTGACCCAAGTACTCCACCTTTTTTACCCCAAAAACACACTTAGAAGGATTTTCATAAAGTTAATGCTATTTAAGAATTATCAGTACTCAATTCACATGTTTCAAGTATTCCTCCCATGTCTTATTGTATATTAGGATGTCATCAAAAAATACCAAGATACATTTCCACAAAAAAAAACCTAAAAATAGTGTTCATCAAACTCTAAAATGTAAAAGGTGCATTTGTGAGACCAAAAAGCATTACAAAAAATGCATAATGGCCTGCATGAGTTCTAAGATTTGTATTATGCATATCCTCATCTTCGATCCAAATTTGATGATATCTCGAATGAATAACTAGTTTTTGAAATTAGATAGTACCATGTAAACTCATCTAGAAAATCATCAATTAAAAGTATATGGGACTTATCTTTGATGCTATACTTGTTGAGTTCTCTATAATTTGGGCACATCATCTAGGTATCATTATTTTTATGCACTATGACCATAGGGGATGAATATATACTTTGGATATGCTTGATAATACCTACCTCCAATATCTCTTGTACCATCTTTTTAATCTCACTCTTCTAGACATATGGGTACCTGTATGGTGTGATGTTTGGTGGATAACTCCCTAAGAGAAATTGAATGTCATGATCATGTTCTCTTGTTGATGGTATTCATTTTTGTGTGGCTCCAAAAGTAGATGAGTGGTTATCAAAAATCTTATGTAGATTAGGATGCATAGGCATGTTTGTGGGTTGTACTTTTAAGGAAATAACTACACAACAAATTTGTCTACCCCATTTTTTAGAATCTTCTACACCTAATGAGAACTAATCATCTTTGGGGATTTTTCCCATAAGAAACATAGTTAAAATTTCCATCCTTTAAAATGAAAGCCATGAACAACTCCTAAAAAATAATATTTATCATTCCCATGGTTGTGAGGAATTGGACACCCAAAACATTGTCTTCCCCACACATGGGAATAGAAAACATAGTAGAATCCAGCCTCTAGTCTCCCATAGCAAGTTTGGTACTATGAAATTTCCCTAAATAATCGATAGTTCCACCATCAACAATCATGACATAAAACTCTGGAGCTGAGTAAATAAAAAAAGTTAAAACATGTCACTAACTATTTTTTTATGAAGTTATATGTACTCCCTGAGTCAATCAACATTGCCACCTTTTATTTCTTGAGAAAAATTAAAAATTTTAGGGGTTTTGTAGTGATAATACCACAAAGTGCATGGAATGAGATCATTAGTTTGGAATCTTCAAATTTCTCTTTTATTTCCTCCTTACCCTCACTTGATGCTTCATCATCTTCTTCATCTTCATTGGCCCCTTCAATGTAGAACAATTTTATCTCAACACATTTATGTCTTTTGATATATTTTATACTGTAGTTGAAACATAACCTTTTTTCTCATTTCTCTTTAATTTGTTTTGAAGTCAATCTAATAGGTTAATGGAATGATTGTAATTTTTTTTTTTTTGTTTTTTACTAGTATTGAAATCTTTTTATTTGACCAGATCTCTTTCCTTTGCCTACATGTGAAGACCATGGACTATGATACTAAACTTGGGTTAAACATTCTAACATCAAGCTGGATGCTCTCCTTGATACCACCTACGAATAGGTCATTCAATTTTTCTTTTGTGATGTCATCCATCTGTAAAGATAGGTTATAGAATTGTTAAATATAATCCTGGACAAAGCCCATTTTTCTCAATATTTATAACTAGCTGAAGTAGTTTTTAATGATATTATTGTGGTAGTGAAGTTGCAGCTCATTAATAAAAATTGACTAGGTAACAATAAGGCATTTCTTTTCCTTTTGAGCACACAACCATATATACAAAATGAATTTCTTTGATTCCAAATATAGATATGCCATGACCACCTTTTATGCACATGGGGTCTAATGTAGATCAAATACATTTTCCATTTTATTAATCTAAGTGACCATATCCATACCATCAAACTTGTTAACTTACATTTTTTTTACCGAGTTTTTCAAACTAGTATTTGAGCTTTGATTTTTTTGGTTGGGATAACCTTAGTGGATAGATGGATCATTATTGAATGGTGGCATTGTGTGTATATTAGTCATGAATGCAGAGATAGTTGCCATTGATATCATGAGCTTGTCCAATTGTTATTGCATTTAGCACACCTCATATTTAAACCCATTCAATTTTTTTTATCCATGCCTTGCACATCCATATCAAAATCCCTTGAGACAAATGTTTTAGACTCCATTTCTTCCCTGTTTAGCCTTTTTCCTAGAGTGGCTTACCCCTTTTCGCAAGCTTCGGTGTTTGGACCTACCATGCATGAACTTTATGGCATATGGTTTGGGAATTCAGATTTTAGGTATAGGGCTTAGGGTTGTCAGATAAAAGAAAAGTGTACCAGAGGCTTATACCATTGTGATCATCTCATTGAGATTATTCCAATGACTAATAATTTTCACAAGGGTGTGATTTTTTTAATTAAAAAAAAGTCAAACAATACTATAGTGATGAAAAAGTTCAACTTATTATTAGATCAAGATTTATTTTTTTTCAATTTGCAAACTCATAAAACAATCGCTACACTAGATCTCAAAAAATAACACATTTGATGTTAAAATTTTTGCACTCACACACTAATTGAATAATATATTATATAAACACACACATTCCACACACACAAAATTCATTTTTTAGAAAGAGTACTCTATATTATGGGCCTCTTCGGGGGGTTACCTCCTTATCAAAACATACACTCTAATTGAAATGTGTTTTCTTTGATGTCCTTACACTAGCCCTATGTAACTTTATTTATACTAGTTATAATCTACCCAACTCTTACTTTCTATGCATGTGGGATTATTCCAATATTACACTAGTACATTCCACTATTATACCCACTATATACATTATAATATCTCCCCTAAGTACATTACATTCCATCCTCTGTAACATGTTGCTACCATGAAACATGATAATAATTATATAACAAAATAGGAGGAACACCAAATAGAGGCCCGTCCATACATCCATTTTGGATTCCATGGCTTCTTCCTTTGTTTAGAGATCATCAAATACATTAATAGATGAAAAAAATAATAGGACGAGGATATGAAACTCACTCACTATAACATGAGGTTGATGTGCATATAGAACTATGCATGGATTAGCAAACAAAAACATGTAATCAAAATTATCCAATGTAAATTTAGTGATAACAAGTGGATGAAGCTCTATGGATAACTTAGAATCATTTGAGTGAAGAAGAAAATAATTCATTATCATAGGTAGTGGAGACTCTCTGAAGAGAAGACCAAATAAATCACTCTCATCAAGGTGAAATAAATCCTCATATGATTCACTATAATTATCCTCCAAATTAAGCCATGCATACATTTCCTCTTCATACTCTATGATGATATAGAGGCATAGAATAATTCAATTGATTTAACCTTTTAGGGTTTTACACAAGTAATTCTTATGTTTGGTTAAAGGGCTAAGATGTCTAAATCAGTCAAATAATATACAATAATTAAGTACTGATTTGTTATGCCTTTTGACTTATTTTAATTTATAAAAATAGTAATAAATATGTTTGAATAGAGACTTATCTAAAAATTTACTGTCACAGATGATTTGGGTTCTAAAAATTGGGTTTTGGATAGTTTTGAGTATCATCAACAAGATTATGGGATCTATTTTCTCACTAGATAGTAGCGCCCCACTTGGATAGTAGTGCCATGTTGTTGTAGTGTCCTAAGAGTGGCACTAGTGTCCCATTTGTATGAGTGTTCCTATTTTTTGGGGTACCTACACTTGTGTTTCTAGGTCTTGTTCCTATGTACATAAAATTTAGAGCTCTGTATTGTGCTTGAAAAAATTAATTTAGTGTGCAAACCTTAATCCACCTTACAAATATAGCATGAGCAATAATTATGTGTTCATTATTAGGATAGGCTGAACATCCTCAACACCCCTTTATGAAGAGATTTGCCTACATACCTATACTCTAAAGAGGGATCAAGCTCGATGTAGTTCTCCCACCTAGTACTTGATGCAAGTGCAAGTGAATTCTAGAATGATAGTGGACTTAGATGCCTTGAGTGTGATTGAGCTTTGAAATCTTTAAAATATAGGATTAGGGATACTATAGATGGTATTATGTAGAAGTAGAGCATAATAGGGATCAAATACCTTAATTTTTCTCAACTTGTTTCTTGTTTGAATAACTTTTGCATCCATTTTCCATCTAGTGAATAAGGGTAAAATAGACTTGTACTTATAGAGATTTGTAGCTTGTGCAGATAATAAAATGTGCTTAGTTTGACCTTAGGAGGGGCACACATTTGAAAAAATATTTGTTCAAAAGTATTAGGGCTAAGGACAATAGCGCCTAGTTGGGGACAATAGTGCCATATGGTTGTAGTGTCCCAAATGTAGCACTAATGTCCACCTAGTAGACTATTAGGCAAGTTTGGTTGGGATTTAAGAAAGTTGTCTTAGGACTATGTTTGAGCTAACTATAGGTGTTTATGGTTTGAAAAATGATTGGAAAAGTATAGTAAAGGCTTTAGGATAGGTCTAGGGATAAGTTGAGGATACGATAACTCAAGCGACACTCTTAGCATCCAATTACCACTTTTAGGTGATTACATTTGCCCCACTTTATGCTAGAAAGGTAACAAAGTGAAATTACTATTATAAAGGAAAAATAAATGTACCTAGACTTACCTTGGAATTGAATCCCATGTAGCTGAGTCTGAGTATGCAAATTTAGGCTCGTATATGTGAAACATGATCCAAAGCAATGACCTGCAATGAAATATGCAAAAATTAGTCCTTATTTACGATATGATCAAAATTAAAAGACTGTGATGAAATAAATTAACTGAGTAAAACTAAGTAAAGAGAGGAAATAAATGAATACAACTCATTGGGTACATAAACCAATGCATGAACCTAGTGACAACCTATGTGTGTGAGTGTATATAATGAACATATCATTGAATGACTTGGACTGAGTTGATGGCTTGCTCAATCCTGATATGGGTGGCTCAAGAACTGAATCCATTTTTTACTCCATCATTTTCCACCCTTGCTTAGTGGATCCTGATTTGTGAATAGCTTGGATAAGACTATAGGTGTGTTTAACCCTCTCATGTGGGTGGCTCAAGAACTCAAGTAGGCCATGACTCCATCATTGCCCATCTATGTGAAGTAGATGTATTTGTAAATGAGCTACATAAAGTGTTGAAAGTATCTAACTAAGTAAATCTAACTATGTATATTAGCTCCGTAGTCACTCAAGTACATTAGGTGAATCTAGTCTACTCAAGAATGCAAGCCACTATTGATAGAATAAGGCATGAATCTAGTGATAACCTAGAATGTGATAACAAGTGTATACAATTTATATAATGACATATTTTTCCATTCCATTTGATCAAACTATGTGTCTTCTGAGTATGTGGAAACTATGTGCCATGCACATGCCCCTAATTTGGTATCTAAGTATACTGAATTTGAATTAAGTATGTAATAACTTGATATGTGTATCTGAACTAAATGTACAAGTGATCATGTCATGCATGATACCCCCAAATTTGAGAAACTAGTATGAATCTGAGCTAGAATGAGTGTATTTGAGCAAAATCTAAATATAATTTTCAAACTTGTGACTGTATCTATGCAAATATATAGTGTACCTGGTGTACTGGTCTAAATAATATGGACTATTCTAAAGTTGGGTTTACTAGATAGTAATGCCTTATAGTGGATAGTAGTACCCTGTGGCACTAATGTCCCAATATGGGTGCTAATGCCTACCTAGTTTAAAATATGGGTGATCTGAATTGACTTTCGAGTCTCTATTCTATTCTATGTCTACCCTATGTCTAATTTTTGAAACTAAGCTTGTGTGTTGAAATTTTATTTGTGAATAACAATGTAGGAGCCTAATCTCTATGATAAACCCCTATGAATGCCCCCCATTTTGAGGGTAGTTATGAAATCCATATAAGAACTATCCTAAAAAAAGTAGCTCTGTAAAATGTGTTAGCCAAAGCATGTGCATGATATTCTAATATAATGTACAAACATAACATCACAATGTAAATGAATTTGAATATAAGCAGGTAATGTAAGATGTATGTTGTGATCTAACATTGCACAAAGGTGTCAAGATACATGTAATCAATGTGTATATCATCAAATTTTAGTAACTACCAAGGGGGATGGGGCATGATGTCCATAATGGCACCCTATTAGGAAGGGTAGATAGATGAGGTCCCTCATGGCATCAAAAATTGGTGTGTGTGTGTAACAAGCAAATACAAGTGTCATGGTGAAGAAGCATACAAATAAGCATAAATACAAGCACACAAGGCACACAATGGTAAGCCAATGGGCCAAAATATAAGGGACATGGGTACATGTTATTAAATATAAGAATGAAGACATACAATGACATGTTTAAACTTCCACATACACAAGCAACAAGAAATTTGTCTTAGATCCACATAGAAGGACATGTTCAAATGTCCACATATAGAAATAAGAAAGCACACACGAGGGACATGGGCACATATCCAAGGCATAAAAATAGATAAGTGGCATAGATCCAAATAAAAATGTCATATTCAAATTCCATTGAATATGGAAGAAGCCTAAGAAACACATTCAAGTCTAAACTAGGAAAGATAGAAATGAAAGCATTCATAACTATGTAGTAAAAATTTGTGCAAATTCTAGGATGCACATGTATTAAGTCTAACTAATCATCTTCGATAAAAAATATTAGCAATGCATAGAAATGATAATTATCAAGATGTATCAATGTGTAAATTGGAATGTATAGAATGTAAGGATATACCTTGGTAGTAGCGACTATGTATGAGATGCCCTCGAGTGGGTAGATGTATCAAATATATAAACATGGATCAATGTATATGCCCCTAGTGGGTAGATGATAATAAGTTTGGATTAGTGTAGTGGACTGAAGACCTGTATGTAATCTTCAAGCACTCAACAAGAACAAGTGAATCATATGTGTATGATAAAACCAAATATACTAGGATAGCTAGCAATATGCAATATCTATAAAGTAGTAAAAATATAAACATAACAATGCATAGAATTTATAAATTTTGTATTTTGAATGTTTTTGTATTTTTTGAGTATAATCTATGTAAAATAAATGAAAATAAACTATGTACAAGGATCAAGAGAGAAAAATAAGTGTGTATAAGTAAAATGATAATGAAGAGTTCATTGTTTATATGTAGAATCTCTTGAAATGAATGATGTTTAGTGGATTTTTGACTGCCTTTCCATTAAGTGAGGCTAGATTATATACTTTCAAGCTAAGATTTTATGTGATGATATGTGGTTTCCGTCAATTTGGTTTAAACTTTCCTTTGTTTTCTTCTTTGGCATTGACATTTCTAAAATTTTCTTTCAATACCAGATCATTGATTTTGAATTCCTTATTGTGGACTCTATTATTATAGGCTCTCTAGATTCACTTTTGATAATCTCTAAGATGTTATGCAGATTGGATACGTGTATGATCCAACTGTTCTAGTTCATGGAGATGTCATTCTTTGTAATGGTCATATGTGATGATTCCTTTTAAAGATACCTATAAAGATGGGATTTCTAATTTTAATGGAACAATGAATTATGTGCCATATGAGTGAATAAGGAGTAGCTCTTGTTGGTGTATGTACAATGGTGTGGTAATCCCAAAGCGTATAGATGAGTTTATTGTGCTAGTCATCACCAAATTTGGTAGTTATTTTTCTAAGAATATTGTTGATCATCTTATTTGTTACCTCTGCCTGATCATTACCCTATGGGTAGTATGGTGTAGAGAATGTGTGTCAGATTTTGTATTTGGTGCATAACTTTTTCACTATTTTATTATTGAAAGAGGTGTCATTATCTGTAATAATGGCTACTAAGAGACTGAAGTGAGAAATAACATTGGTCATCATAAACTAGCAAATATCCTCCCCTTTGTTAATTTGAATGGGATTGCCTCCACCCACTTTGTAAAATATTATGTGGTTATGAAAATGAATTTGTGGCCTCCTATAGATTTTGGGTTTATCTTAGCAATTAGATCAAATCCCCATAATATGAATGGTCACAATGAAATGATAGGTTGAAGCTGTTGCAAAGGTACATGGTGTAAGTTTCCATGGCATTTAAATTTACCACATAATTTTACATACTCTTGACATTATTGTTCCATGGTTGGCTAATAGTAACCTTCTCTAAGTAAATTGTGTGACAATGCCTTACCATTGAAATGACCACCACATTCATTATCATGTATCTGTCGAATAGAAAATTTAAATTCCTTGGTTATTAAAAATTAGAGTAAGTATCCATTAAAAAATCATTTGAATAAATCATCACCAATGATGACATATACAAGAGTGTTTTGTTGCAGTTTTTGCTTTTCATTTTTTGTAATAGTATCCAGTGTGATAGACTTATTCAAAAAGTTTTATATATTAGAAAACCATTCAGATGGTGTTTAACATCATGTGCTAACTAGGAATGTTAGAGCGATAATGTCTACATGGGATACTAACAGAGATTATGATCATTTAATTATGAATAAAAAATGTTCTACATCCATCTCTATGGGGATTAATGATGTGGCACTTGCCATTGCATTGGTGTGATGGTTATCTTTGCATGATATGTTATCAATAGAGAAATCATAAAACTAAGCGTGTAGACACTGAACCATGTCCTTATAAGGAATCATGTGTTCTTTTATTTGGTAAACATCTGTGACTTGATTAATAATTAATTAGGAGTGCCCATAAAATTTTATTGATTTTTATCTTGAGAGCCTGACCTACTTGAAGGCTTAAGGTGAGAGCTCCATATTCCATGATATTGTTGGTGCATGAAAAATTGAGTCGGTATGCTAGAGGTACAGTGTGTTTGAGAGGATCGATGA